>CM057226.1:69194241-69534241 GCA_029891385.1 Erythroxylum novogranatense | reverse complement strand
TCTTCCGAATTCTATCATGGGTGTGCTGCTAAGGTACTTGAACCTTTTCTGGTGGATTAGGTGCTTATTGTAAGCATAAAATGCAATTAGATTCTTCACAATCAACACATATCCAAAACAGATACGATTGTATAGCAGTAGATAAGATCAAATTCAAAATAGCTCACGATTGTATAACAACATATTAGATTTCATTATCTGTAAAGCTCTATAAATGTAACATTCATCAATAATGAGAAACACAAGCAGTTGTATATTTCTTTGCTCATATTTCTTTATATGGTATCAGAGACTATGGAGGGACAATCTTCTCAAATTAAATCCTTTTCTACCATTCCTTCTACTTATTCGTTTTCAATCAAACTATCCTCTACTAATTATCTCATATGGCAAACACAGTTTGAACCTTTATTACATTGTCACAATGTGATAGGTCACATGGATGGTAGTTCAACAGCACCCTTGCAGCTTGTTACGAACTCCACCTCCAGAAAGCAGGAACCAAATCCAGAGTATCAAACCTGGTTTCAGCGTGAGCAGATGGTGAAAATTTGGATACTTTCCTCCTTGACTAAGGAAGTTTTTCCATATATCATTGGAAAAAAGACTGGATTTTTGTGTGTGTTGTTTTCATGTCTGTAGCTTCTCTATTGCTTTATATCTGATGAAGATGGAGAATGAGAGTGTCGGATGCTTCTTGCTGAATCAGACCATCAGCATGTGCCTTTGACGTGACAGTTTTAATGACTCTCCCATGCTTTGCATTTTTTCCCTTTGACCGTGTATTGACTTGCTTTTTGCTTTGCTTCTGATGTCAGTTAATAGGTCACGTGGGTTTATTTGCTCCAGCAGATGGTCCTTGTGTCTTGTTGTAACGTGAATGGGTTTTAGTTCAAGTCACTTGTTTTTGATATTGAAGTAACACCGACAGCTTCCCCTTGTCTCCTTCTTTTGCAACATTTGAAACACAAACATATACTCAAACACAACCAGGGCATGTGGGAAGCAATATAGCTACAAGGGAAATTGAATAAAACCTGTAAATACGAATCTATCATGTTAGAAACGTGATTCAGGAAGCATCAATTCATTAATATACCAAAACAACAACAATTAAAAAAAACGTCATTTCAAAAACTCTTTTCCTTCCACATGATAGTACTGCTAAGTCTATTCATGGTATAATATGAACATCAAAGTCCTTCAAGGAACTCAGATATTGGCATTAACGATTAACTATTAACGTGTACCAAATGTTCTCGTTTTGAGAGGGTACACTTTGTCAACACGGATTTTGTTTTTAATAAAAAGGTCTCCAACTCTAGCCTTACTATTGAACAAAACTGGAACCCCCTCTCAATGCACTTCCTACAGCTTGCCATGCTGCTGAAGCAAAATTTTCCACAGAGTGATGAAGAGGCTTCAAACCCTTTGAATATGAACACAGAAGTGTTAAGAGTAGTTAATGAACCAAACAATTTCATCATAAAGAAACAGCTGACAGAAGTTAACAACCAGTGAAGGCAGAGCTTCGACTAGTAACAAAGTTTATTAACAAATAGCATCACAACAGCAATATAATTGTGATATTCAGAGAGAGACAATCAATTGATGACAGACAAAAGAATGCTATTGACTAGAATGGAGAATGCGTGAAAAGTATAGTCGCAGGGAAAGGTCATATTGAATTGCAAACAGTGTCATAACACAATGGCTCACATTTGACATTTTACCAAAAACACCTGGTAACAATTCAAAACATCGTTGCTATAAACTACACAAAGAGTCATATATAAGGCAAGTTCACAATGGCAATCATAAGTTTTCGAAATACAACCCAAATACTCAAAACATTTCCCGAAAGAAATGTTTCTTCACGTGACAGAAAAGTTCAGAAAAAGAACAAGTTGAACTTGCCTCCCCAAGGATAGAACCCTGGCTTGCTTGCTCCAAGTTATCCAAAGCAGATTTCTGTTTCTTCTCATCCTGATCTCCGCTTTCTTCATAAAATGAAGACTCCTCTCTCTGATCTTCTCCCTTCGAAGATTCTGAATCCCCAGCAATTTGCATATCTGCAATGCTCTTTGCAGCTTGCTCAGCGGCCACAGCTGCCTGTATCCAGGTTGAACGAGTACGCACTAATTCAGACCATTGACACGCCACAGCAGAGCGAGCCAGTATTATCACATGGTGAACACCAGACAGGTATATGGTGCTTAGTACTTACTATGTTATCATAATCATCTTGTACACACACAAAACTTTTTGGCACGAAGGCAACTATGACAATTGTCAATGGACCTTTCAAGTCCTAAATTGCTGATATCTTCCAAATTTGCAATTCCAAATGTCTGTTGCGCCTGTCAACGAATATCCATGGTTAACAATTCAAACAAATCAACACATGAAATGCAATTATACAACATAATTGAAATGATCAACAAAACGTTCGTCTAATTACCATAAGTAAATCAGTCATGCGCATTGCAGGTGGGATATCAATACTAACATTGTGTTGACTTCTTCCAATAGCATTCACCTAACATGATAAATGATTCAGAGTTTAATAACACATTACAGACATACAATATTTAAAACCAACGCGTAAAATAGTTCAAGCAAACAATACCATCGGCATTAGTAAATGATGATGCTGACTGTATAACCTTGTTGACTTATCCATTTCAACACTTGTACGCTACAATTCCTGATTATCATATCCAAATTTCCGTAAAGCCAACATTACATTGATTCAAATGCATGAACCCAATAAGATAATATTACAACTTGAACTTGAGATTGTTGGAGCCACTCGTCATGACTGGAACCCAAAGTTACATGCTCCTTACAAATACCAACTGTCTGTAACATGGTTTTCCGCATAAGCAATCAAATCAAATTTAGTTCAAAACAAAATAGCCCAACACTAGCAAACATTATCATTTACCCAATTCCAACCTGAGGTTGCTGTAATATGGGAGCCCAGCTGCTGCAGAAATTGTGGGTTTGTTGGGAAGTATCATTGGATTCCTGAATACAATCGTTTACGCTACATTAACGTAACATAATAATTCTAAAATTTGTATACTTCATTTCAATCCAATGTTACCATAAGTTATACCTGAGTGGTGGAAAGGGTGATAGGGGTCGATTCAGCCACATTTGTTAAAGTCTTGCACTTCTTTGCATTCTTCCTCTTCTTTGAATTTTTTTCTAGTCCACTCCTCAATCTCTTACTTGATGTTCTTTTTGTCTTCATTTTCAGACCTCGTATGTCATTCATGTCCGCAAAATGGACATCAGGTTCATTCAACACATTTCTTTCAGTAGTTGAGCGTGAGCGTTGGCTTAACTCATGCTCTTGTGCTATTTGGTTCTCTTCATTATTTATTTCCTCACTGTGCAATGTCTCATCAACCATCTTTAACATGTTCAAGAGATTATCTTTCACAACTTGATACGCATCTCTCCTCTCTGCGGCCCTTGTGACCAATCACATGCTTAATGTACATAAATCTTTATAGCGGATAGTTAGCAGCTTGCATGAATCATCATTAGTATCATTAACAGTGGACTCCATATGTGCAACCATCCAACTTTTTGCTTTCCTTGTCCACCTTTTCATAATATACTTGGTTGGGATTGTCGAAATATTCTTCAAGCTATACACCTTCAACATATGCTGGCATAAAATGCCAGTAAACTCGAACTTCCCACAACTACAATGGACGTCATCATTGCACAAGTCATAGCTAACCAATTGAGAGTAGCTCTTCCCAACACAACTAATCTTATATTTCTCTACTATTCCATCCTCACAGCTAAGAGTGAAATTATAATCATGACAATGATTTCATTCATCTTGGAACCATTTAAAGACTTCTGGCGTGTACACAGTTGATGCATGGTTTAAAATTTTCACCGATGCTGACAATGTTGGTTTGCTCACATTACTTCTGAAATAAGCTTTTAACTCCTCATATCGACGATCGTCAATCAACCGCTGGAAGTGGTTAAAAAATTGTATCAAGTTATGCTGGTAACTAACATACCTCTTTATCAAACTATTCATGCTCTCACTGCGTTGCGTGGTCATCATGTCTACACAAAAAGTTTTTCGCCCATACACTAAAGCCCATTTTTCCTTTATGCCATACAAACGTTTCAACCAGTCATTACCTTGAAGTTCATATTTTTCCAACATCTGCGCCCATGTAACGCAGAAATCTTCTTCTTCTTCATACTCATAGATGTAGGCGCCAAAATCCCTTACGAACTCCTTAAACATAGAAAATATACCACTAAAATGTATGGCCGCATTTTGATAAATGTGCCAAATACAAAGTCGATGATGAGTATTTGGTCATGTTGACGCTAATGCCTTTGCCATTGCGACATCTTGATCAGTCAGAATCGTGGTAGGCGTTTTCTCAGACATCGCTCTCTGAAATGTCTCAAACAGCCATTGAAATGTTAGCGCAGTTTCATCATAAAGGAGTGCACCACCAAAATTTGTTATTTGCTTATGATGGTTGATACCGACAAACAAAGCAAGTGGACGACCCTCACCATTCTTCTTGTATGTCGTATAGAAGCAAACTACATCACCAAAATCTAATTAGTCGTTCCTCATCTTCCCGTCACACCAAAATATGTTAGTTATCAAATCATCTTCATCAACTTGAATGGCATAAAAGAAATTCGGATCTTCCACCTGCATCTTATACAAATATGCCAACAACTCACGTGTATCTCCCCTTTTCATGCCTCCAGTTCGTTTAGACCTCAAATAATTCCTGTAATCATCCGGAATAAAGCCAACATCATCTCTACCACCTGCTTGTCTCACCATAAGATCATGCGATTGTTTCGGTCGAATTCCCACATCATTAGCCATTTCAATGTTCATAGCCACGACTGAAGATATCTTCCTGTGACTCTTATGCAAATGTGTTTTGTTCGGTGATAAAAGGTGGTGGTTGAGATCCTCAACAAACTCAAAGACTTCAAATTTCCCAATTTGCAAACTATGCACTTTCATTCTTGCCTCACAACCAAATCTGGTTTGTGCACGTGGGGCTCTTACATACAAATCTCTTTTGTCGGCCATCCGTTTACCTTCAGCACTGCAAACAAAAAGCCTACAAATCAACTTACCACCTTTGTTTTTGTGACTTTTGCTTCTTCTAATTCCAAATCCCACTTGTTTGGCATAAGTTAAATAACAATGATAAGCATCTGCTTCTGTCTCGAACTGCATGCCAATTTTCGAAACTAACTCTCTTCCAACCAACTGTCTTCCGTTCATATCAAAACTCTGGTTCCGACAAGCATCTTCATTGTTACGTTGCTCGTTATCACTTTCATAATTTAAACGGTGGTATGGCGTCGATGTACCTTCCATTTTGACACCTGTTAAATAAATAAAGCAGCACCATTATGATCACATATAATTATTCAGACAACTAGACACGACCTTATGCAACAGCATAGCATTTGTGTCTTGATTTTTGGGGCCATCCATGTATCATGTCATTGCTGTATGAGAAAAACCAAACTTAGCATTTGATGCTAAGTTGTTTCAAATTTCAAAATGATATTGAAACTCTTACATTAACTACAATTGAATGCTTACCAAATCAACCGACAAACATTCATTACAACATATAGCCGAGGCACTCTTTAATAAGTAGGAAACCATAATTATTCAACAAAACTTACGACGGCCATCTCATATACAACACAGTAAACTTCAACCATCGCATATTACTTTCCACAAACAGAAACATTGCAGTATTTATTAACAGAGAGTATTTATTAACTGATCAACAAACAACAAAGACATTGCAGTAAACAGGAACATAAATAGTATGTATTCACAGAACAACAAACAACAGAAACATTGCAATATTTAATAACCGAAACAGTATTTATTAACAGAACAACAAACAACAGTTGGATGACATTGCAATATTTATTAACAGAGATAGTATTTATTAATAGAACAACAAATAACAGAAACATTGCAGTATTTAATAACAGAACAACTGACAACTGTTTATTAACAGAAACAGTTTTTATTAACAGAAACATTCTCGTATTTATTAACACAAACATTAATTTTTATACAGAAACTTTCCAATATTTTAAACCAGTATTTATTAATAGAAACATTCCACATATATCACATTAAAAACCAAAACGTAAAATAGAAAGACAGAAGTTATAATCAAAAGCAGAGCATAAAGCACAACGTTTCTTTCACCAGCTGCTTCTAAATTTGGAATATGACAACACAGACAATTTCCAAGTTTCTGCAGAACATTGACAAATGGTTTTAAATTTTTACACCTGAGCAAATAGCTGAAAGCTATAAAAGATGTCTGAAAACAACGAAGGTTGGTGGAGAAGCAGATGCTCTGCGTTTTAAAATGAATAGTAACAAAGTTTCTTAAAATTATATTACCAAATTAGTTCATTGGCGGGAATTGCTTGTGATAATTTATTGGAAAAGACAAGTGTTTCCAGTAATCATTATTGTTAATAAATGCCTTGAAATTTATTCATATTCTATATGTTTATTAATTTTCGTTTTAATTGGTTAATATAATGTAATGACAGATTTTGTTCATTTCAGTCTATTTCAATAATTATAAAACTTATTCAATTACATCAATAACGACAACAAATAATAATACGAATTTATTAATGTTATGACTAATAATACACATTTGAAATTCAATTAATATATTTATTAATCATACGTCATATAGTAAAGTACAAACCTAATCATAATTGTGACATAAATACAATAATTACCATTAATACATTATATGCTTATAATAACTAAATTTTATAATCATAAAGAATATTATAATATTAACAATAATAATATGTTATGAATAATAATAAACATTTTAATAATAATAATAATAATAATAATAATAATAATAATAATAATAATACTAAAAATCAAAATAACAATAATAATATTAATAAGGAATTTAATAATAATAATAATAAATTTATAAATACTGCACAATAAATTTAATAATAATATTTAACAGTAATTATAATAATAGAACTAAAATTAATTAGTAAATTTTGATTGATAATAATAATAACAATAGTAATAATAATAATAATAATAATAACAATAACAATAATAATAATAAGAAGAAATTTAGTAATAATAATAATAATAATAAATTTCAACAATACTCTGCAATAAATTTAATAATAATATTTAACAGTAATTATAATAATAGAAATAAAATTAATTAGTAAATTTACGAATAATAATAATAATAACAAATAAAAATTAACATGATTATTAATAAGAAATTTAATAATTATAAAAAATAACTTCAATAATTAATATGCAAAAAATATAATTATAGTTAATTAGCTATTTAATAGTAACAATTTAACTGTTCTTATAATAATGGAAATAAAATTAATTAATTAATTAAATTAATAATAATCAATTTTATTCAATTCTAATAATGATAATAATAACATTAGTTCACAGTTGAAACTACTTCTCAATTGTTGTTATAACAATTAAATATATATTAAATGACATGTTCCTCGCACTCAACAGAGTGCGAGGAATGCAACTTTCGATTAATACTTTTCAGAGTGCGAACCTTTAATTTAATTAATTTATTTATTTCTTTTATATTAATTTCTAATTTTTCAAGTTTGATAAATTAAACCACTTTTCTTATTTTCATTGTCTTTCCTCCGTTTGCTTTTATTTATTTATATTAATAATATGTTATGAATAATAATAAACAATTTTAATAATAATAATAATAATAATAATAATAATAATAATAATAATAATAACATAATAATAATATTTATGATTATCAAAAGATTTAGATAATAATAGAAATTAATATAATGATTTTACTTAATTATCATATCGAACATAATAATAATAATAATAATAATAATAATAATAATAATAATAATAATAATAATAATAATAATAATAATAATAATAATAATACTAATAAAGATAATAATAAAATAAGAACAATAATAATAATATTACTAATACTTAGACATAATAATAACAATTTTGAATAAATAGTAATAATTATTTTGAATGTTAATAAATACAAATAACAATACTAATAATATTTAAAAATAAAAAAATTATTTTGAATGGTTGTTCTCGCTAGGGCGACCCTAAATGGTTGTTCGTCGCCCTAGCGAGTATGCCTGAAATGGGTTTCTTCTTGGGCGACATGTCGCCTCATGAATCTAAACTTTATAGCAAAAAGATTTATGAAATTATTAACAAACAATTTAATAATAATTATAATTAATTTAATAATTACTCTATAATAAATTTAATAATAACAATAAGTAATTTAAAAGTTATTATAATAATGGCACTAAATTTAAATAATAATAATAATAATAACAACAAGTATATGTTCAGATTAATTTTTAATAGTTATTATAATAATGGAAATAAATTTAAATAATAATAATAATAATAATAATAATAATAATAATAATAATAATAATAATAATAATAATAATAATAATAATAATAATAACATTATAATAATAATAATGATTAAAATAATAAAATAAAATTTAATAAGTAAATAAATAAACAAATATATACACTTAATAATAATAACAAAATTATTAATAATAAAACTAATGTTGATAATAAATATAATTAAAAGATTAATAAGATTTATAATAATAAGTATATAAACTCAAGTCGGAAAGTAATAATAATAATCATTAAAATTATAAGGAATAAAAATAGATCGAATAATAAAATTAATAATAATAAGAAGAAAATTACTAATTATAACAAATTTCTATTATAACAATAGAAATTAAAATAATTAATAAATTAATTATCATAAACAAAATTATAATTATAATTATAATACTAATAATAATATTAATACATATAGCAAAAAGATTTATGAAATTATTAACAACCAATTTAATAATTTTTAATTAATTTAATAATTACTCTATAATAAATTAAATAATAACAATAAGTAATTTAAAAGTTATTATAATTATTATTAAATTTAAATAATAATAATAATAATAACAATAAGTATATGTTGATTAATATTTAATAGTTATTATAATAATGGAAACAAATTTAAATAATAATAATAATAAAACATAATAATAATAATAATGATAAAATAATAAAATAAAATTTAATAAGTAAATAAATAAATATATACACCTAATAATAATAACACAATTAATGATGTTTGTAAATGATAATAAGCATGTTTTAATAAAAATCCAATGCTGCAAAAGTTGAGAAGTACAAATCCAATTCTGTCTTATTATAACGTTATTGTTAAAATTACAAACATCACTAATGGCTGGCTGGCGCTAGGCGCTGGCGAAAAAACGGCGCCTGTGGGTCCTGTCTTTTGATGAGCAGAATTAATTTGCTATTGAAACCAACACCGGTTTTTCAATATATAGAGTAAGACAGGATTAAATTGGACAGGTGATCTGCTCTCCCTTATATGTGGTTGTTATTGAGAATCGTGTGCAAGATCTTGCAAGTGATTACTTTGTTACTGTCACCTGGATACTCTATTCAGTACAAATCGCGTACGAACTGTGCTCGTTGAGCTGGAATGGTGTGGTTTCCTTGATGCGGATGTATAATTGGGTCATCTTCAATTATTATACCAAATTTTTATATCAAATTTGATGTAAAAAGGAATATTTTAAAAAAATTTACATCAAATTTGGTGATACTTTAATTATTCTATATCAAATTTTTTCTAAATTTGGTGATACTTTAATTTTCTAAATTAACTATTAATTTATATTTATACAACCACAATAATTTAGTTATTAACTATTAATTTATATTTATACATCTACAATAATTTAGTTATTAACTAAATTTATTAATATTTATATAATAATTTTATTTATTTATTTATTAAAATTACAATAAAATAATTATTCTTAATTAATTAATACATACTTTATATTAAATTAATAGTATTTAAAAATATATATTTAATATTATTATAACAACAAATTAATAGCATACACAAACTATATATAATCTAGTAGCTTTAACCAATATTTTGATTTTGGAAGAAATACGGATGACCTTCCAAACTATTAATTATTTATGTTAAATTAATGTTTTCAAATGCTTTAGTTTTATTTTAATTTGATTATTATAATTTTAGTTTGATTATAATCTAAAGTCCGATTGTAATTGTAATTTATTTTAGTCTGTTGTAATTTCAAATATTTTGTTGAGTTTTAATTTTTAAAATCAATGGTGTGGTTTAAATTTTGTACTTTTTATTTCAAATTTATTTTTATTCTTAACATATTTTATTAATAAATTTATAACACTTATAAATAAGAATTATAAATAAATATTTAAAATAAATTTAATATTATATTCAATATTAGTCTCGTTTTAAATTTCTCATTGAGATTTTTGTAATGATATATTTTGTGTAAAGTAATATATATTTTAAATTTAATTACTTAGTAAATTATGTAAATAAATCAATTTATGAAAAAGACATGAAACGAATATGTTAAAAATGAAATGGACAAAATTGTCTTTTTACAACTTTTGGTACATGAATAGTAACACACCAAATTTAATATGTTACTATTTATTACACCATTTTGATTTGAAAAATTGGTGTCTTTCTTGGAGTGAATTTTAGTGTTTTGGTGCCTTAGTTAGAGATGGCCTTAGCGTTCTAACTTTAAATAACAATCCATTACACAATATGAACTAAAAACAGTTCCCCCAATCTAGTAAATTGATACCTACCTATAGTAAATTGATACCGACCTAAAAACTACTATTAGATACAGATTTCCATTTTAGAGTGTGAAATGTATTATATTCATTGCACCCGCTTTATAAACAAGGTTTATCATGATGACAATAAGACGTTAAGGATATCCTATTAACGGATGGGATGAGTAGAAGTCACACCAATTTTTCCCTAAGGGTGTTTTAACTTTATTTTAGTTAATTTTATAAGCATATTTTGTATATCTAATATAAGTGTGTAGATAAAATTTAATAAAGTATGATAAGAATTAGTTTACAGAAATAGGGGATCTGCTCACCATAAAAATTAGTATAAAAAGCAAAATTTTAGGTTCTTAGCTTATTTTTACAAATGTGGCAGTTGTTTACTTTAATAAGTAATTTAAGTTCTTGGTTTAGTACCTGATTGGATGGACTTTTGAGAGGTCAGTAAGTATTTTCTCCACCACAAAACTTTTTTATAAAAATGAGTATTTAGTTGTAAAATAAAAATCACTTCTTTAATATATATGACTTTTTGGTAGCCAAAATATAACTTTTAATAAGTTCAAATTTGAAGCTTTTCAAAAAGCATCTCAAATGACTTTTTAGATAAATTTTCATATCAATTAATGAGCTTATTTTTAGTCTCTTTTATCCTTATGTTTTATACATAATTTCTACAATACCAACAAACTCATCTTCACATTTATTTTGGGATATATAATATTATTTATTTTATATATTTTAATATTCATTTTATATTAGTTTTACTTATGTTATAATTCATATAAAATATTTGGTTAGATATATTTTATTTATGTTTTATATGGTTTAAAATTATATAATAATTAATATATTATGCTTTGCATATTGTTTAATAGACTTTAAATAATATTTATATGCATAAAATTTTTATTACAAAATAAAATATAGTTAAAATTAAAAGTGTTTGTTATTTTATGTTATCAAATGTCTACTATATAGAACTCTTTAAAAAGTTCTTTTTAAATAAAAATTAAATAGTCAATTGGTCTCTTAGAAAAATTCTTCTAAAAACATTCTACAGAAAAAAGTTCTATTGATAAAAGTTCTACTTGTATAAGCCTAATCAAACATAGGCTTATTCAATAGATGTGGCAACTGTTCATTTTAATTAGTGAATACTCCATATGAGCAATATCAATCAAAGCAAAGTACAGCTTTAATTGTCCATAATCTGGTTCAACAATACTTAAAGCAATTGTCAATTTCTTCAATTAATAAGCAAATCAAAGTCTAGTCTACGATAAGATAGTAATAAAAGGGCCATAATCATGCATATGGTATTTGTCAACATTTTTACACACACACATATATATATAAAGTAATGTAGTTGAGGAACTAATGATTTAGAATTAAGTGACATATTGATCCTGAACAACATTTGTAAGTCTCAACATCTTTCACTATTAATCAACCATCCTAAAATTTAAGTGATAGGTTATTCTCTGGTTGAAGAAAACATACGTATCTTTATTTCTTGAATTTGAGAAAGAAGTAAACTCATAAATTTCCTATCTTTATTATTCCACATGGGTTGGGAATAAAACTAAAAATATATTGGACAAAAATATCCTTATGACCACAACCACTAAGTTTAATGCTACACAATTTTGATTGCCCGAAAAGGTAAAAGGTCCAAAACATTGCCTCTCCCCATCCCCATCTCCTTCATCAAACACACCTTCATCATTTTACCGACCACCGTGCAGGGCCGTTCCTATAATTTTATAGGCCCTGGGCGAAATTAAAAAAAGGGCCCCAATAAATTGACAATATGCTTAAATTTACATATTTGTATGAAACATAAATGACTTAATTTATAAGTTTACATAACCAACTAAATATTAAATGATCATAACACTAACAAATACACTGAGAATCATGATTTATGAAAAACAATTTCTCTGTGCATTTCTAGATGCAAAATCATTAATAATATTATCAAGATCAATATTGTTCAACATATCCTTCTCAATATATAACATAGCTAAACCATTTAACATTTCTTGTGACATTGCTGACCTTAAGTAGGTTTTTAATAATTTTAACTTTGAAAATCTTCTCTCAGCTGATGTTACAGTTACAGGTATAGTCAATAGAATTCGATAAGCAATTGAAATATTTGGATAACAATTTACAGCTTGAACAAATTCTAATATTTCAATTGATGACATTAACTCATTTGACAAAGTCATTTGTAATACTTTTAATTAAAAAAAAAGATCATCTAAATCCACATCAGATACATTATCATGATAAAAAGTCGTCGTAAAATTAGTACAACATTTTCTTAATTCGTTATCATCTAATGGCTTCAACTTCTTTGAATCATATAAAAATCCAAAAATAATATCAAATGTCGTTAATTGTTCAAATCTATTCTTTAACGAAGTAATTGTCATATCCACAACAACTAGAAAGTAATTAACCCTGAAAGAATCCTCAGTTGATTGTATTTCTTCATTATGGTTAATTTCATCAAATTGTCTTTTCCTAATACCACAAATTCTAGTTGAAAATGTAGGCTCTATATTCATCTCAAACACAATATAGGGCTTATTTGTCCAATATACTGTAAATTTTTGAAATGGATGCATTTGGTACATGATCATCCTCACTCAAATTTCTAATATCCTCGTGAATATGAATCTCATCACTTAAGTTTTCTTTATGTTATTCAAAACTACCTTCACCTAATTTCTCAGGACTCTCACTAGAGGAGCCTATTCTTTTAATAAATTTATTTATTGCTCCCTTTTGGGATTCTATCAACTGTGCTACTTGTTTTTTTTCTTTTTTCACTTCCAGACAATTGCTTTTTAGGCAACATAATATAAACTAATTATAACATAGTTGGATTAGGAAAAAAAACAAAAACACCTGTATGAAACTGGAAAAAGCATGCAGGCACAACCAAACTCCAACGGCTTCACAATATATCACAAAGATATATAAATGGTATAATATCTGTAATACAAAAAAAATAGCAAAATTTAACATCTACTATTAAAAATAAAGAATAAAGAATAAAAATATATTAAAATATAGAAAATTTACCTTTAAATTATACTCGAACTTAGAAGACAGAATCGTAAAATTTTTTGTTGCTAATTTTTTAGTTGGAGTACTTTAAATATATATATTGATAAAAATAAAGCAATTAGAAGGTACAAGTATAATTCAATATTTCAAGACTATTTATAAGCGTTAGGACCACAAAATTACCCTTACTTTATATTTTTTTGTTATAATGTTAGATTATAAAATGACTATAACGTTATACGTTATACTATAACGTTATAGTCATTTCATCTATAACGTTAAAGACAAGCCCAGAACTTCTGCTAAATCCTGTTTTGATATGTCGAAATGAGGCTGAAAGATGCTTAATAGAGACCTTAATCAATTCGCTATGTATTAGTCTAAAGGTGAAACAGGCTAATGACCTTGAAAACATTTTAACCAAAAAAAAAAGAGGGGGCTGAGGGGCCCCCTCTTATTGAGGGCCCTGGGCAGGTGCCCTGCTGGCCCCTGTCCAGGGCCGGCCCTGCCACCGTGCCATCTCTATACCTCCTAAACCCTTGCTCAAAAGCCCCATTGCAACATTGCTCTCACACCCCTGATTACTGATCTACAACAAAGCAACCCCACTTCATTGTTTCTTCATAAGCCCAAGTTAAAGCTCATTTTTTCCTTGTTTGCCATCGCAAAGACCTAAACTTTCACAGACCCACTTGTGAAAGCCAGTTAACTGCACTTTCTCCATCATAAAATTGTTTCAAACCTTTGTATTATCTGTCATAAGGTATGAGAAAACTCAAAGTGTTATCCTTTCAGCCTGCATTGTTGTTACGTAAGGTTATCGCCTTTTCATTTAAGATATCGAGTTTTTTCAAACTTGGGTTTTTCTTCTTTTGTTTTATTTGCAAATTTGTTTCTTTTGTTATTAAAGTTGAATAGAATCAAGATGATCGGAAGCAAACTATGAATATTTTGATCTTTTTGTTAATTTTTCCTTTGTCATTCCAAATTTATGTTTCAAACTAAACATTGACATTATATCATCAATAGAAATTCTTAGAAATAAACCCAACTAAATAATACATATTCTATATAATCCCTATCTATTATATTCTTAAAGAATTATTATTCTATTCCTTATCTATTTATGCAGTGAACCAAATATCTTGTCAATCTTTAATCTTAATCATACTTTTGTTAAAATTTTAATAAATATCATATTTAAAAAATTAGGAAAAACAAAAGTAGTCTATATTTAAAAAGCCATAACTTAATTTTTTCATTAAAATATGAACTTTTGTGTATATAGGATATTTCTTCATTTAGATACCAAACAAGTTTTAAGTTTAGTATGATATTTAAGTTGACTATAAAAATCTAATATTAAAAAATTGCCAAACAAGTAATTCTTAGCAAACAAAAATATGAATCAAATGTGACTAAGTAAAACAAATATATTTTTGGAATAGTCATGAATATTTTGAAAAAGAGTTCAATTGAAAATGTCCTTAAAGAGATTATGAATTATTAAGTAAAAATACTAAATGTAGAAATTGGATTAAAATATTAAGTAATTTTAAAAGTGAGAAAAGTAGGAATGTATGACATAAATGGAAAGTAATAAGAAGTTTAATAAATCTTACATTAATCAACAACAACAAAGAAAAATAGTTTATATCAACAAATGATATATAACATAATAAATTAATGTTTAAGATAAAGATAAAGTCTATTTTCTATATGAACTACACCTCTCTAAATACGAAATAATTATGCTATTTATCTTCTTTAAGAAATGATTGGGTATAAATACAATAATACAACAAATCTAATTATCTTTTTTAAAATTCGATAGAACTCACAATCACTACTTATTGGATGTACAGAGATAATGAATCAATGCACATAATAACTCATAAATAGTTTATGAGAAACTAAGGGTAAGAAGGAAGAAATGATCTATCTTAAGAAACTCGATTATTAAAATTGATCAAGATACCCCTTGTTACATTAAAAAAAATGGGTTTTGATTAAATTAGTTTTAATTGTGGAAGGGCACTTGTATTAATTTTTTTATGAAGATGAATATCAATTTTAAATTTTTATCAACATGCTCCAGATAAACTATTTGACAATGTTGTGACTCAGAGCCAAGTGATGAGCTCAATCTAATCGATACTTGTTTGATTTGGTGTGTCCCCACTGCTAACCAACCATCCTCTTCAAGGTTGTCACCTCTCTGCCTGTAATTCAAACTTTTAGCCTTTTAGGTTAGAGGACTCTTATTATAAGACTTAAATTAAGTCTGTCTTTAGCAAGTATCACTAAGTTGTTTACTTAAAACTATTCTCCTATATAATAACTCCTAGTCTAATCCACAACTTTTACCTTCATTTATATGAAAAATGGTGATGGACTCTTCAAAGTTATTTATTATAATCGTTATTTCCAAATACAATGATGATTTATAATGAGCAAATTTTTTGCTTATATTTATTTTCTTTTCACACCATAGGAAAAATATCTTTGAACCAAAAAAATGAAATAATGAAAATTGAAGTTTCAAAGGTATCTTTATCAAAGAAGCTAAAATCATACCATTAACTTTATTGGTGATTATTATCTCCGTTTGGAAAAAAAAAGGATCTTCAAATTTGTCTATCTACATGATTATCACTAAAAATAAGAACTTAAAAAGGATTCAACTAATTAATACCCACAAAAATGTTAAACCACCAATTATAATTATCGATGTTAGTGCTAATTGATTCTTCAGCAAAGTTAGGTTATGCTTTAGGCATTCAAGTATTCTTGTTAGGTTAAAAAGTCAATGTCGACGTACCCAATACATAAGGCTCTCTGCTTTATAGGAGTCTGGAGAAGGTCATAATGTACGCAACCTTTTTTTTTGTATTTTTACAAACTGGCTATTTCTATGACTTGAACCTGTGACATTATGGATACAAAGAAGCAACTTTACTAGTAGCTCCAAGGTTAGTGATCTAATATTTTTTGGGCTAGTGATGTAGTCTTGTAAAAAAGCATGTCATAATTGTTTCTAGTTTTAACATTATGATTCCTATGCTAACGTAGGTTTGAAAGACAACTTGTACTTATACAGGTCATGCATTAATTATTTAAGAGGATGAATATGATGTATTCTAAGATGACGGATATATTATAGATGCAATCTAAGAAGATATCTAAATCGCGAAGGATAAGAAAGCCTTAAGTGCATAATTAAGGAAGGCATATTAGGCATAATCTAAAAACTCTAACAAAGATGATAAGGAGAATGGTGAACTTAATGCTGATGATGTTGCACTAGCATTTGACATTAAAGGGGATAGGTTTAGGACTAAGAGAAGAGGTAGGTCTGATTAGGAGCAAACAAGGAGCCTAGATTTTAAAAATGAGTGGATGGAAATCTTAGGAGCATTAAAATGGTCATACCTTGTTTTAAAGATAGTAATGATCCTAAAGCTTATTGAATATGGTAGAAAAAGATGGAATTTATCTTTAAATTCCATAATTACTCTAAATAAAAGAAGGTAAAGTTGGCGATAAAAGATTTTATTAATTCTAGCATCATCTAGTAGAATCAGATGATGCCATAATAGGAAGGAAAAAACATGAGTGACCCCTAAATACTTGGAAGTAATTAAAGGCTCATGTGAGGAAGAGATTTATGTCAAGTAATTATCATTAGGATCTGTATTAGAGATGACAAAGTCTTATCCAGAGATCAAAAAGTGTGGAATACTATTATAAGGAGCTAGAAGTAGTCATTATCTAAGCCAATTTAGAGACAGACAAAGAAGCGACTATAGCTATGTTCATAAATGAGTTTAATAGAAATATAACCAATATAGTGGAATTAGAACACCATGTGGAGTTAGAAGAGATGATGCATAGGTAAATATAAGTGGAAAGGACACTTAAATGAATGGGTTATTAAAGTATCCTACAAGTACTAGTAAATATTTGAGGTCTTATTAGAAAGAAATAATAAGCATCCTTCTAAAGTAAAAGCAAAGCCATCTAAGCCTAAACAGGATGTCTATAATAAGGAAAAAGGTAATATTGATTTTTTAACCCTCTTAAAATAGACATATTAAGTTTTCCATTGTTTGGAAATAGATATAAGACCTTATAATGCCCGATTAAGAGCGTTATGACCATAAGAAATAATGGAAAGGGGGTGAGTGAGAGTGATTTGTAGGAAAAGGGGGCTATGCTACCTCTAGAGTATTCTAGTGATGAGGGTGTAAAATATTTTATTGAGGTTTAAGTCCCTATTATTAAAAGAAACACTAAATTTTCAAATAAAGGAGTATAAGTTAGAGAAATAAAGGGAGAACATCTTCTAAACTAGATTTCACATTTATAACAAAGTATGTACTATGATTATTGATAGAAGGAGTTGTACTAACATAACTGACACTAATTTTATAGAAAATTTAGGGGTGTCCACTATGAAACATCCAAATCTGAGTAGCTTAATGAGTATAGAGAGATAAAAATGAATAATTATGTGCTAACGTCGTTCTTTATTAAGAGTTATAAAGGTGCAATCTTATGTAATGTGTTACTGATATAAGCTTATCACATATTATTAGTAATACCATGGTAATTGATTGACCTAAACTTAGTCAACTATAAATTAACAACAAATGCACGATGTTGCTATAGCTAGTATTTATAAGTACACAACGATCCCATGAAGATACTGATTACTAGTGATTACCCTTTTCCTATTATCTAGCCTAATGATTGACTTTGGATTTTAATTAAGAAAATAAAAATTAATAATTAAAATAAAGTAGGCAGCAATATTAAACACGAATATGAAAGAAGTCATTTAGAAAACAATTAATTTCAAGAATTTGTGTCTAGGTTATGAATCCACAAAAAAACCCTTAAATAATTGACCTTTTATTATGCAATTGTTTTATTGACTATTGGATTATGAAAATTCCTATCGTATGCTAATAACTCACTTGAGACTACTAACAACTAATCTTAGAATTATCAATTGATATTATTCAAGTTAAAGGTAATATGATTGCGTTACTAATATGTGAATTTTGCTATTAGATTTGACCCTAATCTAAATGATTTATTTCAACCTATCTATAGATTTGCAATCAATTGCTTGCAGTTATGGTAGATCTATACATATACAAAATTTCTCAATTTCTATACTATGAAATTAGAATATGAATTAATATTTTGGATATATTGGAACATATATTGAACACATAATTGAATCAGAATAAATTAACCAAAACCATTGCGTCAAATAAAAGAATCAAAACATATTGTTATCTCAAATAGGGTTCATCATACCTCAACACTAAAAGCATTTAGTTACACATTATAAAAAATGAAATCAAACATAAACAGAAAGAAAAATGAATAGAAAACAAAGAGTTCATAATTCCAGAGCTCCTTTTCTCTTCTATCTAACGTTCTTGTAAGGTAGAGGTTTGATCTTGTATTTTATTGGATCTTTCGATGATTTCTTTATGTTTTCTACATTCTTGGATCAATATTGTCCCTTCTGGACACTCTGAATGTCTAAAATCATCTCCAAAAGTCTTCTCCTCTATTTTGCCTCTGAACATGTCTTTTTATAGAAATTTTCAAGTCTTAGGCGATATACGATCTAGTACACAACCGTTTATTAGGTCATTTTTAACCCAAAATCTTCAGAATTTGCGAATCTCTATGACTTGAGGACTTTACATGGCCGTGTAACCCTTCTTTGCTTCAATTATTCGTTTTATGTCATGTTTTCATCTGAATTCTTCTCTGTTTAGTCTATAAAAGCAATTATAACCTATAAATGCACTTGTAGCAAATTAATATCAAATATACAATAAATATATAAAATATAAAACAAAAATACATTAAATATGGGGCATAAATATGATCAAATAGGCATCTATCAAATATCTCCACACTTAAGGTTTTGCTTTTTCTCAAGCAAACCATAATCAAAATTATAAATCTTACGACATCTACCCTTCATTAATTTTGAATTATCCATTTATACTATAAATCATCATATCTTATTGAATCAAATTAACATACAATTAGAGTCAAGTTATCGTAAAGTTAACTTCCTAAGTCAATATTAATAGTAATCACATCGATAATCACATTGAAATCAAAAGCATAGACCTTTACACCCCACCAAGATTTCATTCAACGCATTCAACTGTTTAGGGTGAAAAGTATCAAAACTCTCAATCCATGCATAGTAGAATTCATACCATAAGCTTGCAATATTATCACATCCCTGCCATATATGCATAAATTAAAAACAAAAATTAAAAAGTCTTAATAAGGTTACAATGGGACTTAGGTAAGTTACGATTAGGATAAAGAGGGTAAAAATAATGGAAATTTACCAAAAGAAATTACATGAAACTTGTTTACAAATATATAGGTCCTTTCATTACAACTCCATTGGTACTTCATACTTATTCACAATTTTTCTTATGCTTTTTTTTAGATCATTCATCATGACCATAAATCAAGAAATAATAGACCCTTCAAGATTTTTAAGTTTTAAACAAATATGTACTGTAAACAACCTTCGAAATTCAAAACAATTAAAATGGCTTCAAAGAAATTAGGATAAAGGTTAATAATTGGGTTTAAACAATGAAAAAGGCTAAGTCTCAATTTGGTTATTCCTAAAGGACAATTTCAAGGTAAGGTAATTATCAAAGAAATAGGCTAACATAAATTATTGATTCTAAGTGCCTTTATCACTTCAATGATTCTAACTTAACAACTTTGATCTTGATATTTATAATAAAAGCAAGTTCTAAAATTGTTCAACTAAGCATGATAACACACTTGCATGAATAAAAAGAGCTTTAAAATTTTTGAAAAATTGTTATTAGGCTCAAAAACTCACAAAAAATATCGGTGATATGTGTAAATAGTATCCAATTTCATTCAACTTGACTATTTTAACAAATACTAAACTATAACTTATAAAAGTAATTTTATTATAACTATCATCCTTTGCATACTAATTCAATCAACATTTAACAATGAAATAGAGTATTAATGGCCGATGTCAATTAATTTAGACTATCGCTTAATAAAATTTAATAATCAAGATTATAACAAGTTTAAAGAAATTGTTAAAATTCATTAATCTCTTCCCACATTTACAGTTCTACATTGTCCCTAATGTACATAATATAATTATATATAATAAGTGAGAAGGTTTAGTGATACTTCCTAAATATGAAGATTTTTCTAATTTCAGACCCATCTAATTTTAGACTACTTCCTTGCAAAAATAAGGAAAAGGGATAAAACATGAAAATAAAACTAACAAAAATAAAAAGAAATATAAAATAACATTTAACATTAGTGTTTAAACAAAATAAAAGGAATAAGAAAAATACATAATTAAGAAGGAAAATACAATAGTTAAACATCCCCTTTTTTTGTTTCATAACTAAGGCTTATCTGACAATAGAAGGTTCTAGGGTTTATGATCTTCAGAATGTGGGAGAGTTGATGATGAAGAGCCCATGCTAGATGATGGAGGTTGGAAAGTAATTCCTTGACATTTCGTCATCAGCAACAGTAAATCTCCAATCCATCTAACTGAGGTCTCGAGCCTACTTATCCTCTCCACAAACTCCACTAGTTGTTTCTCTAGTCAGGTTGTTGTATTGGTCTGAAGTAAGCTCCTCAGGTGCTATCGACTCTGTCTAGGATGGCAGTGACTCCTCCTTAAGTCCTCCAGAAGTTGCTAGCTCATCGGGGTACCCAATGAGTCTATATATGCCAGATGTGGGTTCTAACATCAACATATCACGAGCATGTGCTGCATTATTGCCAGATGAACCACTAATATTGTCGTCATCTTCCTCATAGATGATAATCGATCAAATAACCCCATCCATCAAGCCATTCGAGTCATATAAAGTCCAACATAAATTGTGTCGACCTTCCTATCTTCATTTTGATGTGGGATAAATTAGATAAGTGCATGTCTTAGGTGAATAGGTGTCTGCTTGCTCATACTCCAAAGATAATAAATGTCCCCATTCCCGATGACTCCCCAGCTATCTCCTCAACTACTGAAAGTATGACTTAAGATAACGTGGATGTATCTGAGTGCTGGATGGTGTAGGGTCGAGGCCTTGGACTTGGTCAAATCATAATCATCCTTAGTACTGATCCTACTTTAGAAGTGTCGATGGTATAGGGTCGAGGCCTTGGACTTGGTCAAATCATAGTCATCCTCAATATTGATCCTACTCTAGAAGTGTCGCAATGATAACCTGTACAGAAGATCAGTCCACAGTGCTGGGTACTCTGGTGTCCCTACATACACCAGGTCATAGAGACCCATAGTGCTGGAGAACTTTATGTAACTTATTTGATGTGTCTCCCTCATCATTTATAACTGGATTGTATTGGGGTGATCCACATTGTAACATCCCTTCTTTATAGAGATTCAGAGATGACCTCTATCGTGAGCTCTTTATATAAAGGTTCTATGATTTCAAAAAATCGAGACTATGCTCCTCCATCTACTAGCTCTCGAATCTATTAGGATAATATAAATTACTCCAGTGCCTCCCATTTGATGTATCAGTTTGCATTGAACTTTGCATCCTTCAGCCACTGATACTACTCCTCCTAGCCCCTAACATTGAATAGTAGCATCTATGGCCTCTCTGTGGACTGGACTGTGGTAGAGGATTAACCTTGTTACCTCTTTGTTAGATTCTACTTTTCATGTCATAATCTTATCACTTTATTTGGTTGTCATTATATTGGCTAAAAATTACAAGAAATTAGAAGTGGAGAAAGGGGCAGCGACAGTTTGAGAGAGAAAAGGAGGGAAAATGAGAAAATTTGAACGCTTAGGGATTTTTAAGTGTATAATGAGAGTGCACAATCTGATACATGGTTGTGTCTCAAACCGTGTACTTTACTAAATTGCAATTTTTTACGAGGTTACACAGTTTGGTACACGAGCATGTATCTAAACGTGTAACAGTATACTAACATGTCTAAAGAGCATGTAACTCTCTATAAACGTGTGTAACTTTAAACTTAATACTCAATTATGAAAATTTTACAGTTTAGCAATAGGACCCATAACACACATACCCCCAAAGTCACAATTTTATACAATTTTTCCTAAGATGCTTAATTTTTTCTATCCCAAAACACTTCAAACAAAAGTCAATTAATTAAAACCTATACTAATATAAAAGCTAAAACAAAGTAATATTGAAATTGAAATAAAAATAAAATTAATTTATATGCTTCCTCCCATGTAGCACTTCTTTACTGTCATTAGCTTGGCATACCTTTTCCACTTAAGGTGGCTTGTATAAATTGTAATGTTGTAACCTTATTGTAGATTCCATAACCTATAGGTAGTGTACTTTCTAACACTTTCCACTATGTTTCTCCTTTGGTTTATTCACTTAAATTTGTAACATTTCTAGTGGATCTTTACATGTAGAGTCTTGCAAAACATCTTAACACAACTTATTAAGAGCATTACTTTTAACATCAGAGAGTCTAAATGTAAGCTCTTTGTCCCCTACTCTTAAGGTTAACTTGCTTTTGTCAATGTCTATAATTGGCTTGGTAGTTGCTAAGAATGGTCACATAAGGATTAACGGTATTTCTTAATCCTTTTATGTATATCCATAATTATAAATCTAGTTGGGAATCTAAACTTATCAACCTTAACAGGTACAACCTCTACGATTCCCCTAGAACGTTTCAATTTTCTATCAACCATTTGAACACATATATTAGTTGGTTAAAGTTATCCTATTCCCAATTTTTTAAATAAAGTATAAGGCATCATATTTATACTGGCCCTTAGATCGGCTAAATCCTTATCTACCTTTAAACTACCAATAGTATAAGGGATATAGAAATTCCCTAGGTCATTTTGCTTTTTTGGTAGTTTGATCTTCTTATTGGAGCTCTCCTCGCTTAACACTTTAGACCCCAACTTTTAAAGTCCTTTTGTTTAATGATATCTCTTTCAATGATTTTATGCTCTTTGATTTTTTAAAAAGAGATTTAATAAAAGGAAAACTTTTCTTCAGTTGTTCTAAAAGATACTAACTTTAAACCTAACGAGGTTCTCTTAGCTTTGATAGGATACGGAAGTACAGGTCGATTCTCTTTTACTCTCTTTAGATGTTGTCCACCTTCAGCCTTTGAGTGACTCTTTATATTCACTTTCTTCTCTTCTCCTTGGAGCTTCTTCTCAGTATTCTGGGTGATTGTCATTATTCTTTCCTTAGGATTTGTTTCAGTTTTGTGCGACAAACTACCCTTAGTCTCTCGTTTACTGATTTTACAAATTCCTTAATTTTAATGTCCAAGTTTCATATGAATGCATCCATTTGTTGATATTTTTTCCTTGATTCTTGAATGAATTCCATAATCAGCTCATCCATATTGGGGTAACTTAGCTATGATGCTTCTAGTTGGAATCCAAGTGGAGGATTGTTTCTTCGTTGTCCTTGATTGCCCCATGAAAATTTAAGGTGGTTCCTCTAACTAAGATTTTATTTATTACTATGGAGATTGTTATGGGATCTTATAAAGTTTCCCAAATAATCCATATTTGCAAGTTGAATGGATTAACACCTGTGTATTTGATGATTTAGCCCATACGCTTCACAGTGCATCACCCTTCCTTGTAGAGCCATATTCAGTCTATCTATCTTCTTCCTCAGGGCCTCCACTTGACTTACCAACTGTGCCACTGCATCTACTTCATAAACTCCTTATGGCTTATTAGTTCATGCTCTAGTTGAACAACATTGGTAGTTATTTATAGCTATGCCTTCTATCAACTCTTGGGCCGCTTTAGGTGTCTTATTGTTTAGTGTCCCTTTAGCAGCTACATCTACTGACGTGTTCTTTGACTTAGCCCATTATAGAAAGTTTGGATTTGCATCCACAGTGGTAATCCATGATGAGGGTATCGACTGAGCATCTCCTTAGATCTCTTTCATATGTCATACAATGACTCACCTTTAGTTTGGGAGTATAATGGGACGTCATTCCTTAGCTTCGTAATCTTAGTAGAGAGAAAGTACTACAAATATAAATTTTCCAACTTGTTCCCATATAGTAAGTGACAAATGTGTCATCAAATTTAGCCACTACTTAGCCTTTCCTTTTAGGGAGAATGGAAATAGACATAATCTAATGGCATCATCATTTTCTCCATTGATATTAAATGTGTCATAGAACTCTAAAAGCTCAGAGATATGCACATTGGATTCCATCAAACTGGACTGACTATTGCACCATTTGGACGATGCTCAGCTTGATTTCAATGTTGTTCATCTAAATAGTCGATCTCACTATATTAGATTCAACACCAGTTAGGTCTAGCCTAGCATATTCGAACATCGTACATGGTTAGTCTTCCATACTATAAGATTCTTCCATATCCATGTGATCTTCCAAGCCTTCTATCTAATGTTCTAGTTCAAACTCTCGTAGAATAGTCCTACAAAGATTCCTTCACATTGTTTTCTCTATTTTAGGATCTACTTCCATTAAGTCTTCAAATGTACTTCGAGTCATATAATGACCAAGAAAACTAAGGAAATAAATTAAACAAATAAAAAATAAAATAATGTAAAGCTAAAACAACAATAAACCAGAATAAAAGACTCTAAAGTAATAACTAGATTAATAAAACTAAGGTTTTCTTAATATCAAATTCTTCGGCAATGGCACCAAAAACTTGATTGACCTAAACTTGGTTATGCAATTATGAATTGTCTACAAGCTGTAACTAGTACCAGTAAGTATGGATCTATCCCATAAAGATATTAATTACTGGTAATTACCCTTCTCCTATTATCTAGCCTAAGGATTGATTTTGGATTTTAATTAAGAAAATAAAACTTCAAATTAAAATAAAATAGGAAGCAATATTGAACACAGAGATAAAACAAGTCACCTAGACAACAATCAATATTAAGAACTAGCATCTAGTTATGAATCCCATAAAACCTTTAAATAATTGACCTTTTATTATGCAATTTTTTATTAACTATTAGACCATAAAAATTCCTATCATATGCTAATAACTCACTTGATACTACTAACAAACAATTTTAAAATTGTCAACTGATATTATTTAGGTTAAAGGTACTAAGATTGTTTTACTGATTTATGAATTTTGTTATTGATTTTGACCCTAATCTAAAGGATTTATGTTGACCTATCTCTAGGTTTGCAATCAACTACTTTCAGTTATAGTATATCTATTCATACATAGCATTTATCAATCTCTATTCTATAAAATCAGATTATGAACTAATATTTTGGATCTATTAAAACATATATTAAACACATAATTGAATCATAATAAAATAATAAAAATTATTACATTAAATAAAAGAATCAAAATGCATTGTTATCTCAAATAGGTTCATCGACCTAGATACTAATAAGTATTTAGTTACATATAATAGAAAATTAAATCAAAATAAATAAAAAGAAAACAAATAGATTATAATTCTAAATCTCCCTTCTCTTTTATTGAATGTTCTTGCAAAGTAGAGGATTGATATTGTATTCTATTAGATATTTCGATGATTTGTTCATGTTTTTCACATTCCTAGATCAATATCACCCCTTCATGAAGTTCTCCACTTTTGGAATCTTCTCTAAAAGATTGCTTCTCTATTTTGCCTTGAAGCACATCTTTTTATATTGATTTTTAGGATTTTGGGAGATGTATGGTTTGATACACGACCGTATACTAGATCGTGTATAACCTAAAATCTCCAGAATTTGTGAATCTTGAAAGCTTGAGGACTTACATATCCAGATACATAGTTTTTGGTAGCGCGTTGTAATACTACATAAAATAACTAGACCTAAAACTATAGTTAGTGGTAAGTCTAGGTCGATCCCATAAAAAGCATATAGAAAGCTTTTATAATGAAAATAATCACTCTTTATGATAGGGGGTTTGGTTGAATAATAACATAAAATAAAATTAAAATAACGAAGAAAACTAAAAAAATCATAAATGAGAAAAGTGATGAATACGTCAAGGACTCAGTCATCGATTCAATCTCGACCTGTACATAATTAAACATACTTTATGGAATTGTTATTCTTATATCTCTCCTAGCAACTATTAATCGTAGGTTAACAATAAGCTTTGTTAACTCCAGTTTTCCGTTAGGTCTTGTTCAATTAAAAAAGCCTCTTTAACTGAACTTAGCCATAGAACCAGCCTAGAAAAACTCTCTATATTTAATTGGACAGCTACATTACAAGTTAGGAAAGTAGATTAGTCAAGATAACAACTACATAAGCTCAGGTCATTTAATTTAGGTTACATTATCCCTAATAATTCAAAACCATTAGTTGCTACAAATGAATCCAAAACACAACAATTATAGATTGTATTTAAGATTCTAGCAATGGGTTCATATATAAACAATCTAATAATAACAAGAATACAAACATTCATAGATGAAAACCCAAATTTATAAGCATAGGATAACCTAAACAATTTCTAAAAAAAAGAGAAAAACAAACACAATGAGAGAATAATTAATTGAGTTTTTTAGCACTGATATTAACTCCGAACTGGTGTCGAAAATCTTAGCCCTCTATAGGTCTCCAAAGGATGATAGGTTTGCCCCTTCTCCCCATCCAAAACTGAGACTTCACTACTCAAAACAATTCATAGTGATTCTATTGTTAAAGCACTCTATTTATATTAAAAACTAGGGTTCGGGTACAAGTGGAAAAAGTCACAACCATGAATGATTGAGTCATAGGCGTGCATGTGAGTTATGTGCATGACAACTTGAGTCACACCAATTTAAGTGAGTCATGACCATGACAACTTGAGTCATGGTTGTGCAACATTAAGTCATACCTATGACATTTTGTGTCATGGCTGTGACTTGCATACTTATGGTCATGACCTGATAGTTATGATTGTGAGCATACACTGCACCAATTATACTTCATGTTTTTGCATTTTTTGTTTTCTTTTTGCTCTAATCCTTCTTTTTCTTATTCCATGAACATAAATGAGTGTGAATCTTTAAAAAACGACTTAAAGATTGTGCTTTCTACTCAGTTTAGCTCTTTTGTTTTTAAATTGTACCTAAAACCAAATATGGACTAAAGTAAATGTCTTAAGCATTTCATAACATTAATCACTAAGTGTTATGGAGTAAATGTATAATCAATTAAGCACATATCAATTTCTCCCATACTCAATTTTTAACCATGCTCGATCAAAACATCAAAATCAAAGTCACAAACTAAAACACTTACTCATTTTCTATATTTCCCAATAATAGACAATCATAAGAAAAGAGGAATAACATTTAAAAACCATAGCAAGAACTCAACATTCAATTCATCTTCTCATGATCAATTAGAAATCATTCCCTTTAAAACTGAGCAATCTAGAGGTTGACTTAGACAAAATGTGTTTAAAAATAAGATAGATCTATGGGTACACTCTAACACCATTCATGATTATGACATTATACAATTTTGCATATCATTTAATTTCCCCACCACTACGATTCACATGCATAATCATGAATCAAAGGACTTTTCTAAGGTTATAAAGTAGGCAAGGGTAAGGTGAGGTGTATTTGGGTAATACAGCATAAAAACCATCAACAATAATGAAGAAAACTTAACACTTAATGCAACATCAAGCGTAAAAGCTAACATTCATTCAAAACTGGATATTATCAGCTATGATGAATACAATAACTATGTTTCACAAAATTAAAGCTCTCA
Organism: Erythroxylum novogranatense; assembly: GCA_029891385.1. Classification (NCBI taxonomy): domain Eukaryota; kingdom Viridiplantae; phylum Streptophyta; class Magnoliopsida; order Malpighiales; family Erythroxylaceae; genus Erythroxylum; species Erythroxylum novogranatense. The sequence continues at coordinate 69,505,524 of CM057226.1, read as the reverse complement.
CACCATAAACCACATATAGCACAACCAATTAGAAGGGATCACTCATAAAAATTGATTATAACAATACATTGAAAACTATAAAGAGTGATTCTTCAAAGCAACATCTACCTTATATGCATTATACTCAAGTCATCCATTTGATACAACTTTAGGAGAAGAAACTAATCATGAATAACTTTTCAAAACAATTACATTTCCTCCTTGACATTTTTATTTTAAAATTTTTTCTTTTCTTTTCTTTTTTTCTTTTTTTTCTTTTCTTTTTTTAAAGATAACGCATATTGACCAATCACAGGAGTAAAAGTACATGCTCAAGTTATCATAGATCCTTCTAGTCAATTCTGTCTCTAAATATTACTATATAGTCTTAAAAGCAATAGAAAAAGAGAAATTGTTTTTTTTTGTTTGATTCTCTCTCTTTATGTTAAAACTTAAAAGCATGTAAAGAACTAAAATACACATGCATATCCTAACAAATGTAAAAACATAAAGGAAAAGAAATTAACTTCCTTTGGGTTGCCTTCCAAGTAGCGTCTTTGTTTATTATTGCTAGCTTGAATCTTTGTTTTCATCCTTATGTGATAAAGTTATGATCTTCAGGTGTCACATGTGCTTTCTCCACTTGAGGTTCTTCAGGATAAGGCCTCAGTTGATGATCATTCATCTGCATTGACTTCCATATCTTCAAATTCTTAATCTTTACTAAGTCCCTGCACTCTTAGAATATTTCAAATATATGTTCATCATTTTCTTCCTTGTCTAATTTATTCGATCTGCTAAGTAAAGGTGAACGATGAGTTTTAACAATAATTATGGACTCAGTACTCACCTTCAAGCTAAATGATGTATCATTATCTCTTTCGAGCTCCTTCTTTACTTCTTCTTCACAACAATTCCTTAAGTAATTCTCTCAAGATTCTCAAGCTCCTTCCCACTCTGTAAGGTCTTTGAACTAACATCCCTTGAGTATAAATTGAGCTAAGATGGTTGCTTCCCTTCCCTTTATGTTTCCAAGTGGTTGATAGTTTCCACTGTCTACTCCATCAGACTTATAAAGGTCAGGAATTGAAAAATTGTCGCATCTTGTTGGAACTATTGTACACCCTATTGAATTTACAAAGTATTAGTAGTCATAACATTAACTAATTCTTCTAGAGATGTACCTGAGTTTTGTTAACTCTCATAATTTTGTATGCCAGACCTTGTATCTTGCGGAAATTGCCTCACATACTACTAAATTATAAAGTATTAACGGTAAAAATATTAACTAATTCTTCCAAAGATGGGCCTGACTCATAATAAGAAGCTTCTGGTCTTTTTGGGAATTGTTGTGTGTCATGCAAACTATCAGGGAAGTAATTTTGTTAGTTATTCCATCCATAACTAAAGTTTGTATGATCACTCCAAACTTGTTTATAAGATTAAGAATATAAGTTGTGGGAAAAACTACTTCCTTCCATGTATTTTTTAAAACATATAAAGTGAAAATATTAAGAAATAATTGAAAAAAGACTAATTATAAACAAATATGTACAAACCACCAATTGAAATAAAAAAACAAAAACAAAAACTAAACCACTACACTCCTCGAAAATGGAGCCAAAATTGTTAGTGATCGTTGTATCATTACATAAAATAATTAGACCTAAAACTATAGCTAGTGATAAGCCTAGGTCGATCTCACAAAGAGTGCGTGTAAAGCTTTTGTAATGAAAATAATTGGCATCTAGGTTGGGGTGTTTGAATATCAAAATAAAGTTAAAATGACGAAGTAAACTGAAAAAAAGAATTAAAAATGAAAAAAGTGATGAATACGTTAGGGACTCAATCATCAGCTCAATCTCAGTCTACACACAATTAAACATACTTCGTTGAATTGTTATTCTTATACCTCTCGTAGTAACTATTAATCATAGGTTAACAATAAACTCCGTTAACCCCGATTTTCTCTTAGGACATGTTTAATTAAAACAAGCTCTTTAACTGAACCTAGCTATGGAGCAACCTAAATCAAGCTCTCTAGATTTAATTAGAAAATTACGTAAGGAGTTAGGGAAACATGTTAATTAAGGTAAGAACCACATAGGCTCGGGTCATTTAACCTAGATTACTTTATCCTTATTGATTTGAAACCATTAATTGCTATAAATGAATAGAAAACACAACAATTAGGAATTTTATTTAAGATTCTAACAATGGTTTCATAGATAAACAATCTAATAATAACAATAATAATATCATTCATACATGAAAACCCAAATCCATAAGCATAGGATAACCTAAACAATTCCTAGAGAGAGAATGAACAATAAACACAATGAGAGAATGCTTAATCGGGTTCTTCAACATCGATATCACTTTTGAACCAGTGTTGGGAAGCCTAGCTCTCGATGTAACATCCCGTTACTGTTAGCAAGGGTATTATGGTAATATTGGGTCAAACTGATAGGTTTCATTGCATTCACTGATTGAGCATGTTACTGGCCTCTAATTATAGAGGAACAGGCTTATTGCATATGCATTTATTCATAGGTACATGCATTCATGATTTTCCGGCATTTTAATTGTGATTATGAATTGATTGGATTGTGGACTGACTGAAACTGACTGGATTATGATTGATTGATTGAGAAATTAGAGTAAGTGGGCTTGAGTGACTGATTTAAAATAGTCTAAGAGTGATTGGCTACTGATAGTGACTTATAGGAAATTTTCAGGAAATTCGGGAGAAATGCCCGGATCGGAAATTATGGAGTGGCAGACCGATTGACTGTATAGTACTGAAAGAATTGTCCAATGGCAAAGGAAATATTAGAGTTATACTGTTAGGAAATTAAAATGTTGAGCCATTGAAATTTGGACTGATTTGGAGACCTATGTCTATAAATAGCAAGGGTTGAAATTTGTGGATTTTATCCTAAGGCAAAAAGCATTTCCTCTCTTCCTCCTCCCACGGCGATCTTCGACTCCTCCCACCGGTGAGGATTCTTCGATCTTTCTCTATGGTTTTCTTCTCATTGTGCATAGCTAACTGGTTTATTGTGATTGATGAAGGTTGAGAAGGATTGAGAGTGGATTAATCGTTGATTTGAGAAAGATTTTAGGGTTACGGTGATTTTGAGAGATTTGTGGATTGATCTTCGATTGGTAAGTTTTAATGGCATTAATGTTGTTATTATAGTTGTTTGCATGTATTTATGGCATTTATTGTGAAAGATTGAGTAGTTAGGATGTTTAATGGAGGTTTTAGAGAGATTTAATGGCGGCAATGTAGGAAAATCCCGGTGTGAGCATCACATGCCCACGGTGCGGAAAACAAAATTTTTTTATTCCGGGACCTTCCCGAAAGCCAGGATCCATGTGTATATATATAACAAACTCAAACCGAACGACCAAAGGAGACCGTCTCTAACGGTATCCACGCAGAGATCGGAGAACCTAACCGGGACAAACCCTTTGACCCGGGAATAGCTAAAACAAATTAAAGACTGCTAGATCTTACCTTTGTTCTATGGAGAGCTTGGAAAATGATGGAGGAACTTGAATAAAAGCTTGAAGATGAAACCTTTGGAGAAGATGATCGAGATGGCTTGAGAGAGAGAAACTCTTTCTCTTCAAATCCTTAGGTTTGCTTTAAAACCCACAAAAATCATCTCTTTTTTTAAGAAAGAAACTCTTTTCTTCTCCTTTTAAACCAAGTCCAACGATCATTCTCCATCATCTTTCAAGTTTTTGTCTTTTTTCATTTAATGAAAGTGATGACTAAGCATGGAAATGGAAGGTTCCATTCCCTTTCCACGTTTTCAATATATATATATATATATATATATATATATATTAATTATTTAATTAATTAATCATATATATATATATATATATATATATATATATATTATCAAGTGGTCCACCATACTGGGTCGGTCTTACCGGTCCCTTGATGGGAAAAACCCCTAAACCTTTTTTCAAGAATATCGATGTCGCGATCTCATCGGGACATATCTCGATCTCATCGGGATCCAATTAATCTGTTGCTCTCCATATATTGGAACTCGTCCAAAACTATTTTACGAGTTCTTCGAGACACTCTTATCGTGTGACCCATTAGGTTCCGGTTATGTTGGCCACTTAGATTAACACTTAATCTAAGCAAGTCATGAGCGGTATCTAGCAACACATCATGACCCCAATTGACCGTAAAGTAATTGGTTTGACGAATGAAGCTATATTCATCATGGACCATATCACGAACCTTTCCATAGACAATTACCGTGCAATTCGTCCCTTTCACCATCCTATACCCCACTTGGTTATGAGTATGGGCAATGTGTCAACTCACTAGATCGACTACGCCAAATCTAGTCCAAGTGATTTCAGTTCTTGTCCCGGGACTCATTACTTTATATGTCACCAAGACACTCTTCACGACATACATACTCCGCCAGAGATTTCTAAGTAATGACCCCGACAAGAGGCCATGGGTATCATCTTCGCTATCACGTAAGTGGTGAATCCTCTATTGGCTACTCAATTACCTTCAATACCTCAAACCGCACTCCAAGCACCACCCTATGAGCGACCTCTCGTAAGGCAACAAGGAATGGAGTCAAAGCACGTAATCAAGATTCAAGATATCCTCGAGCACCTCAAGTCTAAGGATACTTGCACCATTGCTATGATGAGATTATCACCGACATTAGAATAGGACATCCATGTGATGATCTCATGGCAGTCATCCAATGTACTTACTACCTCTAGTAAGCATCCACATCTCAACCCTAAATATCTCATATTTACAGCTTCGAGATCCACCGCTTGATCAAATCGGGGAGCATGAGATGTGCTAGTCTTTCCGGATTACCGATGTCCAGCCTCAAGAATCCTATGACTAGGATAATTTAGATAATGACATAATTGCACATGATAGGAATCTCAGAGGTGATCACATCATAATTTCCTTCATGCTATGTCATATATCATGGACTTCATTAATTTGATTACAGATCTATATCGCTCATAAATAATGAACAACAAATTAATGAAATATGCCTTTCTTTATTTATTTATAAAGACTGTACACAAATTTGTATAAAATGCGCTAAAGGCGATTGCCTTTAGGGCACTACTCTAACAATCTCCCACTGACCTAAAGCCAATCGCCTTGATATCTAATACCATAAAGTAGTACATGAGAATCAAAACTCTTTTGTGACAATGGCTTCAACGGATCAACAATATTCTCGCTTGGGAACTCTCTCGATCCGACATCACCACGCCCTATGATCTCCTTATCAAATGATATCTGCGAGTACGTGTTTGGATTATTGATGAGACCTTGGTTCCTTCGTCACAAGAATAGCCCCATTGTTGTCACAATACAACCAGATGGGCCCATCATGCTAGGAACCACACCAAGTTCAAGAATGAACTTCTTGATCCAAATCGCCTTCCTTTCGCTTCAAGCGGCAATGTACTCGCTTCTGTTGTTGAATCGGCAATGCCTCTTATTTGGAACTCTTCTAACTAATCGCCCGCCGCTCGGTGTGAATACATAACCTGATTGGGATTTGGAATCATCCTTATCGATTGAAAATCGCATCTGATACCCGCCACCGGAGATCTCCATCCCCATATATCAAGAAAACATCCTTAGTTCTTCGTAAGTACTTAAGGATATTCTTGACACCACCCAAAGGATCCTCACCAGATTCGATTGGTATCCGCCGTAACACTTAGAGCATATGATACATCGTGTCTCGTACATAGCATAGCATACATGATAGATCCTACCACCGATGCATACAGATCATATTCATGTGCATCCTCTCATCTTGTGTTTTAGGACACATAGATTTCGAGAGTGTTATCCCATGAGTCACGGAAGGTACCTCTCTTGATTGCTCCATGCTAAACCTCTTTAGCATCTTGTCTATGTATCGTTGATTGTGAAAGACCAAGCAACCTTTTGATCTATCTCTATAGATCCTTATCCTAAGGATATAAGTTGCTTCACCAAGGTCTTTCATGGCAAATTATTCGACAACCAAATCTTGATCGCATAAAGATAGAGACATCGCTTCCTAGTAATAATATGTCATCCACATATAGCACAAGGAATACGCTTGCAGTCCCATTAACCTTCTTATACACACAAGATTCATCCAGATTTTGTGAGAAACCAAACTATTTGATTACCTCATCAAAACGGATATTCCAACTCCTGGATGCTTGCTTCAATCCATAGATGGATTTCAAGCTTGCATACCTTTTCGCCATCATAGGAGGTGAAGCCCTCGTGTTGTGTCATATACACATCCTCGCCTAGATTTCCATTTAGGAAAGTCGTCTTCACATCCATTTGCCATATATCATAATCATAATGAGTGGCAATGGCTAGGAGTATTCTAATGGATTTAAGCATTGCATCGGGTCAAGGTCTCGTCGTAGTCAACTCCTTGTCGTTGACGAAAGCCTTTAGCCACAAGCCTTGCTTTGTAGGTAATTACATTAACATCCATGTCGGTTTTCTTTTTGAAAACCCATTTGCACCCTATGGGTTTTATTCCTTCGGGTGCATCAACCAAAGTCCATACTTGGTTTTCATACATGGAATCCATTTCGGCCTGCATGGCATGAAGCCATTTCTGAGACTCTGAACTCTTCAGAACCTCTTCATAGGTAGTAGGGTCATCATCTTTTATGAGCAATACGTCATCCTGTTCATTCACGAGAAATCCATATCTCTCGGGAACAGAGCGTATTCTACGTGACCTCACGAACTTCGTGTGTTGTAGAAGGTTGAATTACTTGATCCATATGAGTTACGATTTGTGTTCGTGCATTGATCTGTGTTCGTTTAAGATCTTGAACTTCTTCAAGTTCAATTTTGCTCCCACCGCCTTCTTGTAAAAGAAACTCTTTCTCTAAAAAGACAGCATGCTTTGAAACAAACACCTTTTGTTCCTCAAAAAGTAGAATTGATATCCCATTGTTTCTTTAGGATATCCTACTAACAAACACTTGTCGACTTTGATCAAGTTTATCCGACCGAGTCCGCTTTACATAGCGGACAGCCCCAAACTTTCAAATGAGTAAGATAGGTCTTTTGTTAGTCCACATCTCATATGGAGTAACATCAACTTTCTTTGATGGAACTCTATTTAGCAAGTAAACAGCTGTCTCGATTGCATACCCCCAAAAGGATTTTGGTAACTTTGCAAAGCCCATCATTGATCGTACCATGTCTAACAAGGTTCGATTTCTCCTTTCTGCCACACCATTATCTTTGTGGTGTGTAAGGAGGAGTCCATTGAGATAAAATCACATTATCTCCGAGATAATCCAAAACTCTTGGTCTAAGTATTCCCCACCACGATCGATCGTAATGTCTTGATACTTTTCCCAAGTTGGTTTTCTACTTCATTTCTGAATTGTTTGAACTTTTCAAATGCTTCAGATTTGTATCTCATCAGATATAAGTACCCATATCGAGAATAGTCATCGATAAAGGTAATGAAGTAAAGATAACCACTTCTAGCATGGATGGACATCGGACCACATACATCCGAATGTATTAGGTCTAATACTCCAATCGCTCGCTCACCCTTTCCTTAAAGGGTAACTTAGTCATCTTGCCTAATAAACAAGATTCGCATGTGTCATATGATTCATAATCAAATGACCCTAAACTACTACTCTTATGGAGCTTAGCTATGCGTCTCTCATTTATATGGCCAAGGCGACAATACCATAAGTAAGTTGATTTTAAATTATCCGCTTATGTCTTTTCGTGTCATTGACATTCTTAATTGGATGTGACATATCTAATATGTAAATACCATTGCATAAAGTACCAGACCATAAAGCATTCCATTCAAACTAATAGAACAACCATTGTTACTAAAAGTCAAATGGAAACCAAATTCTATTTAAACAAGAAATGCATAATATGTTCTTTGATAATACAGTACAAAATAACAATCATCCAATTTAATTACAAGCCCACTGGTAGTGACAAAAGTAAGTGCCTACGGCTAATGCAACTCTTGCTCCATTTTCCACACGCAGTTCACCTCTCCCTTCACGAGTCGCTCATCGTCCCCGAGGCCCCGAGATATCATTGCATATGTGTGAGCCACAACCGTATCTAATACCCATATGTTATGATCGAAACAAGATAACCTCAATGACAAACATACCGAAGAAGTCGAGGCATCCGATGCCTTCTTCGCTTCAGCCTCCTCGAGATAGACTTTATAGCCCGCTTCGGTGACTGGCCTTGCCACAATGGAAGCAAGTCCCTTTGGAGCGCTCTTTGGTTTTCTCCTGGCTATACTTCCTTTTGGTTTCTTAGACCTTTTCTTCTTCTTTCTTTTCTTTGAACCGGAAGAAGAGTCCACCATCAAGACTTGCTTGCTATCCTTCTTGATAGCTTGCTCTGCTGTCTTGAAAGCGATTGATCAACTCGTGGATTGTTGTGGATACTTGGTTCATCCGATAGTTTAACACAAACCGTGAATAACTATCGACATCCAACCGTAATTAAGTCAATACTTAATTCATAATCCATGACAAAACCTAAGACGACCAATCTCTCAATATACCCATTCATCTTCAAGACATACCGCATCGCAGATGAACCCAAGTCATCTTAGTAGTGAAGAGTAGCCTCGAGGTCTCGAACCTTTCGGATCGAGCTTGCTCATCAAACAGCTCCCTAAGATGAAACACTATGGTATGAGCATCCATAGACTCATCTTTGCTTCGCAGCTCTGGTGACATCGAGGCAAGCATAATGCGGTAGCCATGTCACCGTCTTTAAGATGCTTCGATATGCTTTCGATCCTCATCAAGCATCAGCAATAGGTGGATCAGGAAGTGGAACATCTAGGATATATCCCAGTTCCTCAGACCTGAGAACAATTCTCAGATTTCTCAGCCAATCTAGAAAATTTGATCCAGTTAACTTGTTGGATTCCATAAGCGAGCGCAAGTTCACACTTGAAGTCATCTTCAATAACCTATAGGGAAAGAGAGAAAGAATGTTAGAATAGAATAGATGCATAATCATAAAGACTTGCATGATATGCATATGGCTCCCACTAGTTTCATAGAATCCATAACCCTCAGTACGAATCCAAGAAATATTATGACAAAATGACCTAGTGGGTCGATATCCGACATTCCTAAAAATGACCTTGGGTTTGCCCAACAAGTCACCTTAGTTCAATCGGTAGGTATCGGTCATACCAATTGCATCATAGATAGATATCCGACATTCCTAAAATGACCTTGGGTTTGCCCAACAAGCCACCTTAGTTCAATCGGCAGGTATCAATCTTACCATTTCCATCTTAGGTGCAACTATCGACTAGTGCTATCAACTTTTGATGTATGCACACATTGGGTTATCAACTCTTGATGCGTGTACATCTGATGTACACTACCCAATTTCGCCTCTGTCCACGTTGACCTTGAGTTTGCTCAACAAATCAACGCTTCTAGTGAAAACCGACCCATTAATCCGAAAATCTCATTTTCTATGGTTCGAACATATCCGTATAGAGTGAGCTTGGGTTTGCCCAACAACCCAACTCTATAAGAACTCTGGTTCTCCTCATATTAATGGAAGGCGTTAGCTTTCATATGATTTGAGGGTTTTCAGGTCTCATCTTCTTCTTCTCCAAGCCGTAGGATTATAGTCACTATGACTATATGGAATGATTTAGGGCATATGATCAATCACATTGAGTTTATACCTAAAATCATCCATCATCCCTCCTTTGCATGTTATAAGTCGACTTGTGTATGTATAAGTCGACTTATGCCTCTGTGTAAGTCGACTTATGCATGTGTAAGTCGACTTATGCAGCTGCATACCTAACAAGTCGACTTGTACCATTGTGCAAGTCGACTTATCGCTGCTCACAAAGGCAACAAACAAGTCGAGTTATGAACGATAAGTCGACTTGCGCGTTGGAATTGCTATCTTAATTGGCTAATTTCTCAATTCAGTATAGTTCAAATTCCCAATATCAAGTCTAATACACTTTACCTTGATGTACCAATGAAACACTTTCATTGTTGCTTACCATATATAGTCAAACTATATATGAAGAATTTGAAATCGGTGAATATACTGTTATTCACTTGGATTTCCAAATAATTCGAGAATATCAAATTATCAACCTAAGTATTTCTAGGTAGTCTACACTTTATCAAGACTACTTCGGCACTGGTCACAAAATTTGTGACGGCCAAAACAATCAGGATAAAGGAATATACTAACGAGACGCTAATGAGACACATTTGACATCCGAAAATTATTTGGAAACCTAATTTCAAAAAATTCATTTAGGCAAGCATACAACATCAATGTAACACATTTTTAATCACATTAAAAATGATCCAAGGCATTGGAACTGAAATCTACACAATTTCTTAGTTCAAACAAAACAACTCCAGCAATTTTCTCAAAACTGCCAAGTTCTATGTTTTTCTTGAAAAACCCATTGAAAAAATTTCAATAAATTCTGAGAAAATTACAGAGGTCACTAAATGTTCCCAACATGCTCCATAAAATTTTTCAGGATTTATTTCCATCAAAAATTCATTCAACCTTAGCAACAAAGCCAATGCAAAATCTGTGTTCCTTAACACAGCTATTCCCAGCAGCACACAATAAATTCTCAAATAAATAGTAAATCACCTTGAAAACATTTTTCCATCCACATAGACATTCATAAACATCTTAAGGACATGTAGGTGAAAGAAAATCCGAAAAAACATTTTTCTACAATTTATTCTCGAATTTATAGGCATGCCTGTTCAGTGAATGTGCACAAAGACAGCACCCAGCACATTAGGGAATAAATTAGCAAAACCATATCAAATCACATTGATAAATTCCGGGCTTCCACAGACATATGCAACAACATTTTGTGAACATATCTGGGTAAGAAAATTTCGAAAACTATATCTCATACTGAATTCGAAATTCAACACATACAACATGCATCATCATCACAAGCTATAGCAACTCCGACCTAGTCATGGTTTCGTTGTTATATACGACACAAGTGGCTCTGATACTACTGTAGGAAAATCCCGGTGTGAGCATCACATGCCCACGGTACGGAAAACAAAATTTTTTTGTTCCGGGACCTTCCCGAAAGCCAGGATCCATGTGTATATATATAACAAACTCAAACCGAACGACCAAAGGAGACCGTCTCTAATGGTATCTACGCAGAGATCAGAGAACCTAACCGGGACAAACCCTTTGACCCGGGAATAGCTAGAACAAATTAAAGACTGCTAGATCTTACCTTTGTTCTATAGAGAGCTTGGAAAATGATGGAGGAACTTGAATAAAAGCTTGAAGATGAAACCTTTGGAGAAGATGATCGATGATAGCTTGAGAGAGAGAAACTCTTTCTCTTCAAATCCTTAGGTTTGCTTTAAAACCCACGAAAATCATCTCTTTTTTTAAGAAAGAAACTCTTTTCTTCTCCTTTTAAACCAAGTCCAACGATCATTCTCCATCATCTTTCAAGTTTTTGTCTTTATTCATTTAATGAAAGTGATGACTAAGCATGGAAATGGAAGGTTCCATTCCCTTTCCACGTTTTCAACATATATATATATATATATATATATATTAATTAATTATTTAATTAATTAATCATATATATATATGTATATATATTATCAAGTCGATCAAACACACTGGTCGGTCTACCGGTCCCGTATGGGAAAAACCCCTAAACCTTTTTTCAAGAATATCGATGTCGCGATCTCATCGGGACATATCTCGATCTCATCGGGATCCAATTAATCTGTTGCTTCCATATATTGGAACTCATCCAAAACTATTTTACGAGTTCTCCGAGACACTCTTATCGTGTGACCCATTAGGTTCCGGTTATGTTGACCACTTAGATTAACACTTAATCTAAGCAAGTCATGAGCGGTATCTAGCAACACATCATGACCCCCAATTGATCGGAAAGTAATTGATTTGACGAATGAAGCTATATTCATCATGGACCATATCACGAACCTTTCCATAGACAATTACCGTGCAATTCGTCCTTTCACCATCCTATACCCCACTTGGTTATGAGTATGGGCAATGTGTCAACTCACTAGATCGACTACGCCAAATCTAGTCAGTGATTTCAGTTCTTGTCTGGGACTCATTACTTTATATGTCATCAAGACACTCTTCACGACATACATACTCGACGAGATTTCTAAGTAATGACCGACAAGAGGTTATGGGTATCATCTTCGCTATCACGTAGTGGTGAATCCTCTATTGGCTACTCAATTACCTTCAATACCTCAAACTGTACTCCAAGCACTACCCTATGAGTGACCTCTGTAAGGCAACAAGGAATGGAGTCAAAGCACGTAATCAAGATTCAAGATATCCTCGAGCACCTCAAGTCTAAGGATACTTGCACCATTCTATGATGAGATTATCACCGACATTAGAATAGGACATCCATGTGATGATCTCATGGCGGTCATCCAATGTATTTACTACCTCTAGTAAGCATCCACATCTCAACCCTAAATATCTCATATTTACATTTTCGAGATCCACCGCTGATCAAATCAAGGAGCATGAGATGTGTTAGTCTTTCCGGATTCCGATGTCCGTCTCGGTAATCCTATGACTAGGATAATTTAGATAATGACATAATTGCAAATGATAGGAATCTCAGTAGTGTGATCACATCATAATTTCCTTCATGCTATGTCATATATCATGGACTTCATTAATTTGATTACAGATCTATATCAGTTCATAAATAATGAACAACAAATTAATGAAATATGCCTTTCTTTATTTATTTATAAAGACTGTACACAAATTTGTACAAAATGCGCTAAAGGCGATTGCCCTTAGGGCACTACTCTAACAGGAAATCGATCGGAGAAGACAGTGGGCGACCCGCACGTCGAGACGTCTGACGCGGCCTCACCGCGGCGAGAAATTCAGTGCTTACCGCGACGAGTGCAGAGAGACGCTGCGGCGAGCGCCTGGTTTCACGCCGCGGTGAACATTTTCGCCTACGTCGCGGCGAGCCGCGAAGAGGACGCATGCCGCGGCGAGCGTGCTTCACGTCGCGGCGAGCGATCTTCTCTTTGTCGCGACGAGAGGTGTAGGTCGCGGCGAAGGACAGTTTTATGATTGGATTGATTTTAGTTTATTGGGTATAATTGATGGTGTAGACCTCCAATTGAGGTGATTCCTGATTCGTTATGGACTAGGGAAAGAGGTCTACTATTGAGGATAATTATGGGAGTTAGAATTTAATTTAACTGGTATTGATTCATAGAGAATGAGGTCAATTATGGTTCATAGTGTGACCTAAATATTGAATTGAGACAACTGGAATGTAATTGGGATTTTCAATAGAGGTTCTGACCCAATGGATAGGGAATTGCTATAGGAAGTATGAATTGAGAAAATTGAACTGAATGTTAGGATTGGATCAATTATTGTCGATCAATTAAGCGAAGTGATAAAATTGGGTTTTAGTGTCGGAAAAATCGTGAACATGCATTGTACATAGTTCCATTGAGACATATGCATTACTGAATCTTTTTATTAAGCATCTAGTAATGGGACTGTATTTTACTGTTATAGAGGCACCGTTAGATCGTCATTCCACGGACATTGCTGGAACTTCCAGGCAGTAGCTCGGAAGTTACAGGTGAGTAACCTAGTTGGTTTCTCAAATTCCTGATTGACTAAATGCTCAATGTGAATTACTTGCCAATGTGAAACTGTATGATTACTGAAATGTACATGATTGAATAACATGCTTCTACTGTATTGGACTGGACTACTGAATGATACTGAGAAATGCAATACTGGGCTTTTATAGCCATACACTGAATTACTGAACACTGCATTGCATGCATAAATGCATGATCAGATAATAGATATGTGACCCAAGTTGCTATTATCCTTTGAAAAGAGCCTCGAGCTCGAACATCTTGGCGACCGCCTCGAGCCCGAGGGAGAAATCACGACGCGTCCCCATCGAATCTTGATGAGCACTTGGGCACAACACTGAATAACTGGAAAAGAGTCTCATATGCATTGTATACACATGAATGATTGAATTGTAAACTTACTGAATTATGTGATGACATGAGAGATTGCAAATTGTTACATGCTACTGTAAACTGTTGCATAATACTGTGAATTGCGATATGATACTGTAAATTGTTATGGGTTATTGTAAATCGTTACTTGATACTGTAAACTGTTATAGACTACTGTAAATTGTCATATAATACTGTTAATTGAATATTACTGTGCTGTGCTGTTCGCAATTTGCGTAATGCATGATTTGAGTGAACCATCGATGATGGTTTCTCACTGAGTTCGCAAACTCACCCAAAATTGCATCAAATTTTTCAGGATCGATAGAGTAAACTCCTAGCTCCGGAGATAGCCTTTTCTGCCGTGCGGCGTCTTTGGCAAGATAGCGATGGCGCATGTGCCGGTGGGTTGGATTTTGAGGATGACTTAGGATAGATGTTTGTATCGGTTTCCTTTTGGTGTTGTTTAGGGGTGATAGACTTGTCTATTCTATCTTGGATGACCGATTAAGATTCTTTTGGATTTTAAAAGTTTACTGATTTCTGTTATATTATGGTTTTATTTATTGCGATGCCATGTGGATTATTAGTGGAAATGTTCTGGTGGTACACCTTTATCGTAGGATACGTGTCGGAGCGACCTTCGGGCGTCCCGATGTATACCCTACGGTGAGGGGGCTCTACATTAAGTGGTATCAGAGCATGGTTTGACATCTTTTGGGCATAGTATGTTTTAGGCTGGAATCACTGTAAGGATCGCAGAACTGATCGAAATTTCTTGTCTGTTTTAGGTCATCCGTACTGGGAGATCGAGTTGAGTTACCGGTGACACAGAATCGGCGGAGCTAGTAGGGAGTCTCCTGTGCCTCATTCGAGGAGTTGCCTCCTCGAGTTCTGTGAGACGGAGCGGATATGATGATCAGCTAAGCGTGGCGGGGCGGTTGACTTCTATGGCAAGATCGACCTGCGCAGAGGCCGAGGATGGCTAGAGAGGACCGAGAGAGTCCTCGATCGGATGGATCACGACCGGATGGCGTTTTGACTACGCGGTTTCTCTGCTGAGGTCCCGCATATCGATGGTGGAAGATCCTGGCGGTACCACGGGCCTTGTACATGTGACATGGGATGACTTTACGAGGGCTTTCAAGGACAATTTCATGCCCAAGATCTATCTGGAAATGAAGTTGCAAGAGTTCTTAGAGTGAGGCGAGGCGGCGCTTGACCGTGGCCGACTATGAGTCTTGATTCAACGAGTTAGTGGTCTATGCTTCTTCATTGGTGGCTCTTGAGGCTGACAGGTGTCGGCGTTTTGAGGGCGGACTCAATCTGGAGATCTGTACCCTATTGGCTAGGTCCGATATGGGTAGTTTTATTGAATTGAGGGCTGCAGCAGTGAGGATCGAGTAATTCTTGAGGCAGATGATGAGACCCGATCGGGGACCCAGATAAGAGATCTAGTGATGACCGAGCGATCTTTGGCGAGGGTATAATAAGCGTCGAGTAGGCCCTTCAGTCCGCAGGAGGGGCTAAACAGACCGGTCGTAAATGGCGAGGGCGATTTATACAGACTGGTAGTGGTGACGGCGGCCATGAGTTTCGAGCGGCCTGCTCCTTTATGTGAGCATTGTGGCAAGAGACACAGTGGAGAGTGTCGGTGGCTGTCTGGAGCCTGTTTGAGGTGTGGTTTGATGGACCACTTGGTGAGGAACTGCCCAGAGACATTGGGAGCCCAGTCTGCTATGACTGGAAGATCAGGCAACAATACCCCGTCCCAAAGAAGTCGTGGTGATGGATTGGGATGGAGAGGCCGAGGCGGCGGAGGGGTCCGCAGCGAGGTCGAGGGACCGAGAAGCGCACAGCGATCGCGAGCTAGGGTCTATGCCATGACTCAAATAGGAGGCCCAGATTCCCGGATGTTATCATGGTATGCTTTCGGTTTTGAAGCATATGCATTGTTGGATCTGGATCCACCCATTCTTTCATTGCACCGCATTTAGCATGTAGATTGCATGGGGATAGGCAGAGGTTACAGATGGGTTAGAGGTGAGTACACCTCTAGTAGTAGTCTGTTGTATTGGGAGAGGTCTGTTTGGGGTGTCGAGGTTGGATCGATCGGCGGTTTGGCGCCGATCGATCGTTTGGCTCTGAGGAGATTGATGTGATATTGGGATGGATGGTTGATCGCATATAGGGCTATCATGGACCGTTATACCAAGCGGTCGTATTGAGTCTCTGGTCACCCCAGAGTCAGTTTCGAGGAGTTAGTCGGCGGTGCCGAGGATGATATCCTTCTTGAGTGCCCTGAGATTGATGCAGGGAGGCTGTGAGGCCTATTTGGCTCACGTAGTGGATTCCAGAGTTAAGCCGAGATTTCAGGATGTTCCCGTAGTCAGGGATTTCCCATATGTGTTTCCCGAGGAGTTACCGGGATTGCCGCCAGAGCAGGAGACAGAATTTGAGATTGATCTCGTTCCTGGTACAACCCCTATATCGATCCCTCCGTATAGGATGGCTCCGGTGGAATTGAGAGAGCTTAAGGCTCAGTTGCAGGAGCTACTGGATAAGGGATTTATTAGACCGAGTGTTTCACCATGGGGAGCTCCAGTACTGTTTGTGAAAAAGAAGGACGAGACTCTGAGATTGTGTATTGACTATAGGCAATTGAATCGGGTGACAGTGAAGAACAAGTATCCACTGCCTAGGATCGATGATTTATTTGATCAGTTGCAGGGAGCTCAGATGTTCACTAAATTGGATTTGAGTTCAGGTTATTACCAGTTGCTGATTGCAGAGGTCGATGTGCCTAAGAGTGCTTTCAGGAGCAAGTACGGGCATTTCGAGTTCCTAATGATGCCGTTTGGGTTGACTAATGCCCCGACAGCCTTCATGGCTTTGATGAATAGAGTATTTCAGCCCTACCTAGATCGGTTCATGATAGTGTTTATCGATGATATACTGGTTTACTCGAGGAGTAGACAGGAGCACGCTGAGCACCTGAGGATTGTCTTTCAGGTCATGAGAGAGAGGCAGTTGTTTGCCAAATTCACTAAGTGTGAATTTTGGCTTAATGAGATTGTATTTCTGGGGCACGTGGTGTCCGGTGAGGGTATCCAGGTGGATCCCCACAAGATAGAGGCGGTTATGAGTTGGGAGATTCCGAGGAGTGTGCCAGAGTTGCGGAGTTTCCTAGGATTGGCTGGATATTATCGGAGGTTCGTCGAGGGGTTTTCGTTGATCTCCGCCCCTTTGACGAAGCTATTGAGGAAGAATATGCCGTTTAGATAGACTGAGGAGTGCCATAAGAGCTTTGAGGAGCTGAAACATCGGTTGACGACTGCACCGATGTTAGGCATTCCTTCTGGTACTGGAGGCTTTGTGGTTTACAGTGATGCCTCGCATCAGGGATTGGGATGTGTATTGATGCAACATGGCCGAGTGATAGTGTATGCCTCGAGACAGTTGAGGTCTTATGAGGTGAATTATCCGGTGCATGACTTGGAATTAGCAGCAGTTGTATTTGCTCTGAAGATTTGGAGACATTATCTGTATGGTGAGACGTTCCAGATCTTCACCGATCATAAGAGTCTCAGATATCTGTTGAGTCAGAGAGAGCTCAATCTGAGATAGAGGAGATGGATAGAGTTCTTGAAGGACTATGATTTGCATCGATTGAGTATCATCCAGGGAAGGCCAATGTGGTGGCCGATGCACTGAGTAGGAGATCGCATGTGAGTGCAGCTCAGGTTCAGGTTTCGAGGTTACCCGGTCTGATTCAGTTGAGAGCTCTTAATGTACAGATGGATTTGGGTCAGGATGGAGCTCTGACTGCTACTCTGAGGCTGAGGCCGATGTTACATGACAGGATCCGGAGAGCTTAGGATCAAGACCCAGTATTAGTGAGACTGATTGAGAGAGTCCAGGCCGGTACTGATTTAGAGTTTGAGTTGAGAGATGGGACTTTATTGATGGGACAGAGGCTGTGTGTGCCCGATGTTGATGATTTGAGATTGGAGATCCTAGAGGAGGCACATGTAGCTGCCTATGCGATGCATCCTGGTACGACCAAGATGTATCGTACTCTGAGACAGCATTTCTGGTGGCCTGGTATGAAGAGGCAAGTGGCAGAGTATGTTTCCAGGTATCTGATTTGTCAGCAGGTTAAGGCTGAGCATCAGGCTCCCGTGGGAAAGTTGCATTCGTTGCCCATCCCGGAGTGGAAATGGGAGCGAATTACCATGGATTTTGTGATGGGATTGCCTAGGACACCGAGGCAGCATGATGCTATCTGGGTCATAGTGGACCGATTGACCAAATCGGCTCACTTCTTGCCAGTGAGGGAGAGCAATACTCTCGATCAGTTGGCCCAGAAGTATGTGGCAGAGATTATACGGTTGCATGGGGTTCCTTTGTTGATAGTCTCGGACAGGGATCCCAGGTTTACTTCAAGGTTCTGGAAGAGCCTACAGACTGCTATGGGTACTCGATTGAACTTCAGTACTGCATTTCATCCTCAGACAGATGGACAGAGCGAGAGGACGATTAAGACTGTTGAGGATATGCTTCGAGCTTGTGTATTGGAGTTCAGAGGATCATGGGATCAGTATTTGGCACTGATTGAGTTTCCATATAATAACTAGTATCAGAGTAGTATTGGGATGGCACCGTATGAGGCCTTGTATGGGAGGCCGTGTCGATCACCACTATATTGGGACGAAGAGGGTATGAGAACGATTGAGGGTCCCGAGCTGATTCAGGATACAGTGGATAAGGTACAGTTGATCCGGAGTCGCATCAAGGCGGCTCAAGACAGACAGAAAAACTATGTGGATCAGCATCGGCGAGAGATGGAGTACAGTGTAGGAGACAGAGTGTTTCTCCGAGTGTCTCCTTGGAAAGGAGTATTGAGGTTTGGCCATAAACGCAAGTTAAGCCCTCGGTATATCGGTCCGTATGAGATCCTTGAGAGGATAGGACCGTTGGCTTACAGATTGGCGTTACCAAGTGGGATGTCCCAGATGCATGACGTGTTTCATGTTAGTATGCTCCGACGGTACCGTTCAGACCCGACGCATGTGATTCCGGCTCAGGAGATTGAGATAGCCAGTGATTTGACTTATGTTGAGGAGCCGGTACAGATTATAGGATCACGGGTCAAGCAACTGAGGAATAGGGTGATTCCATTGGTAAAAGTCCTTTGGAAGCACCACTCTTCTGAGGAAGCTACAAGGGAAACTGAGGAACATATGAGGAGTCAGTATCCTCATCTATTCGATCGGACAGGTATTAAATTTCGAGGACGAAATTTTCATTAGGAGGGGTGAATTGTAACATCCCGTTTCTGTTAGCAAGGGTATTATGGTAATATTGGGTCAAACTGATAGGTTTCATTGCATTCACCGATTGAGCATATTATCGGCCTCTAATTATAGAGGAATGAACTTATTGCATATGCATTTATTCATAGGTACATGCATTCATGATTTTCCGCATTTTAATTGTGATTATGAATTGATTGGATTGTGGACCTGATCAAACCGATCGGATTATGATTGATTGATTGAGAAATTAGAGTAAGTGGGCTTGAGTGGTGATTTAAAATAGTCTAAGAGTGATTGGCTACTGATAGTGACTTATAGGAAATTTTCGAGAAATTCGGGAGAAATGCCCGGACCGAAAATTATGGAGTGGCAGACCGATTGACTGTATAGTACTGAAAGAATTGTCCAATGGCAAAGGAAATATTAGAGTTATACTGTTAGGAAATTAAAATGTTGAGCCATTGAAATTTAGAGACTGAAATTTGGACTGATTTGGAGACCTATGTCTATAAATAGCAAGGGTTGAAATTTGTGGATTTTATCCTAAGGCAAAAAGCATTTCCTCTCTTCCTCCTCCCACGGCGATCTTCGACTCCTCCCACCGGTGAGGATTCTTCGATCTTTCTCTATGGTTTTCTTCTCATTGTGCATAGCTAACTGGTTTATTGTGATTGATGAAGGTTGAGAAGGATTGAGAGTGGATTAATCGTTGATTTGAGAAAGATTTTAGGGTTACGGTGATTTTGAGAGATTTGTGGATTGATCTTCGATTGGTAAGTTTTAATGGCATTAATGTTGTTATTTTGGTTGTTTGCATGTATTTATGGCATTTATTGTGAAAGATTGAGTAGTTTGGATGTTTAATGGAAGTTTTAGAGAGATTTAATGGCAGAAATCGATCGGAGAAGACAGTGGGCGATCCGCACGTCGCGACGTCTGGCGCGGCCTCGCCGTGGCTAGAAATTCAGTGCTCGCCGCGACGAGTGCAACGAGACGCCTCGGTGAGCGCCTGGTTTCACGCCGAGGCGAACATTTTTGCCTACGTCACAGGCGAGTCATGAAGAGGACGACGCCACGCACGAAGCGTGCTTCACGTCATGGCGATCTTCTTCTTCGTCACGAGAGGTGTGGTAGGGCGAATGGCGACGCTTTTCGATTGGATTGATTTTAGTTTATTGGGTATAATTGATGGTGTAGACCTCCAATTGAGGTGATTCCTGATTCGTTATGGACTAGGAAAAGAGGTCTACTATTGAGGATAATTATGGGAGTTAGAATTTAATTTAACTGGTATTGATTCATAGAGAATGAGGTCAATTATGGTTCATAGTGTGACCTAAATATTGAATTGAGACAACTGGAATGTAATTGGGATTTTCAATAGAGGTTCTGACCCAATGGATAGGGAATTGCTATAGGAAGTATGAATTGAGAAAATTGAACTGAATGTTAGGATTGGATCAATTATTGTCGATCAATTAAGCGAAGTGATAAAATTGGGTTTTAGTGCCGGGAAAATCGTGAACATGCATTTTACATAGTTCCATTGAGACATATGCATTACTGAATCTTTTTATTGAACATCTAGTAATGGGACTGTATTTTACTATTATAGAGGAGTCGTTGGATCGTCATTTCACGGACATTGCTGGAACTTCCAGGCAGTAGCTCGGAAGTTACAGGTGAGTAACCTAGTTAGTTTCTCAAATTCCTGATTGACTAAATGCTCAATGTGAATTACGTGCCAATGTGAAACTGCATGATTACTGAAATGTACATGATTGAATAACATACTTCTCTTGTATTGACCGAATCTTGAATGATCTTGAGAAATGCAATCTTGGGCTTTTATAGCCATACATCAATTATCGAACATCGCATTGCATGCATAAATGCATGATCGGATAATGGATATGTGACCCAAGTTGCTATTATCATCGAAAAGAGCCTCGAGCTCGAACATCAGATCTTGGCCGCCTCGAGCCCGAGGGAGAAAATCGACGCGTCCCCATCGAATCTTGACCGAGCACTTGGGCACAACATCAATAATCGGAAAAGAGTCTCATATGCATTGTATACACATGGTGATTGAATTGCAAACTTCTTGAATTGTGTGATGACATGAGAGATTGCAAATTGTTACATGCTATCGTAAATCGCTGTATAATATCGTGAATTGCGATATGATATCTTGTAAATTGTTATGGGTTATTGTAAATCGTTACTTGATCATCATAAACTGTTATAGACTACATAAATTGTCATATAATCTTTATTAATTGAATATTACTGTGCCGTGCTATTCGCAATTTGCGTAATGCATGATTTGAGTGAACCATCGATGATGGTTTCTCACTGAGTTCGCAAACTCACCCAAAATTGCATCAAATTTTTCAGGATCGATAGAGTAGACTCCTAGCTCCGGAGATAGCCTTTTCCTGCCGTGCGAGCGTGCTGGCAAGAGAAGCGATGGCGCACAGGTCGGTCAGCTGGGTTGGATTTTGAGGATGACTTAGGATAGATGTTTGTATCAGTTTCCTTTTTGGTGTTGTTTAGGGGACTGATAGACTTGTCTATTCTAATACTGGATGATTGTATTAAGATTCTTTTGGATTTTAAAAGTTTACTGATTTCTGTTATATTATGGTTTTATTTATTGCGATGCCATGTGGATTATTAGTGGAAATGTTCTGGTGGTGCACCTTTATCGTAGGATACGTGTCGGAGCGACCTTCGGGAGTCCCGATGTGTACCCTACGGTGAGGGGGTGCTACACTCGATGGATCTCTAAAGGATGAGAGGTTTACCCTTTTATCCTCATCCAAAACCAAGACTTCACTACTCTAAACCATTCATAACGATTCTGCAATCAAAACAACCTATTTATACTAAAAACTAAGGTTCACGCACAAGTGGAAAAAGCCACGACCATGAATGGTTGAGTCATAGGTGTTCATATAAGTCATGGTCATGAAAACTTAAGTCACGCCTATGTAAGTGAGTCACAACCATAACAACTTGAGTCATAGCCATGCAACATTGAGTGACATTATGGACGTGATTTGCATACTCATGATCGTGACTTGATAGTCATGGCTATAAGAATGCACTGCACCAATTACACTTCATGTTTTTATATTTTGTGTCTCCTTTTTGCTCTAATCCTTCTTCTTCTAATTCCATGAAGACAAATTAGTGTGAATCTCAAGAAGACGAAAGATTGTGCTTTCGTCTCACTTTAGCCCTTTCACTTCTAAATTGTACCTAAAACCAAATATGAATTAAATTGAATGTCTTAAGCATTTCATAGCATTAGTCACTATGTGTTACGGAATAAATGTATGATCATTTAAGCACATATCAGTTGGGTATCCCTTCTTTGCTTTAAATCTTCCTTTTATGTCATGTTTTCATCTGAATTCTTCTCCGTTTGTTCCACGAAGATAATTCTAACCTGTAGTTTCACTTATAACAAATTAAGTACTATATATACAATAGAAGTATAAAATATTAAAAAATATATCAAATATAGGTTATAAATATGATCAAATATGCATATATTAGTAATATGATCAGACGGTGACATATGATGACTTTAATAATAAGAATAACTTTATGAAAATGATTACTCTTATACCATTAACTCCAAAGCAGGTTTATAAGGACAATCTAGGAAATAGAGAATCAAGAAAAAAGGAGTCAGAGAGAAAAGATAGAGAGTGAGGATGAGACTTCAAAAGAGAGAGTTTGCTGTGAGTGGAAAAGAGAAGAAGAGTGAAAGATTAAAAAACAAAAATAAATTAGTTGCCATACAAAAAAAGAGTGATATTAGGAATGTTTTCTATGCTAACCAACCTATGTTTACACTTTTGTATAAGGAGGCCTATCTCATTTTTTAAGAGCTCAACATATCTCTTCCTAGTTTTACTTTTTTTTATAGGAGTATGAGGATGTTTTGTTTGATGAAATTGTTAATGGACTACAATCCTTTAAAAGTATCAAACATCAATTTGATATCAAACTAGGGGTTGTCATTCTTAATAAACTCATTTATAGGAGCAATCAAAGGAGGTGAAAAAATAAGTGGAAAAGATAATGGATAAGGGTTACATAAAGGAGATAATGAATCTTTGTATGGTTATAGTTCTTCTTTTTTTTCAAAAAGGATGTCAATTAGCGTATATATGTCAATTGTAAAGTTATCAACAACATAAAGCTAACGTATTAATATCCCATTTCTAGGTTAAATGATGTACTTTATGAATTATATAGTTCTTGCTTATTTTATAAAATTGATTTAAAAAGTGGATATCACCATATTAAAATAAGAGAAGGTGATGAACAAAAAATGCATTTAAGGCTAAATACATTATGTAAATGGTTAGTTGTACCATTTTTCCTTACTAATACACTTAGTACTACCATGAGATTAATGGCGCATGTGTTGCATACATATATAGTTAGATTTGAAGTTGTTTACTTTAATAATATTATAGTATATAGTAAGCATATAGAGGATAATTTTATCATTTGAGATGAGTGATCAATGTGTTAAGGATAGAATAATTGCATGCTAACCATAAAAATTTACATTTTGCATAAAAGATTATTTTCTTAATCATGTTATCAACACAAAATGTATTGAGGAGGATGAAGAAATGGTGAAAGCAATTAGGGAATTACCAAGAACTAAATCCGTAATTAAGGTAAGAAGTATTTATTGTTTGGCTAGTTTATAATAGAAATTTGTTAGAGATTTTAGTATAATTATTATACAATTTACTAAGATTATTAAGAAATATATAGGGTTCAGGATAGTCAATAGGGACAAGCATCTAATTTCATTAAAGACAAATTATATTTGACATCTTTGTTAACATTATTTATTTTTTCTAGAACTTTTGATGTTGAATATGATGCCTTATGATCGGTATTATAGGTTTTTTAAAGTAAGAAAAGAGGTCAATGTTGGATGCATTTTCTCATTAGAATTAATGGCATTTTCTCTCTTCTATGGAGTAATTATTGGACTTTATTAATATTTTTCCTACTAAATCGTTTAGTTCACCAAAATTTTTATTTATAGTTGTCCATGTTTAATTTGTAGGAATTGCGCTTGTTTTTAATTGAAAAAGAAAACCAGCAGAGGGGAGGCTACACGCAGCTAAGGAGAGATGTTGGCAACTGGTGGGTTTTAAAGACAAGGAGAACTGACGCAAGTGGGGTTCTAGGCACATTGAGCCATTAACGTTACATACTAGAGATACACTAAAGGTGGGACCAGCTCAAGAAAACATTATTGGCTAGAAACAAAATACAAGTGGGGAGCTATCAACGTGACATGAAGGGGAGGCTCCACCTTGCACTCATCCATATTCACTATTCACGCACACGAGGAGAGGGGCTTCATTTTAAGGATTATTTTTCATTACTCTCCACTAATGGGACAACCAAGCTACATTACATAAAAAGAAGCAAGGAGTAAGTGAAGTAGACCCACCAAACAGCAAATGGAAGATGACACATTAGAAGGATACTCACACATCAACAAAGGAAAAACACAAACAAGGACAACACATGAGAAAATAAAGCACAACAACATGGAGGGAGACAACGTAAGCAATTTGGGAGGACAACATGCTAGGCGAGATATGTGAGAAGACATGAGCAGATGGAGGATAGGCTGAAAGCCAAGACACCCATGCAAGAATACACGCTCTTCACGCCTTGCCAAGAGAAAATAAAAGGGCTTATGCAAAGTGGAAGAAGCGGTGTGTCGTCGGTTGTGTGTGAGTAAAGTGAAGGAGGGAGTAACGTGAAGTGTGTGGTGCGGAAAGAAGTAGCGTTAAAACCAATGGAGATGCCTTGCCGGAGAAAAAATAATAATAATAAAGAGCTAAAGTTACATGTGAGAGTATGAAGTCGTTAAATGGAGAGGAGTCTGAAGGAAAAAAACGAAGCATACACCAAGGAGAGAGTGTCGTTAATCAAAAATAAGAAGGAGTGTGGTTTAGAGGAGAGCTGTGATTTAACTGTGAGAGTGTGTGAAGTAGTGTGAATTAAAGGAGAAAATAAGGTGTAAAACGTGAAGAGGGTGGGCTAGAGAAAAAAAGAACGTGGTCTGGAGATGAGAGGAAAGAAAGGTGTGCGTTAACTGTGTTTGGGAGTGAGTGAACAGTGTGTGAGTCAAGTGTGAGTGAGGCTGTGCATGAAGTAGGAGTAGGAAGAAGGGAGCTGTGTGCGTGAATCAAAGAAGGAGACTGGTGTGTACGTGAACTGAGTAATCTGTTGTGTGTGAGTATTGTGAATGAGTGTTGTGAGTGAGTGAACTGAAGTGTGGTCTGGAGAGAAAGGAACGTGGTCTGGAGAAGAGAGGAAAGAAAGGTGTGCGTTAACTAAAAAACCAAGGAGCTTGGTGAGATAGAGGAGAACGTGAGTCTAGGGGGCTGGGCGTTACAAATTGAAGGAGCAGCGTGATTGGAGAAAATAGAAGAGAGGAGTGCGTGGACTGATTTATGGGTGAACAGAAAAAGCAAAAAAAAAAAGAAAATCGAAGGAAAAATAGAACAGCTAGAGGAGCTTGAGGCGTGGACATCAAGGGTGCACCACCTGTGGAAAAACAACAAGAGAACAGTGACGCAACATTAGAGGGAGACCCAAACTCATTCGATTCTGTTCTTTTATTTAATTCTCTTCATGTTGTTTCTTTGAGCATAATTTCGTGGTCTTCATCCTATCATGATTGAGTAGTTTCCCGAAGCTTCAAGGTTGAATGAAGCTTTTAGTTAAATTATGGATTAAATCTCGGTTGATTTATTTGTATGGATTTTTTGTCTTGATTTCTCTGTTTTGAAATTAATTTTGCTGGTATTGAGTTTGGCCAACCATTACTTGACGTTAGTTGTTAATTGAAGAACCGATAGGTGAAAATTAATAACGGAACTCCAAACAGGGAACTTATAAATTTCAGATTTAGACATAGACTGAATTTATGAGAGAAAATCGGGTGAGCAAAGAATATAATGGGTTATGCTTGATTGCTAGGCTACGATAGTAGACTAGGATTATTGCGTAATACTCCTTTGATACCTTGAAAAAGGATCTAAGAAACACTAGGCTCAACCTTTTATCAACCAAAAATTCGCCTAATAAATTGATCCGGGTAAAGTCCATAAAAGGCGCTAAAAGTGAACCCATCCTTGAAGCTTACCACATTCCTTCGAATTAACGCCTAGAAATATTCGCAAATTTTCTTTAACTTGATTTTGTTATTTTTGCTAGTTAATTTTCTTATTTTATTTCCCCATTTTTACACAATTGCCATCGGTTTTATCTATTTATTTATTTTGATAGTTAAATTTTCTTTTAATTTAATTTCCCAATCCTTCCCAATCGTTTAGTCCAATTAATTGAGTGATCCAAGCCCGGTACTTACACAATTACTCCCTATGGGACGATATTATATTGTACTACTTGAGACCCGTGAACTTGCGGAAACCACATCAAGCTTCTTAGCGCCGTTGCCGGGGAGTAATCCCTGAGTAATATTAGGCGACTGATTGTTTGGTTAAATTGGACATTTCTTTTTCTCTCTTTTCCTTTTTTTTATTTTTCTTGTGTTTTGTGTTAATAAAATTTTGTTAAAATTGATTTGTGTTTTCTTTTCTTTTATTTTTTTTACTGTCTATTTTTTTATTTTGCATTTTCTGCACCTTGCATTTGATTTTGCTTTGTGTTTTGTTTTAGTCTATGCGAAGGGTCGTTAGTGCTGAAGAATTATTATTCAATTCTGAAATCGAGAAGACAGCTAAGGCACTAAGGAAGCAAGCAAAAGCTAGAAAAGCACGGGCAAGAGCATCTAACGCACAATCTGTGCAGGAACGCCAGATCGAACCTAAATTTACTACAACTGTTCCAACAGAAGAGGCAGTCGAGTTTGAAATGGCCGAACAAAATCAGAAAACAATGCGGGATCACGCAGTCCCAGATTTTGGAGAATTTCGCCCAAGCATTACGAGGCCTCCTGTGCAAGCAAATAATTTTGAGTTGAAACCTGGTCTTGTACAAATGGTGCAACAGAATCAGTTCGGAGGGCACCCAATAGAAAACCCACATGTCCATCTGCAACAATTTTTGGAGATTTGTGAAATGTTGAAGCAGAACGGGGTACCTGAGGATGCAATAAGGCTTCGATTATTTCCTTTTTCTGTGAGAGATCGAGCTAAGGATTGGCTCCATTCATTACCACCCGGTTCGATAAATAACTGGCAAGAATTGTCAAAGGCTTTTATGGCTCAGTATTTTCCACCCGGAAAGACTGCAAAACTTAGAAGTGAGCTGACTTCATTTCAGCCCAAAGAAGATGAGTCATTGTATGAAGCATGGGAGAGGTACAAGGAGCTTCAACGCAAATGTCCACATCATGGTGTCCCGAAGTGGATGATTGTGCAGATATTCTACAACGGAGTTTCTCCTATTATGCTGGTCTGATAGATGCTGCAGCTAGAGGTGATCTAATGGATAAGAATGAAGATGAGGCATTTATGTTATTGGAAAAAATTGCCTACAACAACTACCAGTGGAATAATGATCGAAAAGAGGTTAAGCAAGAAGGGAAGAAACCTCAAGGAGTTTTCGAATTGGACGCCTTTACCTTGTTAAATTCGAAATTTGAAGCTTTTTTAAGGAAAGTGGATAAGTTTGTTGCAGATGTTGTGAGTAATGTGAATGCCTTATAGGATCAGGATTTTGGGACGAGTATGGGAAAAGAATTTCAGAACATTGGGCAAGAATTTGGGACTGAACATATGAATTTTGTGGCAAATTATGGGCAGAAGAACCAAGGTGGAGCTTTCGCAAACACTTATAACCCTGAATGGCGAAACCATCCAAATTTCCCCTGGTCTCAATAACCCAAGCCACCCCAAAATTTCCCTAACCAAACCCTTTACCCACAAAATCAACCACATTACCAACAGACCCAGCAACAACAAAACCGTGTCCCTCCAGGTTTTTCAAACTTGAGACAACAAGCCCAGCCACCTGAACATAAGTCCAACCTTGAATCAATGATGGAAACCTTCATGCAGAAGCAAGGAGACTTGATCTAGCAACTTACTACCCGAATGGGCCAACTGACAGTCCATAATAAGATGATTGAGACTCAGATTGCGCAACAAGCTGCATCACTAAGGCTGGACAAGGGTAAGCTACCAGCACAATCAGAGGCTCCTAAGGAAACTAAGGCAGTTGTACTAAGGAGTGGAAAGGTTTTGGAACCTATGGTGCAAAATAACAAAGCTGAAAAGGAATCCGCAGGAACAGACCAGGATGCACAACCTATGCAATCCGATGCACAGCCTATGCAACAATCACCTGAGCCAGAAAAATACATACCACCACCACTATATAAGCCACCAATCCCATTCCCTCAGAGATTTCATAGAGCTAAGCTAGACCAGCAGTTTGGAAAATTTGTTGACATTCTGAAAAAGCTCTATGTCAACATCCCCTTTACGGAAGCCCTTACCCAAATGCCTACTTATGCCAAGTTCTTAAAGGAAATCTTGTTCAACAAAAGAAGGCTAGAAGAATATGCGGCTGTGGCTCTTACAGAGGAATCAAGTGCCATTCTTCACAAACTCCCTCCCAAGCTTCAAGATCCAGGAAGTTTCTCGATACCTTGCCAAATTGAAACCACAACAATCGGGAAAGCATTATGTGATTTGGGGGCAAGTGTGAGCTTATTGCCATTATCTATATGTCATAAATTGGACATCGGAGAGCTTAAACCGACTACCATATCATTGCAGCTAGCTGACAGGTCCATAAAATTTCCCATTGGGATATTGGAAAATGTGCCCCTCAAGGTTGGAAGTCTTTTTATCTCGGTAGACTTCGTTGTGCTAGAAATGGAGGAGGATACGAACATACCTATTATACTTGGGAGACTATTTTTAGCCACAGCTGGAGCAATCATCGATGTTAAGAATGGAAAAATGACTCTGAGAGTGGGGGAGGAAGAAATCGAGTTTAATTTGGGAAAGGCAATGAAGGTTATGGATGACAAGGATTCTTGTTTAAGGGTGGACCTTATTGACACGCTGGTTGGTGCTGAATTCAGAAAATCTCATCCAAAAGATTCGTTGGAACACTGCTTAGTGAAGGCTGTAACAACAGGAGGTACTACAGAATTTACAGAGAAGGAATCAGAAGTTTTTGAATTTGTGCAGATGCTCGATGCACAGCCTATGCAAAGATCTACACAACTTGTGCAGGAACTGAAACTATCATCTTATTCGAACAAAGAAGAACCT
This sequence comes from Erythroxylum novogranatense, assembly GCA_029891385.1. NCBI lineage: Eukaryota > Viridiplantae > Streptophyta > Magnoliopsida > Malpighiales > Erythroxylaceae > Erythroxylum > Erythroxylum novogranatense. The sequence continues at coordinate 69,475,769 of CM057226.1, read as the reverse complement.
CCGAATGTGGAATTGAAATCGTTGCCTCCCAACCTCAGGTATGAATTTTTGGGCTTTAATTCGACCTATCCAGCCATTGTTAATGCTTTTTTAAGCCATGTGCAGGTTGATAAACTTTTAAGAGTGCTTAGAGAGCACAAGCAAGCAATTGGGTACCAAATTTCAGATTTGAAGGGAATCAGCCCATCTTTCTGCACACATAGAATTCATCTAGAGGATGATGCAAAACCCGTAATTGAACATCAAAGGAAGCTGAATCCAAACATGAAGGACGTGGTCAAGCAAGAGGTCTTAAAGTTATTAGCTGCAGGTATTATATACCCCATTTCTGACAGTAATTGGGTAAGCCATGTCCATTGTGTGCCCAATAATGGTGGTCTAACAGTTGTGCAAAAAGGTAACGAATTAATACCAACTAGGACAGTTACGGGATGGCGAATGTGTATAGATTATAGAAAATTGAACAAGGCCACCCGTAAAGACCATTTCCCTTTGCCATTTATTGACCAAATTTTGGAAAGACTTGCTAAACATGATTATTTTTGCTATTTGGATGGTTTCTCTGGTTTCTTTCAAATTCCCATTCACCCTAATGACCAGGAGCGAACTACTTTCACATGCCCCTATGGTACCTTCGCTTATCGAAGAATGCCATTTGGGTTGTGTAATGCACCAGCTACGTTTTAACGTTGCATGACAGCAATCTTTTCATATTTTATTGAGGAAATTATGGAAGTCTTCATGGATGACTTTTCTGTTTATGGACTGACGTTTGATTCTTGTTTATCTAATCTTGCCAAGGTTTTAAGCAGGTGCGAAGAGGTTGATCTAGTGCTGAATTGGGAGAAGTGTCATTTTATGGTATAAGAAGGAATAGTCCTGGGTCACTTAGTCCCCAATCGTGGAATAGAAGTGGATAAGGCTAAAACTGAAGTGATAGCGAATCTGCCTCCACCGACTTCAATCAAGGAGATCAGAAGTTTCTTGGGACATGCAGGCTTTTATAGGCGCTTCATTAAGGATTTTTTTCATATAGCAAAGCCTTTGACCAATTTGTTGAGTAATGATGTGCCATTCAATTTCGACCAATCTTGTGTTGATTCATTTTGCAGGATTAAGCGAGCCTTGACCTCGCCACCTATTCTTTAGCCCCCGGATTGGTCCCTACCCTTTGAAATCATGTGTGATGCTTCGGATTATGCTGTGGGAGCTGTTTTACACCAAAGAAGGAACAAGGTGGCCCATGTGATCTATTATGCGAGCAAGACATTGGATGATGCTTAAATCAATTATGCCACAACTGAAAAGGAGTTGTTAGCTGTAGTCTTTGCAGTGGACAAATTCATATCATACATCGTGGGCTCGAAAGTGATAGTCTACTCAGCTCATGCAGCCATTCGCTACCTACTTGTGAAAAAGGAGGCTAAACCAAGGCTTATAAGATGGGTCCTTTTCCTTCAAGAGTTCGACCTTGAAATTCGTGACAAAAAGGGAGCTGAGAATTGGGTCGCGGATCACCTCTCGAGGCTCACTACAGATCAGAAGGAACCCCTTCGAGAAGAACCACCGATTAATGAATCCTTCAATGATGAGCATTTGTTCTGCTGTGCAGATTTACCAGAATTGTGTTATTCATTACACAACATTGCTGCAGCAACAATACAAGTTCCATGGTATGCTGACTATGTGAATTTTCTTGTTTCAGGAGTCTTGCCACCTGAATTTACTTTCCAGCAAAAGAAGAAGTTCTTTTCGGAGCTCAAGCATTATATATGGGAGGAGCCCTTCCTTTTCAAGCGTTGTGGTGATGGGGTGATTCGAAGATGTTTACCAAGTGAAGAAGTAGGAGCTGTCCTAAATCATTGTCATGCATCCCCCGATGGAGGCCATTTCAGTTCTGAAAAGACGACAGCGAAAGTTCTCCAAGCCGGATTCCATTGGCCTACACTTTTCAAGGATGCAAGAAATTTTGTGCAAGCATGTGACAAATGCCAGAGAGTTGGAAATATTTCTCGGAAACATGAGATGCCCCTTAAAAGAATTTTGGAGGTTGAACTTTTTGATGTTTGGGGTATAGATTTCATGGGGCCACTACTGTCTTCTCTTGGCAATAAATATATTCTTGTAGGGGTCGACTATGTCTCTAAATGGGTGGAAGCAATTGCTGCACCAACCTGTGATGCCAAGGTGGTCATTCGATTCCTCAAGAGAAATATTTTCACCAGGTTTGGCACTCCTCTGGCAATTATTAGTGATAGGGGAAGTCATTTTGTCAATAGCTCATTCGCCAACCTTTTGAAGAAATATGGGGTATACCACAAGTTAGCATTGGCCTACCACCCTCAGTCTAATGGGCAAGCTGAAATTTCAAATAGGGAGATTAAAAGCATCTTGGAGAAAACTGTAAACACCTCAAGAAAAGATTGGTCTTTGAAGTTAGATGATGCTCTCTGGGCCTATAGAACTGCGTACAAGACTCCAATTGGAACTACTCCATTCAGACTAGTGTATGGGAAATCGTGCCACCTTCCCCTCGAGCTAGAACATAGGGCATATTGGGCTGTTCAAAAACTTAATTTGGACTTTAAGGCAGCTGGAGAAAGGCGTTTGCTTCAGTTGAATGAGTTAGAGGAGCTTCGCTTGGATGCTTATGAGAATGCCCGAATCTACAAGGAAAGAACGAAAAGATGGCATGATCAACATATTATCCAAAGGGAGTTCAAGGAAGGAGATTTGGCCTTGCTGTTTAATTCACAACTCAAGCTATTTCCCGGGAAGTTGAAGTCGAGGTGGTCGAGACCGTTCAAGATTGTTAAGGTTTATACTCACGGTGCAGTATAAGTTGAGGATCCCAAAACTGGAGTATTTAAGGTTAATGGCAGAGGTTAAAGCCTTATGTGACTGAATTTCCAATAGAAACAGGGGTCACTCAATCCCTCTCTAACGCCGACCCTTGAACAACAATTTGGCCAAGTCAAACTAAGGACTTTAAATTAGCGCTTCTTGGGAGGCAACCCAAGTTTCACACCTTCGTTGTTTTGTTTTATTTTTATTTTTATGTTTTTTCTGTACCTTAAATTCATGTTCCTCTTTGTGTTATTTGCAGAAAATTGGACCTTACAAGCGACTTTTGATGGGGAGAATTACACTTCTGAAGAAAATGATTCCAGCTCATTACAAGGAAGTTCTTTGTGCCTCTTACTCATGTCTTCACATATTGTTGAATTTTGCGGCTGTTTGTGTTTGAGTATGATCTGCAACAATTTCTTAATACGCCTGCGCATTTTGACATTGAGGACAAACTTTTCAAAACCAAAAAAAAAACATTGTTCCATTTTCCATTTTTTTTTCTTTTCTTTGCATTAAAAAAATAAAACAAGGTTTGGAAAATTGAGAATTGCTTGGGACCTAATTGGGTTTACCTTTAGAAGATTTGTGGATAGATTGTTCCGGATTAGTGCTCGGTTTCCAATTGTTTAATCATACTCATATTCTTTGATTTGAGTCTTCCCATCCATTTTATTTGAGATTTGATTATCCATTAAATTTTTAGGCAAGTTGGAACCTAGTGAGATCTCGCCAATCCTAGAACAAGTTCTCTAAGCCTATCGAGGCGAAATGTGAGCACAAATTTGATAAGGAAGTGATTAAGGCATTTTCTTTGAATTATGAACCACAATCCAATTTTGACTTAAAATAACCCTATATTCCCTTTGGAGCCAAGTTGAGCCTAAGTAAAATCTCTATTTTTTTGGCACCCTCATTTAACCAAACCATAAGCCAAGCATTCCCTACCTTTCATGTGGAAATGATTATTTAGGAGTAGGTTATGTGGGGGTCGAAAAAAATGATGAAAAAAAAGAAAATTACAAAAAAAATTAAAAAAAAAGAGCAAGCAAGTGAGGATTTTGCAAGTATTTTGTATTTTCAGTTTCTTCAAGGGATAAAGGTATAAAATATTTCTGGCGAGTACTCACGAAACCGAGTTTGGGGGAGAGTCAATTATTTGAGAATTTGGAATTTATTGTAATTGAGCTGAGTCTTTTAATTGTTACCGTTTTCATTAACATACTGTAATGTTGTGTTGAGTTTTTTCATTCTATTAAAAAAAACTTTCTTCCTTGTTTCCACGGTTTTACTTGCTCTTAAAAAAAAGAGAAAAAAAGGGGGTCCCTTACATTTTTCTATTTCTTGAATAATTGTTTCCATTTTATTTGAGCTTTTATTATCATTTTCCTTGGTCTAAGCTAAGTTTAAACCCCAATGACCCCATTACAACCCTAATAAGACCTTTTGATCCTTTGAGAAGGAGTGCTAAAAATTAGTGGAGATGGGATAGAGAATTTTGCCTATGGGATTGGTTAATTTGATAATATCTTTAGAGTCTCTTGGGTTGTAAATTGCCTTTGAGTTTATTTGGCTTTTGTCTACTCTTGTGAGTTGGTTGGTTTTTAATTAGACTTGAATTAAGGAATGTGTATTTGAGCAAGCATTGACATCCTTGCACTAAGAAAGTGGGAATGGTTTGATAAGTGGCTAAAGGTAAATTTTAATTGGTTACAGCAGTTCTGAAAATTCCAATTGTTGAGTGTTCCTTAATCTGTTTTGAACAATTTTTCTTAATTTTGCTTAGGGACAAGCAAAAGTTTCAGTTTGGGGGCATTTGTTGGATGCATTTTCTCATTAGAATTAATGGCATTTTCTCTCTTCTATGGAGTAATTATTGGACTTTATTAATATTTTTCCTACTAAATCGTTTAGTTCACCAAAATTTGCATTTATAGTTGTCCATGTTTAATTTGTAGGAATTGCGCTTGTTTTTAATTGAAAAAGAAAACCAGCAGAGGGGAGGCTACACGCAGCTAAGGAGAGATGTTGGCAGCTGGTGGGTTTTAAAGACAAGGAGAACTGACGCAAGTGGGGTTCCAGGCACATTGAGCCATTAACGTTACATACTAGAGATACACTAAAGGTGGGACCAGCTCAAGAAAACATTATTGGCTAGAAACAAAAAAACAAGTGGGGAGCTATCAACGTGACATGAAGGGGGAGGCTCTACCTTGCACTCATCCATATTCAGCTATTCACGCACATGAGGAGAGGGGGCTTCATTTTAAGGATTATTTTTTTCATTACTCTCCACTAATGGGACAACCAAGCTACACGTTACATAAAAAGAAGCAAGGAGTAAGTGAAGTAGACCCACCAAATAGCAGCTGGAAGATGACACATTAGAAGGATACTCCACACATCAACAGCTGGAAAAACACAAGCAAGGACAGCACATGAGAAAATAAAGCACAACAGCATGGAGGGAAACAACGTAAACAGCTGGGGAGGACAACGTGGTAGCTGAGATATGTGAGAACACATGAACAATATGGAGGATAGCTGGAAAGCCAAGACACCCATGCAAGAATACCTGCTCTTCACGCACTGCCAAGAGAAAAATAAAAAGGGCTGATGCAAAGTGGAAGAGCAGGTGTGTGTGTCGGTTGTGTGTGAGTAAAGTGAAGGAGGGAGTAACGTGAAGTGTGTGGTCTGGAAAGAAGTAGCGTTAAAACCAGCTGGAGATGCACTGCCAAGAGAAAAAAATAATAATAATAAAAGAGCTAAAGTTACATGTGAGAGTATGAAGTGCGTTAAATGGAGAGGGAGCTGCTGAAGGAAAAAAAACGAAGCATACACCAAGGAGAGAGTGTGCGTTAACTGAAAAATAAGAAGGGAGTGTAGTCTAGAGGAGAGCTGTGATTTAACTGTGAGAGTGTGTGAAGTAGTGTGAATTAAAGGAGAAAATAAGGTGTAAAACGTGAAGAGGGTGGGCTGGAGAAAAAAGAACGTGGTCTGGAGATGAGAGGAAAGAAAGGTGTGCGTTAACCGTGTTTGGGAGTGAGTGAACAGTGTGTGAGTCAAGAGTGAGTGAGGCTGTGCATGAAGTAGGAGTAGGAAGAAGGGAGTTGTGTGCGTGAATCAAAGAAGGAGACTGGTGTGTACGTGAACTGAGTAATCTGTTGTGTGTGAGTATTGTGAATGAGTGTTGTGAGTGAGTGAACTGAAGTGTGGTCTGGAGAGAAAAGAACGTGGTCTGGAGAAGAGAGGAAAGAAAGGTGTGCGTTAACTAAAAAACCAAGGAGCTTGGTGAGATAGAGGAGAACGTGAGTCTAGGGGGCTGGGCGTTACAAATTGAAGGAGCAGCGTGATTGGAGAAAATAGAAGAGAGGAGTGCGTGGACTGATTTATGGGTGAACAGAAAAAGAAAAAAAAAGAAAATCGAAGGAAAAATAGAACAGCTAGAGGAACTTGAGGCGTGGATATCAAGGGTGCACCACCTGTGGAAAAACAACAAGAGAACAGTGACGCAACATTAGAGGGAGACCCGAAACTCATTCGATTTCTGTTCTTTTATTTAATTTCTCCTAATGTTGTTTGTTGAGCATAATTTCTGTGGTCTTCATCCTATCATGATTGAGTAGTTTCCCCGAAGCTTCAAGGTTGGGCTGAAGCTTTTAGTTAAATTTATGGATTAAATCTCGGTTGATTTATTTGTATGGATTTTTGGTCTTGATTTCTCTGTTTTGAAATTAATTTTGCTGGTATTGAGTTTGGCCAACCATTACTTGACGTTAGTTGTTAATTGAAGAACCGATAGGTGAAAATTAATAACGGAACTCCAAACAGGGAACTTATAAATTTCAGATTTAGACATAGACTGAATTTATGAGAGAAAATCAGGTGAGCGAAGAACATAATGGGTTATGCTTGATTGCTAGGCTACGATAGTAGACTAGGATTATTGCGTAATACTCTTTTGATACCTTGAAAAAGGATCTAAGAAACTCTAGGCTCAACCTTCTATCAACCAAAAATTTGCCTAATAAATTGATCCGGGTAAAGTCCATAAAAAGCGCTAAAAGTGAACCCATCCTTGAAGCTTACCACATTCCTTCGAATTAACGCCTAGAAATATTCGCAAATTTTCTTTAACTTGATTTTGTTATTTTTGCTAGTTAATTTTCTTATTTTATTTCCCCATTTTTACACAATTGCCATCGGTTTTATCTATTTATTTATTTTGATAGTTAAATTTTCTTTTAATTTAATTTCCCAGTCCTACCCAATCGCTTAGTCCAATTAATTGAGTGATCCAAGCCTGGTACTTACACAATTACTCCTTGTGGGACGATATTATACTGTACTACTTGAAACCTGTGAACTTGCGGAAACCACATCAGTCAATATCAATGAGAAGCTCAATGGAGCAACCTTGAATTACCTAACCTATAACAAATAACCGTATGCATAAATGACAAAATTAGAGATATGGAAAGATTATGGTCTAAGATATTTGTGTATTGACCATAAACCATTGAAGCACCTTAAGGGGTAAGGTGAGTTGAATAAATGCTATGCTAGGTTACAAAATTCATTAAAACATTTTAATATGTCATTAAATATAAATAAGGTAAAGAGAATATTGTGATTGATGCATTATCTTGATAGTTTTTATTCTCACTTTTTTAATATGAGGTTATTGCAGTTTAAGTATTAAAGGAGATACTTTGGTAATATTTATTTGACTTATAAAGAGGGGCATGTGAGAAAATTTATTGGCATAATGGTTAACTAATTCATAAAACTAAATTACGTGTATCTATATGTTATATAAGTGATTTATTTGTGAGTGAGGCAAATGGTAGAGGGTTGATGGGTCACTTTAGTGTTATAAAAACCTTGGATAAGTTAAGTGGGCATTTTTATTAGCCTAAAATGAGATGTAATATAGAATGAATGTGTGGCAGGTTCATCATTGGTGAGAAGGCTAAATCTAGGGTTCTACCGTATGGGTTATATACACCTTTACCTCTACCTATTTAACCACTAGTGGATATTTTTAAGAAAATTGTGATAATTTTACCTAGGCCATAGAAAGGTAAGGATTCTATAAATGTGGTTATTGATATGCTCTCTAATATAAGGCATTTTACTCCTTTTGATAAAAACAATGGTGCAACAAATATTCCTAAATTGGTAGTCATCATCAAATTAATGTTAAATCTAAACTGGTTAATAGGACTTTAATTACTTTACTATATCCTATCATTTAAAGAAACATAGAGAATTACCAAGATTATTTATTTATTTATTATAGTTTATATATAATAATAATGTACATTCATATTTATTTATTTATTTATTGTAGTTTGTATATAATAATAATGTACATTCATCTACTAATTACTTACCATTCAAAGTTGTTTATATTTTAATATGTTAATTCCTTTGGATTTATTACCTTTACCTATTAATTAAAGAGCTAGTTTGGATGGAGCAAAGAAAGATGAGATGGTGAGATAACGTTATGGATGTGTAAAGAAAAAGATTAAAAAAGAAGAATGAACATTATGTAACTAAAGCTATCAAAGGTAGAAGATGAGTTATTTTTGAACATATTCATTAGGTTTGAGTGCATATGAGGAAGGAACCATTCCCATTGCACGTAAAGAAGGAACGATTCTTAGTCAGAGATAGTCAAAGTCATTTATAGGATTAATGAAAATACCCAAAAACTAAAGCTTATAGGTGAGTATAAATAAATTCTACTTTTAATGTTGCTATCTTTCTCTTTTGATGTAAGTGATGATTTAAGGTGGAATCCTTTTTAAGAGAGAAGGACTAATGCAAATATGGCTAGCCAAGATTTAAGGATCCATTGAGAATGCCCAATGAATTGATTGCAAAAGATAAGAGTACAAGGTTAAAGAGGCTTTGAATGTATTGATTGATGATATATATCCTGAACAAACATCAAAGAGCATTTCAAGAACAAATTTGAAAGGTGATGGACCTACAGGAAGATTAACCATTGATTAACTTGATTTAAACAAAGTTCGAAAAAGACTAAAACTTAAAACATAGTCTTTAACATTAGTACGTACCAACTCCTATAGCCTTCTAGAAATTTTAATTATGCGATATAGTTTAAGTCACAAGCATGATCAAAATTATTCCCAAAATCATATTTACACGAGGATCCACAATCTTAACAACTAGTATGTCCCAATTGTGTTCAAATTAATAAATTTTTTAAGTGAAGATACTACCAATAGATTTTAGGAATACATCTTATGAGACAAAACAATTATTCTCTTACGATTTCTAATAGTAAGGACTTGTTAAAACATGTTGTTCGATATCTATATTATACTCATACATATAGAATTTCAGGGAGATTTGGAAAGTAAGACAAGGTAAGACCTTTGGATATCTTTTACCTAAATATTCTTACATAGAAGAGCATATATAACCTTGGCCTTTTCTTTTCCAAATATTTGAAGGATATGGCATAACAAAGTACATGGGCTATTTATGGTGGGCATTTGTTGACAAAATTAGTAAAGGATAGATGTATATGTATCACATATTTAATAGTTAGTTCATTCTTTATTGTTGTTAACTTTGACATAATGTTTTTATTAAACATGATTAGAAAAGTTGATAGTGAATATGCACTACTAAGTGCATATGAAACACAATGTAGGATGATTCAGGTCCACCAATTAGAGCTAACAATATAGCCTTTGTAAGATATACAGTGTTGACAAAAAAGAATGATTAGACAATCGTGTGTATTGAAAATCAATAGTTTAAACTTTGTAAACTACCCAAGATGATAAAGGCATAATTTAGTAAATATAAGAAGTAGTTAGACAAGATAGAGGAGAGGCTACTAGTTTATGTTAGTGACAAGAAGTCTGAGGCTATACAACAAAGTCTATCATATTGATGATAAAGTGACTAGAGTTCAAGATGTTTATTTTCTGTTTAGACCATTGTATTTTAGTGTTATTTCTTATTTCTTACACAACCAGAACTAAATTTGAATTTCCATTATATGATTCATTTCGTTTGATAATTGGATTATTTGATACCTGGATTATTGTTGGTACTTATATTATTGTTTTTTTTTATAAATCAGAAAGGATTTTATAAAATGAAAAATATATGTACAGATAAAAGGAAACAATCTCTAACTCTCTAAATCCATAAGGGCTGAAGGAAGCTCTCACTTCCTAAACCCTAAAGCAAAACAAAGATAACCCGCACCATCTCTAATAGTTACCACCCAAAAGAACAAAATCCCAACAAATCTGACAAATAACACAAATAACACCCAATTCCTTGAACACTCTTAAACAATAATGAAGGAGTATGAAATTTGTAACTCTTGATTTAGCACGACGATCTGGAGCTCATAAGATGAACCGGGACCGACGCCTGAGAAAAGTACACGACTGGCCTTCATGATTGGGACAACCCAGACTGGGTGCCCTATGCAAACTGAACCGTCAACTGGCTGCATCACTTTCAGATAAAACATTAAATAAAAATTAAATTCAACAATACTTATATTATTGTTGGTTATCTCTTAGTTCATTTTGTGAGTTCATTTTATCTTTTAGTTCCTTTTTCTTTTTTTTGTAATTATGGTTTGAGTATAAATAATTTCTAGATATCAAACAAAATCACATTCAACAATAGAGGGAAAATATGACCTAGAAGTTTATGTTATCTTGTTCTTGTTATTTTCTCTTTATTATATTTATTATCCTTAATATTCAATTTTATTCTTTATATCAAGAATAGGACGGAATGAATTGATTATAGACTATATTTTACTTTTCAATTTTATTATAAGTATCTTAAAATAGAATAATTTCATAAAATTTTTATTAATTGAGAAGATTAATTAGGATGACACATTATAAGTTTGGTTGTCTTTGTGATTTAGTTAGTTTAGGTCAATATTTATAAGAATTGATAACTAATTTAGTCCTAATTTTGGTCTAATAACTATGACAACAGATACTTAATTTGCATTATGATATTTTAATATAATTTAGGTATATATTTGAGTTAGAAGTGAATTCTTTTAAAATATTTTAATAATCCACCAAAAATAAAAATAATAAAAACAAAAATGTGTGAGAAATTAAGCATAAAAAATTCACTATGTTAGGTGTTAATTTATATTAATAAATTATTTAAAAAATGTAAGCATCTTACTCATGCATGTTTGTTTTATGCATTTGAATTTTGCAAATTTAGTTAATGTTTGGAGGAATGTTAAATTAAATTGAATTGATTTATGAATTACGAAAAGGTGAACAATGCAATTGAATAAGTGATGGATAGTCTTAATTACTCTAATTGATATTGTTGGGACCCGATCTGAAGACCGGATCCCAACCGGAAAGCGGAAAGCGAAAGAAGCGGAGAACAAAGCGAAACGCAAAACAAAAGCGGAATCGAATGCAAAAGTCAAGGAAAATCGAATCGAATATGAATGTAATCGAAAAATTCGAATCAAAATCAAAAGCGGAAACATAACATATCAGAAGCGAATTGAAATCGAAGAGCAAAAATGAAATCTAAAATGGAACAAACAAAGGCGGAACAAAAACTGAATCCGACATCCTAACACAAAACTATCTTAGAAAGCTATCGCGTTGGAGACCTTAGACATTACCAATCTAATCTGGTATAATTTTTTTCTTTCTTTCTCATCTTATGCATCTTTTCAAATCTCATACTAATCAAAGCAATGTAATTTCCCCTTTGGAAAATTCATCCTTAATCAAACTCAAATTACTTGGTTTCTCTTAATTATGCATATCTCAATATCATCTCTAACAAAAATCTTATGCTTATTCTATCTTTGCCATACAACCAATTTTATTAAAAATTTGGGCAGCATAACGGCTGCATTTTAAGAACCCAAAACTTGCAAAGGGTTTTAAAAATGCACTTCTATAAACCAGCTCAATCAACAATCCGTATCATCGGACCTCCCGTCCAGAAACCAAATCACAAGCAATCCTATTCAAACACATCCATATTCATATATAAATCACATTCATATCTCAAACCATACACAAATCCCATTCATATCTTAATTCAATATCCAAATCCATAATTCAATCCAAAACTGAAACCAATCATATTTATATATTGTCACAATTCATATTCCATATTCATACATATTCCTCCATAATCATACATATCCAAAACACATTCATAAATCAATTCAATACATATCATAATTTATTTACTTACAAATCCTTAATGGCTTTTCAAGCCATTTACTAACCAAATACCAAAATCCAAATATACGAAATACAAAATATGCACAATCGGACAGATAACTTAACATTTTCTTTTATCCAATCTCCCGCTCGAAACCTGGAGATGTGGATGAAAGGGGAGGTGAGCTATAGCTCGTGGATAATATGTTTATATTCGGTAATAAGCAAAAACCATTTGAAACTTTCATGATTATAGCAAAACCTCATTGAAAATTTATAACACATTCATTTCTCAAAATTGTCAACTTGTCAAGCAAATTCTCATTTCACTCAATTCAAACAATCATCAAACTTATCAACACATGAAAACACATAAACACATCATAATGGTTTGGGTAGGTCCATATTCATGACGCACTACACATTCCCATATAATGGTCCTGTGTAGCCGTAAACTTGAGGGAGTCCTTGGAGGAGCTCCATGACACTAGCGAGCAGGTAGGAGAAGCCTATTCTAGGGTCAACGTGCACGTGACGGTTCTTGAGGGACTACCACAAACTCACATAACATGTAATTCATGCACTGAAAACATTTTACCCAAATGGCACATTCTTGAAAACTTGATTTCATGAGCATGACATATATCATGTGCATTTATAGTATCAATTCACAATTCACACAATTCAACAACCAAAACTCACATAACAAATCTCATTTTTCCCAAACAAAGAATGCACACTTTATAACATTTCAAAAACATTCAACCATCATGTCACACTAGTTCACATATTAAATTTTCAATCAATTTAACATACTGAACTCAAACGAGTATTTCAACGTTATCAAATCATTCAAAATCCATTGAATAAACAATTCAAATCCTTTATGAAAATTATCCGAAACAAGTGTAGAAATTGCTTAAATCATTCGAAAAAAAATGAATTTGAAAAAAATCTTTGCTATGTTCCTTTCTCATCCGACCTTGTCCAATCATCCCAAAATCAATTGATTCAATCATTTGAAAAACAATAGCTTATAAACATGTTTACTTTCTTGATTTTTCCAAAACGTATAATGAGCTTATAATTCGAAATATAAACACATTACCCACCTCATATCCATGCTTGGAGCTTGATTAGAGCTTCAATTTCTCCAATCCTTTCTTTAGTTTTCCTTATCCAAGACAAAACCCTAAATCATAAACATCCAAAATTGATCCAATTAAACTATATATTCTCCACAATTGACTTGGGAATCCACAAACTCATACCAATCTTAAGCTAAATAAACCAAGATCTCATCAAAATTTAACAAGGTAATAATATCTCTTACCTTTTTCTTTCTCTATTTTCGACATTTCTAGGCTTGAAAGGAAGCTCTCTTCATCCTCCACATTTTTCCCTTCTTGAACCACTTGAAAATCACTCTTGAAGACCTTGAAAAATCAAACCCTAGCTCTTCTTTCTTCCTTCTCCTTCCTCTCCACGACAACTCTCATTTCTCTCTTCTTCTTTCATTTCATTTTCGTGCTTCCTCTTGCCAAGAACGACAGCCCCTCCTTTTATAGTGCAATGTCATTAAATGAATGGCAAATGACCAATTTGTCCCTCCACATAAGCCTTAAAACTTAACCCTTTAGGTAAACTTTCAAAATTGCCCCTGAACTTTATTTCAATTTATGCTTACTTTAGGACATTTTTTTCACCATCAAATTGAAGGTATTTATCAAAACTTCCTTCTAGAGAATTGTTCCTCATTGTCTTAATTTCATAATGCCACAAAAATCATTTAATTTGGTGTACTACATCAAAAGTTATAGTCCAAACATTTCGGACTATCATTTTGCTAAAACATTTCCCAGCACTTTATTTCCATCCAAACATTGACATTCCTAAAGAATAAATTAAAACTCGATTTCTTCATAACAATTGTAGCCCAATTTCTCTAGTTTAATAAAAATCAATAATCACCTCATTTGGATAATTAGAGCAAACGTTATGGCCAAAATACTTTTAGATGTTCCTAATCCAAGACTGAACACTAATCCGAAATTCAATTCAGAAATGAAAGTCTTAGGGGCTAAATTGAAATTTAATTCCTTTATATGATTTGTAGCCCCATGTCTTAATTTTATTTTGCCTCAAAAATCAATTCAATTGGATCTCCACATATCCCGAATTTCGCAAAAGACTGAACCATGTTCAAAAATTTATCTAACTCACTTTGATTCAATCAATCTTCCTCAATTAAATCTCTAAAATTCATAATTATCCATGGAAAGATAGAGGGATGTCTTAGGAATCCAATGCTTTGAAAACCAATTCAATCGGATGTTGGACGGAAAAGATATAAACCAAAGATTGGACAAGGTCGGATGAGAAAGGAACATAGCAAAATCAGAAGGAACAAATCGTTCCGATTATCATAAGACGGGAGTGCAAACTCTCTCTATTTAACTGAAAATGATACAAAGTTTTATGTCGATATAGATATATCTCTTAGGAATCTATCTCTTCAAGAATCACTTCAATTAGAGGCCGTATAGGGAAGTTATGGACAAAAGAATTCAACATGTTTCTGTCCATAATCATTTGTACCTCTCTTGGAGAAATTGTCATAACTTTTAATCTAGTTGTCGGATTGATTTCGTTCTTATACCATTAGAAATTAGACTTCTAGATCTACAACTTTCATGAAGACCACAAAATCATATTCGGCCTATAGAAGTGTCAAAAATCATGATTTTCACAAGCTGACCAGTGAACGGACATTCACAGCCTTAGAAGCACCATTTCGTCCGAGAAAGTTCGTTAAACGGACATGAGCGAAACAAGGGGTCCTTTTGACCCAAGAAGGTCCATTAAACAGACTTCCATGTCCGTTTAACGGACATGGCTTTTCAAAACCCATCCAAACCATTTCCAAAGCTTCCTACATCCAATCTAACATCATATACACCTATAATCTTCACTAATTCACTTATTCAAATGCCTAAACACTTCATAATAATCCAAACAACAAATTCAATTCACAACTTCTCAAATCTCAACTTAATTGGTTCATCAAAACCTTAAGTTTCAAACATACATCAAAGCTATCACAAACACAAATCTTATGCAACATCATAACTTGTATCAATCATAACTCTTAACTCCAATCTCAAAAACTTGCATACTTGGTATCGTTGGAAAGATAAAAGAACAAGCTACAACTTCGAAGAAGGCAACTTTGGCCAATTCTATGTCAATTATTCCATAATTTTTCTCGAATCAGCATACATGTTTTTATCCTCATCCAAAACTTAACATTTATCCCAACTTCACTTCTTCTATTACAGCCTCATTCAAACAATTCAAATTTGCTATTGGAATTTATCCAACACTTAACCTCAATTTATATGATTTCTTACATTCAATAGTATCTTGTCATTCACCAAGTTCCTCTCTTGCTTTTTCCTAATATCTTACATATATAACCATGGTTCATGCTTAAGGTTTCTCAACTCATCAACCATGCATAATTCACATTCCAATATCAAAATCATCTATAACACAAATTATATACAAAAGCACTCATTTACTTTCATTTTCATATTTCTAATTTCCACTCAAAATTCGGGGTCCAACAGATATATTAAATTCTTTCTAAGAATTGCTACCTTATTTACTTAGGGCGGTTTGTTTCCGTTTATTGTTTTAGTTTTCTATTTTATTTTCAAATTTAGTTTAAAAAACATGTTTGTTTGAGCTTTTTATTTCTGGTTTTACTTTTAATTTCTTCCAATTTTCAAAATTTACCAAAATTACAAAAGTAATTTTGTTTTATATTTTCATAATTTGATTTAATATCAACCAAATATATATTATTTAATTATTTAATATATTAATTATTAATAAGAATTATGAATAATTTAATTTAATATTATATTTAGTTAATTAAAATTATGAATAATTTAATTTAATTTAATTTGTTAATTTAATTAAATAAAATTAATTAAATAATTATTAAGAAATATAATTAATTTTAAATATCTTCAAATATATAAATTTCAACACAAATTTGATTTAGTGCCCCATTTGATTGAGCTTTTATCAGTAGAGCTTTTGTCAGTAGAGCTTTTCTTAGAAGAGCTTTTTTTAAAAGCCAGGTTATTTGTTTGGTATCAATTAAAAATAGCTTTTTAATTGAGCTTCATACAATGATCGTTTGGCAATATAAAATAAAAAGCACTTTTATTAATTTTAACTATATTTATTTTATAATAAAATTATTTTTGCTTAAATTATACTAAACAATATGCAAAGTACCATATTGTAGGAAATTTTAGATAACCATCTAGTAGGAAATAATTTAAAGAGATGTCTCATTTTCTTCAGGAAATAAAATTAATATGAAAAATAAATATTAAAACATGTAAAAAAAAGTTAAATAATATTATAATCGCAAAATAAATATTCAAGTTAAAATAGTTAAATGAATAATAAACTATGCATTTTATCGCAATACAAGAAGATTTGCAATATGTTCCTTCGCATCATTCATCTCGTTATTTTGTGGCTCGTCTAAATGATTTTCTTCAACGTCTTCATTTTCATTTTTCTCTTTATTTGTAGGAAGTAATTCATCATCTTCATCATAGGGAGAAAACTCTTCATCCTTTTGAGCATTTAACCTTATAAAATTGTGAATGACCATTGAAGCAATCACAATTTTAACTTGTTTTGGAAAAGGAAAACTTGGCATTTGACGTAAAATTTTCCACCTATTTTTCCAAACACCAAATGTTCTTTCGATTGTGCATCTTAAAGAAGAATGTGCATGATTGAATATTTCTTTCTTTCCTCTTGGTTGACCAGCACGTTGAAAATCAGGAAGATGATACCTTTCACCTTTGTATGGTCCTAAATAACCTTGCATGTAAGGATATCCTGCATCTACCAAATAATATTTTCCTAAATTCCAAATTAAAAAATAAATAAATAAAGAAGCATTTAATTATTAAGAATGAATAAAAAAGTATTAAGTTATCCGTCACAAACCTCTAGGTGGATGAGGGAAGTGTAAGCTATCATTGCAGAAAGCCTCCATAAAAAATCAAGCGTCATATGATGTGCCTTCCCAACCAGCCCAAGCAAAAGTGAAACACATATCAAAATCACATACAACCATTACATTTTGCGTAGGAATGCCTTTTCTCCCAATATATTTTATTTGATTAGACCTTGGAACGACAACTGGTATATGTATTCCATCAATTGCTCCAATACAGTCTTTAAAATAAGGCCAGTACCTTCTATCATCTTTAATTTTTCTTAGAATTTCTCTAA
Source organism: Erythroxylum novogranatense (assembly GCA_029891385.1). Lineage (NCBI taxonomy): Eukaryota > Viridiplantae > Streptophyta > Magnoliopsida > Malpighiales > Erythroxylaceae > Erythroxylum > Erythroxylum novogranatense. Next base: position 69,458,358 of record CM057226.1, on the reverse strand, counting down.
AAGTTGGATCTTTTGGTTTGATGAAATCAATCGACATACGTGAAACAACCTCTTATACTATTCCAAACCATCTAGAAATTGTTTCACCTGAATGTTGAAATCTTTCTTAAACCATTCTATTGCAAAGTCCATGACCTAAAGTGATCAAAAACATAGCTACAGCCTCTTCTATTGTAACTTCTGTACCTTTCTTTAATCCATATGACTCATTCAACAATTTTACATAATTTGATAAACACATCCTTCTCCATTCTCAATTGTTGATGACATCTATCTTTATGACCATTAAGCAACTCCATTACAAACATCCAACCAGGTGTGAGGGATGTTCTACATGGTTTTTCATATAATTTTAATATGATGGTCTCTGCCATTGAAACTCCAATTTGAACCAATTGCAAAATTTCTTCTTCAATCTCTTCATTATATTCATGATCGTTCTCATAATCATTATCGAAGATGACATCAGATCAAAATATATAAAAGATAAATAATAAGCTTATTGTATAACATGATAACATAGCAATAATCATAACACAATAATAATAAAGAACAATTTAATTCATTACAATAAAATTCACCAAACAAAATCCAATATAACACATTAATAGTAGCAAAATCCAAAACAACACATTACAAATAGTCCAATATTAGTAACCAAAGACATGTCTAATTTATTACAAAAACCACAATCATTTCATTGTCTTAAGCCATTCGATTTAAAGCTCAACTTCCTTAAGCTCAATAAACATCTCTCTATTTTCCTTCTTCAAAAATAATTTGGTAGCTAACATAAACAGTTGACTTCCCTTTTCTATTTCATTTATACTTCAGAAGATGTTCAATACTCAAAGAATGCTATAACCGAGTTCATCTCTTTTAATAGAGCTCATTGAAGTTCTAATCTGTATTGCATCACATATGCGGTCCAAATTTTGATTTAACTTTTCGATTCTAGTATCATTTTTCTTTCTTTTTTTTTTCCTTTCCTTTTGTAGAGGTTCCTAGAGTTGGAGTTGATGCACCAATCTCATTATGAATATTTTCAAATTCTGGATTGACAACAAAGCCTTCAGAAAGGTCATCGTCAAGATCAATATCAACTAGGCTTTTTCTACACGCCACATTAGCATCATTTGGTACAAAACCTGAAGAAGGTGCCTAAGCTCCTTCTCCTTCTCCTGTAGCTGTAACATCTTTAAATAAAAAATTCAGCTGTTCAATATGTTTCAAACCTTTAGTTCGAAATTTGGCTACCTCAGGATTTTCCTACGATAATATTGTTTAAGTTATTAAACTATCAAGTAACATTAGAACAATATAAATCAAAAGCTTAAATGCTTACCTTCAATTTCTTTTCCCACCATTCGTCACTTGCATCAATAGTCTGATTAGTAGGATCCCATCCTAGTCCAGTTTCCTTACCTACTAAATTTGTCCAAAGCTGCCAATCCTTTTTCAATCCATCCCATTTATTCTTAAATTGTTTTTATTCATAGTTCTTCTTAGTTTCATGAGCAAACTTTGAACCTATATTTCTACATCCAGTCTTGTTAAAGTGACCATTTGGTCGATTTCCAGCTAATGTCTCTTCCACAAAAATTTTGATTAAAATTTCAAGAGTTCTATCATTCCACTCCGCTTTAATCCTTTTTTTCAATTTATCCCCACCTTGAATATCTTGGCTTGGTATTGACATTTTCTATCAAAAACAAAATCCCCACTGCATATAACAATTATTTAAGCAAGTATAATAAGTCCACACAACCAGAAGTTTTACGGATTCTAAATCAATATGTAAACCAATATACCAACATATGCTCAATTTCAGAAAATTTAGAAGACAAAAAAATTAATAAGCTTACCTCAACAGTAACAAGTAGCACCTCTCCTTTTCCCTTTCTGCTTTCAATGTTGATACTGGACAATATGAAATCACAGTGTTATTACATAAAGTTAATTGATAACCAAAAGACTATAGGTAAGCGCTACAACCAAAAGACTACAATTAAAATGTGCAATTGCAAAAGACGAAAGTAATGGCTGCAGAAGCACGTATACACACAAAGAGTGGTGCCATATACAGGCAGCTCGTGTTCCATATGCTCCATGGTAAGAAAATAAAACTCGGTTCAAAAAGTTTACATATTGCTGTTAATCTGAACTTGCCACCTTTTATTTACTCTTCATTTCTTTATTCCTTTTGGATAAGAGAACATAAGGACTCCACAAAGGTTTCACTAAGAAAAAGAGAACATACGGACCCCACAAAGGTTTCGCAATCGGTATGCATTAGTGGTTAATCCATTTTTTCATTGCAACAGTAACATCGATCTAAACCCAAGAATTAAAACTAAAAATGATAGAAAGATGAAATTTACCAAAACAAATAACAAATAAAAATAACATAAAAAATAAGTCTGCGTAACAATGCAGACGTCGTCTACGTCTGCGTAACAACGCAGACAACGTCATCTGCGTAACGTACGCAGACCAGGTCTGCGTTCGTTACGCAGACCTTTCTACGTAACAACGCAGAGAGGAAGGTGAGTAGAGAAAAAAATATAGAGAATTGAGGTGAGTCTAACCTGTGAGTAGAGAAGAGGTGAGGAATAGAAGAAACGAATGGAGGTGAGGAACAGAAGAAAGAGAAGAGACGTTCAAGAGAGAAACAAAGAGTCGTGAATAAAGAGTTGTCAATTGTTATTTACGGAAGTGACGCAAATCCATTACCCGAAAAAACTAAAATTTGGAGCTTTTCTAAAAAGCTCCAAATTTTAGCTATTAGAAAAGCTGTATTTTGGCTTTTAAAAAAGTTGTTTCTACTGTAAAAGCACTTTTAAAGTTTTCCACCAAACACTTACTTTTTCCTTAAAACAGCTTTTGCTATAGATAAAAGTGCTTTTGGACCCTCCAAAAGTTGAACCAAATGGGCACTTAATAATTTGATCCATTTATAAATAAATATTAATTTATATATAAAATTAAATTTTAAAATTTTTTGTTTCAATAAAAATAAAATTAATGTAGTTAATTCCATTTTCCAAACTTTTACCACTATGACTCTCTTTTATGTTTAGCTCTTGCTTCCCTCCAGCCTTCTTCTCATTCATCTTCTCATAAATGCCCTTGCGTCCAACCTCTTTTTTTTTCCAATGTCAACTTCAACTTTCTCCCAACCACCACAACCCTAATACTTAATTCCCATCACTATAATAGAAAGAGAAATCTTTAGAGAAGCAACAACAGATTTTGCTCTTTGTGTTTTAGGACTGTAATGTGGATACTACTACTCCCTTCCATCAAGCCTACAAGTGTGTCAATTTCCTACAATCCCAGATTTTGGTACAGACCAGTAATGGCCTTGGCTGGTACTAGTCAGTATAAAAAATGTTGTCAATATCAATCTTAGAGGTACAGGGATGGCATAAGGAAGCCAAAATAGATTATCTCAAGCCCATCTCCTCACCACCACTAAATTTTCACTATCACTATCGATGTCATTGATTGCGTCTCTCCTCTCTTGTCTAACACATAACTCCAAGTGAAATAGAAAAATACTCATATTAATTGCTTAAGAGAGGTACTTAACCACTTATTTGTTCCATATAGACATCATTTGTAAAAAGGTTATGTAAAAGCTAACATTTCTTTGTAGAAAAATGTTGGAGTGCTGCTCCCTTTTTAATTTTACAATAATGCAGAAGTTGAACAAAACCTCGTCTCTCTTTTGTATTTATGCCTAAAATTAAAAGTAATTTCTACTAATTATTTTATATTTTATTTATTATTATTATATTATAAAATATTTACATTAAATTTAGGTTGTAGATTATATTGGATATAAGGAAAGATGAAGAATTGATGTGGAATTGATCTACTTATTTTTAAAAATTTATAGATTTATTTTTAAAACAATTAAAGTTGCATTAATTTAAAACCTTCACCATTTGTCAACAATTTCAATTTTAAGTACATATGCATTGAGTTTCAATAATTTAATTGGTTTGGTTATTCAACCTATAAATTTAAAAATCAAATCAATTGTTTTTTTTTACATTTTAATTTTAATATGATAAGTCACCAACCACAAATTTGATAGTTAATTTCTTATACAAATATTTATTTACAAAGACTTCATTAACATTTTCATACTAATAGTCAATTTCATAAAGAACTCCCTCACTATATAAAAAGAGGATTCAGATCCTTCTTTGCAAATTTCCATCTTTTTAATCATTCAATTTTAAGAAAGTGCTAGAGACGGTAAAACTAGACAAACATCTTAATAACCTTGAAGAGTTGTAGAATTATTTTTCACCTGATCATAATATGATCAAGATTATTGCAAACAGAAGTTTAGAAGAATAATTGAGTAGTTATTCTTTTTATTGAGATATATACAAAAAGACTAATCATATTACATCGATATTGGTCGAGACTTTCTTAAAGGTAGATTGATATAGGGAGAATGGGAAAGGTAAGTTGAAATGTTGTATTCATCTATTATATGCATCAATTTTAAGCCATATGATTTATAAATATATAATTTGTGATGTTTGTTCGATCTATTCTTGGTCTATATTCATATCATTGATTCAAGTTTATAATTGAAGCTGCTGACTTAAAGGTCAAATAGTTGAGTTAGACATTTATGTCTCCATTAGCATTTTGCAAGATTTTATATCATATTAACTTCATGAATTTTGTTCTTTTAACTATTTGTATATGATCAATCTTCTTATAATTGATTTTTGAATTTTATATCCAAGTATGATGTTACATGCAAAAAATTGTTTTTGATATGAAGTTATTTAACATATGTCTTTTATTTTATAGATAAATGGATGGAAGTTTTATATAACATATGTCTTTTATTTTATAGATAAATGGATGGAAGTTTAAGTACTCATGATAATTCAGTCTCATCAGGAAGATTCAATTATTCAACTTGGGCTTATGCTAGACTTGTTCTTGGAATGAAGAGCTATGCCATTTGTTTATATTATAACAAATATTCGAAAGGTGAGGAAATCACAAGATTAAAGAAATATTTAGTTGGGATAAAAGGTGGTGTGAAGCCTTGTAAGAAAGTTAGCCATCAGATGAAAAAAGAAGATTTGTATAAGAGATGGCATAGGGAAGCCAAAATAGACGATCTTAGGCCCATTTCCTCACCATCACTAGATTATCACTATCACTATCAATGTCATTGATTGCATCTCTCCTCTCTTGTCTAGCACATAACTCCAAGTGCAATAGTAAAAATACTCATATTAATTGCTTAAGAGAGGTACTTAACCACTTATTTGTTCCATACAGACATCATTTGTAAAAAGGTTATATAAAAGCTAACATTCCTTTGTAGAAAAATGTTGGAGAGCTGCTTCCTTTTTAATTTTACAATAATGCAGAAGTTGAACAAAACCTCATCTGTCTTTTGTATTTATGCCTAAAATTAAAAGTAATTTCTACTAATTATTTTATATTTTATTTATTATTATTAGATTATAAAATATTTACATTAAATTTGGGCTGTAGATTATATTGGATATAAGGAAAGATGAAGAATTGATGTGGAATTGATCTACTTATTTTAACAAAATTTATAAATTTATTTTTAAAACAATTAAAGTTGCATTAATTTAAAACCTTCACCATTTATGAAGAATTTCAATTTTAAGTACATATGCATTGAGTTTCAATAATTTATTTGGTTTGGTTATTCACATAAATTTAAAAATCAAATCAATTGTTTTTTTTACATTTTAAGTTTAATATGATAAGTCACCAACCACAAATTTGATAGTTAATTTCTTATATAAATATTTATTTACAAAGACTTCATTAACATTTTCACACTAATAGTCAATTTCATAAAAGAACTCCCTCACTATATAAAAAGAGGATTCGTATCCTTCTTTGCAAATCTCCATCTCTTTTAATCATTCAATTTTAAGAAAGTGCTAGAGACAGTAAAAATAGACAAACATCTTAATAACCTTGAAGAGTTGTAGAATTGTTTTTTTACCTTATCATAATATGATCAGGATTATTTCAAAGAGAAGTTTAGAAGCATAATTGAGTAGTTAGCCTTTTTTATTGAGTTATATACAAAAAGACTAACCATATTCTATTGATATTTGTCGAGACTTTCTTAAAGGTAGATTGATATAGGGAGAGTGGGAAAGATAAGTTGAAATGTTGTATTCATCTATTATATGCATCAATTTTAAGCCATATGATTTATAAATATATAATCTTTGATGTTTGTTCGATCTATTCTTGGTCTATATTCATATCATTGAATCCAAGTTTATAATTGAAGCTGCTGACTTAAAGGTCAAATAGTTGAGCTAGGCGTTGATGTCTCCATTAGCATTTTGCAAGATTTTCTATCATATTAACTTCACGAATTTTGTTCTTTTTAACTATTTGTATATGATCAATCTTCTTATAATTGATTTTTGAATTTTTATAGCCAAGTATGATGTTACATGCAAAAAATTGTTTTTGATATGAAGTTATTAATTTAATTTAACATATGTCTTTTATTTTATAGATAAATTGATGGAAGTGTAAGTACTCATGATAATTCAGTCTCTTTAGGAAGATTCAATGATCCAACTTGGGCTTATGCTAGACTTGTTCTTGGAATCAAAAGTCATACCATTTGTTTATATTGTAACAAATATTTGAAAGGTGAGAAAATCACCAAATTAAAGAAATATTTAGTTGGGATATAAGATGACGTTAACCCTTATAAGAAAGTTAGCCCTCGGATGAAAAAGAAAATAAAAACTTTGTTTGAAGACTATCAAAGTGAGAAAGACAGAAGAAAAAAATGATTTGCAAAATTGGTAGTAGAAGTTCTTTTTTGGTGGTAAAGATGATACTGACAACGTTGAAGGTAGAATTCCTACCTAACAAAAAGTGTTACACCTAATATGAGGAAGAGACAAAGACAAGTATCTAACTTTTCTACTTTATTGATAACTTTTAGAGCTTAATCTTCTATTCTTAGTGCCTTACAATCTAAAACAAGAGCTCATAATATAAACATGGCAATATGATACAAATGTATCATTTAATATTGCTTAATCTTATTATTACCAACCACCGGTGATTTTATTGCCTCTTACTGTCTAAGATATAAAGCTCATTCAATATATGACTATAGAGGTAATCTCCTTATTTAAAATAAAAGTTATTAGAATGAAAGAAAATGATTTGGGTAAATTATTGGTATTCAATCATATATAATGGTTGGAAAATAGAATAAATGAATGTTTTATCAATTTTTTAGTTTAATCTACCAAGGGATGATATTTTTAAGTCCATTGATGCATATAACCTTGTAAGAAATGTTGATACTTTGTTTAATATATTTAATAAATTTATTAGTGATGTTGTAAATGAAGTTAGGCATAAAAAAATTATATAGTTTGTCAATAATAATGATTCCGCTTATAAAGCAGCTACAAAAAGGATGCAAAGAAAGTATAGTACTTTTCTTAAACACTTTATATTGCACATTTTATTGAACTAGTATTGAAAAAATATAGGATATGTTAGATATTTTCTTATCATTAATAAAGCTATGTCGAAAGGAAGAAAAGTGATTAGGCTCATCTATAATCGTGCGTGCTTTCTGAATTTGATGAAAAAGGGTTTCACCAAGGGTACAAAATTGTATCGTCCTACCATTACAAGATTTACGATTAATTTATAATCACTTTAATATTTTGTTTTAATGGAAAAGGAACTAAGAAAAATATTTACAAGTGATAAGTAGGTTGCATCTCAATATATAAGACTTAATGCTAGAATGGAGGTTTCCTAATGTTAATTTATCTTCCAAGTTTGTGAGCCTTTAGTGAGAGTTCTTTGTCTGGATGATAGTAATGAGAAGGAAACAACAAGTTACTTTTACAATGCCATAGAGAAGATGAAAGAAACAATTAAGGCCAATCTTTAAAAAAGTCTTCCTTATATACACCTTTTTTTACAGTCATTAATGAAAGATGAGAAAAACAACTTTACTCTCAGTTATTTGATGTTGGGGCACTTTTGAATCCTGGTGTCTATTTTAGGATAGGTTTTATAAGGAAAGTTAAAGTTAATAAGGGATGCTATTAACTATCACAATAACTATGTAAAATCTCCTTAGCTCATAAATGGAGGCATACAAAGATACGTGTGATTATCTTTTGATTCCCATTACAATTCATTAAAGAAACAAAATTAATCCAAGTATATATATCTTCATTTTTGTTACTTTTTCAATTAATCATCAGTTTATTTTGTTTATAAAGTTACTAATGTTGACTTACAGTTACTTAATGGGACTAACTCAAAAGTGGTGTTACCTTTGCAATTAGAATTTTGAGTCAGTGTGTGAGTGCCACTGGGTGTGAAAGAAATTAGAATACATTTGAATTCGTCTATTCCAAAACAAAGAAAAAGATTGGAACATAAAAAGTTGAACGACTTATTATTTGTTTGATATAACTTAAAATTTTAATAAAAGTTATGTCATTGTCATTATTAAGTTGAATATCATTTCTTTTAATTTCTTAATAATTATTTTCATTTATTTACTAGAACTATTAATCAAAATAGTTTTAGATTCAATTTGCCTTGATTATATTGATCTTTTAATGAATTGAGTTTATGAGGAACCAAGTTTCATAAATGAGAGTGATTTGGAAGATAATCATGGATGAAAAAATATTGACATATTATTTGGTGCAATAAATTTGAATGATGGTGATGATGATACTTATCTCACAAATGAAGATTTTGTACTAAATGAAAATTAGAGCTAGTGCAATTTTGGGTGAATATGTCATTAAATGAAGTTTTAGGTTTTAACCTTTTTCTAATTTTTTGATCGCATTGTACTTGTTGTATATGTTTTAGTATATATATGTAATATAAGTATAAATCTCTTAAATATAAGTGTTTTTGTTTCAGTTTCACTTATACTTGTATTCTTTAACACAACCTTTTGATGTAATACTTATAGTCCTATATTATTCTTACTATATGATATTTTGATGTAATTTTTCATACTATATGATACAAGTTGTAATGAGTTTATTTATTTTGTATTATTCTTGATGCTATATTTCAATGATAATTAAATATTATTTTCTTATATTGATTATAGTTATTATTTATATACTGAAATATAAGAAAAGTGATATTAATTGAAATAAGGAGATAATTAATAATTTAAGTTTATATTATTATAATCTTTTGAGACAAGGTTGATTTAAAATTAAAAATTATATAAGACAATATATTGAGGGACTATTTTCTAATTTTATAAAATTTATATAATATTTATAATTTTAAAATTATCTATAATGACGTCTGGTATTAACTAATACTAGGTACTATACTATACTATAACTAAATTTAGTACTGAATCTAGTAGAATATTTATAAAATTAGACCATCATGGTCTTTTCTTTGTTAGTCATTATTTTCAAATATTACATTTGAACCAATATCCACATAAAAGGGCAATTTCATAGGTGTGGTTAAACTTGAATATCATTTCAATTTTTGACACAATTCAATTTTATTTAACCACTTACCAAGTGAAAAACAGATAATTGGACATTGAAATTGACATGGAATTGGAATTGAAATCTCATGTTGAAATCTTATAATTATTGCAAAAATAGTTTTAAAATTATTTCTAATTTATAAAAATATAAAAAAATATGATAAGTCAATTATATAATAAAATGGATAGGTAAAAAAGGCATTGTTTTTACTTTTGTTTTAGTTTTATGTTTTTGTTTTCAAATTTAGTAAAAAAATATGTTTGTTTCAATTATGAGTTTTGAGTTTAGTTTTTTTGAAATCGAATAGTGACAAATTAGAATTGAAATGTCGTTTTAAATCTTATAATTATTGCAATATATATATATATATATATATATATATATATATAATGATAATTTCTCAATTATAAAAATATGATAAGTCAATTATGTAATAAAATGGATAGGTGAAAGGAAAAGAAAGACATTGTTTTTATTTTTGTTTTAGTTTTATGCCTTTGTTTTCAAATTTAGTAAAAAAAAGTTTATTTGAGTTTTTTATTTCTGTTTTTTTATTTTACTTTTTTTTTAAGTTGAATAAAATTTTTATTTCTGATTTTGTTTTTGGTTTTTTCCGATTTTTATAACTTAGGAAAATCACAAAAAACTATGCATCTACGTGTCCCGTATCCTCTGTATCCACTGCACTCCAGGCACGTCATCCGATAAACAGGAATTTAGTGCAAATCTTTTACTGCCAAACGACAAACTACCCTTCAGATTCTTTTGTAGTGACGAAAATGCCCATGAATTTACGAAATTTTAGCGTATACAGCCCAGACCCCTTTCATCTCCATCTCTATAAGAACCCGCTTTTCCACCATCTAAGTCCATCCCCATTTCTCTCTCGAACTCTCAGTTTTTATCTATTCAAAGCTCTTATTTGGTTTTGGAGGATTATCCAGTGCGGTTAGAACCGATTCAGGCTTATTCTAGAACTGGCTAACTCAGAGGAAAACAGCGAGTCGTCTTCGTCTAAGAACCAAAAGGTGGTTCTTGCCCTCTACGATGCCCTAAATTCACGTGACGTAGATACGGTGAAGAAGATTGTAGCAACCGACCTAGAGTGGTGGTTTCATGGTCCGCCGTCACATCAGTTTTTGATGCGCCTTCTTACTGGAGTTGAAGAAGAATCAAACTCCTTTTTCAAGTTTGTGCCTTCTGATATCACTTGCTTTGGGTCCCTCGTAATCGCCGAAGGCCGCGATAAGTTCCGTTCGATCTCCTGGATCCACGTTTGGACGGTCACCGATGGGGTAATTACTCAGGTAAAAGAGTACTTCAACACTTCTCTTACTGTTACCCGCCTTGGAAAAGAAGCTCAGACGTCAAAATCTAAGTCGCCTTCGTCAACGGCTGAGATCACTCCTGTGCATTGCCCGTCTGTTTGGGAGAGCACCTTTTCCAATCTGGACGGAAAGTCTTTACCCGGTTTGGTCCTGGCAATTTAACAAAATAACCCAATTTGGTTGTCTGATCAAGTGCATCCGTTGCTATAATAGCTGGTATTATTATATAATAAAAAGGATGTACGTGTGTTGGTGTGTCTGTTATTAGAGAAGTGAGTCAGTAAGGTCTGGTCTTGTTTGTCTTCAACATTTTTTGTTTGGTGTGTGCGCCATATTTATTTCTCGTGTCCAGTATTGGTCAGGCAATTGCTGGAACCAAATATGGTGAGAAGCAATTGGTGCCATTGTATGGAGTCGTCGTGTGATGTTTGTTTGTTACGTTTAACAATCAGGATATACTGTGGATGTGATTTTTCTACGACTGCGTCGAAGACGACCGGGTCGAAACATCTGGGATGTGGTACCATAAAACATTCGTTTAAGTAAATGATGGAAGGACAATAAAACTTCAGTAGAGAAAAGAGGTCGTAATAAAACTTATTAAATAATACTGTTTTGAAAGCAAAATTTGGTAAAATTCAGTGCAATTGATGAAGTCGCCTAATTTTAAGATTAATACAATTGGTATTCGAATCGTGCACTTGAATACTTTCGTCTAAACACAAATTTATCAAAAGTCTACATTTGGAAAAGAACGACCGGTAATATTAGCATACAGAACTAAAACAAATGTTAGCAAAGAAAGAAGAACTTGTGAGTGAGGTTTAAATTGTGGAGACAAATTTGAAGAGCATATCGTACGTCCAAAATCAAAATAATTAAGAAGAAATAAAAAAAGTGTAAAACCTAGTAAAAGAGTAACTCTTCATTCTTCAATGAAAGATAGATAAATGTGGCTCAAAATATAGAAAAAGCCCCTAGCTCAGACCGGGTGGGTGGGCGGCCGTCTAGTTTCTTACCAAAATATCATGGGACAGGCTATTAAAGTTTTGGCAAAGACTTCTCCCAATTTAAAGACTATAAAATTGGTTTCGGGTAAAAATTAAAGAAGAAGGGGGCTTAAATGACCGTTATTCCAACAAATTCCCACTAAATGGCTCGGTAATTTTGAATTTTATCGGCAAAATAAGAGAAAATTTTAAGCATTAATATCTTTCGCTTGAATAGATGCAAAGTGATGTGAGGTAATAACTTAGTTAATAAAGCAAATTACTCTTGAACTTTATAAACTTAGATGATTTTTTCATTCATTGCAAAACTTTCATGATCTCTTCCCGAACCAAACACGAATCTTTCGATTCATTTGGCTCTCTTGTTCAATTATTTCAATTACTTATGAGAAATTCTCATATTTTTTTTACTAGAAAGAGCCTGTCCTCTTTTTCCCTCTTTTCTCTATTCATATTCCAAAATCAAAATATTGAAACAAAGACCATTATTGTTGGATCCCATTTTTGGAATCCAGCTCTTAACAAAACCATAACACTTACAAACCTTGCTTTGATACCGCAAATGCTGGGCCCCGTTTTTGAAACCCAACCTCGGTACAAAATATCATCATATTGAAGCGTGATTCTTTGAAATCTTTTCTTACTCTGATACCAAATATGATGAGCCCTGTTTTCGGAGTCCAACCATTGAACCATAAACGTTAGCGTAATCCAAAGAAATCGTAAAACTTAAAGTCTCATGTCATTTCTATGTTCTTTTTTCCATAACACATCTCACTTGTATAAATATATATAAACAATAATTCACAATCAAAAATATTCATATCAAATCGATACTTCCTCAAGTATACCGAATCTTCTCTCAACCTGATCCATATACGCAAATGCATACATCTACTCAACATCCTCCAGACATAATGCCTTTAAATCAAAAGAATAAAATTTTATACACTCTAATGGCATTCCAAGCCACAATACAATATCAATATCGAAATCCGAATATACAAAATATACAGATCCCAAAATTCTCAACACCAAACTAACTTAAAACAATATATTATGTACACATACAAACAAAAACCTTCACTTCCTTTCACCCGATCTTCTTCTCATCACCTGTGGATGGGAATGGGGGGTGAGCTTATAGCTCGTGGGTAACAGGTTTATAACGAAGAATAAGCAAAACAGTTGAAAAGTTTATTTGTCATATAAAAGTCGTAATAAGTTCATAAAACGCTTTGCTCTCAAATTCTCGTCAAATTCGAAAGTTTGAATTCCAAAACTCATAGTTGAAAATATCATCACATCAACTGTTGGGCCCCGATCCACTTTAAGCGTTTATGATTTATTTTGAGGTTAATTAGAATAATTTGAGATTTAGTGTTTAATTTATAGAAATCAATTAGAGGATTTAGTTAAAATTAGATTTTAATAAGTTGTTAGAATTAAAATGGAATAATATGGTGTAGGACCAATTAGAAAATTTGATTAGGTTTTAAGGCTTAAAAATTAGGAGATGGGCTTTTAGCCCTTTTAAATGTTCTTAAATAAAGAAGGAAAGAATCAAAATGAAAAAAAAGAAGAAGAAGGAAAGCAAGTGAGGGTCGTATGATTGTGAGAAGGGAATGAAAATAGCTTGTATATGGTGTTTTAAGTGAAACTACAACGTTTTAGTATAGGTTTTAAGTGAGAAAGAGTTGTTCTTTAGGCTTTTAACTAGAGACTTCCGAAACTTCAAGGAATAAGAGAGAGAGTTTCGAAATTTATAGAGAAAGAGAGAGGGAGTTTTCGGTTGAAGAAGAAGAAGAAGAAGAAGAGAAGAAGGAGTTTTGGTTTAGGTTGCTTTAGAAAGGAAGGTTGAAGAGTTTTATGTGAGAAGAAAGAGTGAAAGGAGGAGTTTAAACTTCCTTGGAAACAAAAAGAGAAAAACGTGGGTTTCCATAAGGTAAGGGATTTTGAATTTTCTTTGATTTATTTAGGTAGGTTTTAGTTTAAAGAGCTTAGAACGGTTATGGGTAAAGTTAGATAGGTTAAATTCCATGCTTTCGTATCCTTAAAATTATCCCATTTTGATATCCTATGTTCTTATGGGATAATCATGTTTAATGAAGGTGAATTGAGGCAATTGGAGGAAGAGCCAAGGCCATTTGACCATCCTACAAGCTAACGAAAGTTAAGGTGGGTAATTCCTTAATAATTGAGTTAATAGGTATATTACCGTTTTTATAATAAATGCGAATTAAGGTGTTAAAATGACTTGGAAATTTTGTAAGAACTACTATTGATGATGTTTGATCTTATATGTGATATTCTTGCTTATGAATTTATGTTGAAATGTTGGTTCAATGATTTGTTAAGTGGAAACGATAAGAAACTGTGATTTCGGAAAAAGATCGTCGTTTTGGCAATTTATGTGAAAATGACTTTGTAAATGCCAGTTGAGGGAATTGTTTTTGAATTATGTGAATTATATGTTTTCTTTGGGTTTGTGGTGGTCCAGTCTGAGTCAGGTGCACCTGTCTATTATAGGCTTCTCCCGCCTGTCCGCTAGTGGCCGTGGAGTCCCTCTTAAGGGCTCCTATTTGTCACGACTACACATGACCGCTTCGCGGAATTGTGTCGTTCGTTCTGTTTCGGATCCACCCGAACCACTTTGTTTGTGAATTTGTGATTGGCTAGATTAACTTTGTGATATGTTGAGTTTGTAAATTGTTCGAAATAGTAAATTCGGTGAAAAGAGTTGTAAAGTGAAATTGCTTTTATGAATGTGATATTGTTTGAATATGAAAAAAAAAGATAACGGTTTTTGCTTATTTCTCGTTTATTAAGTTATTACCCACGGAGTCGTCGAGCTCACCCCCCATTTCCCCTCCACAGGTATTGAGCGAGAAATTGAGTCGCCGCATCGGGATTGAGGCAACTCCGATGAAATTTTGCTTTTGAAGTTGTGTTTTGAGAAAACAGACTTTAGGTCGCATTTTGGACCTTTATGTAATTTTTGCTACTTTCGATGTAATCGGGTCAAAATGCCCTCTAAAGTTTGTATTATTTCTACTTTCCTTGTAAATGAAACAAAAGTGTGGTTTTAGTGTATCTTTGGTATATGTTGGATGTTTGATAATGACAAAAAGAAAAGAATGGGATTGTAAGATTTTATGGATTGGAAATGAGTAGATGCTTAGGAGTGGAAATGCTTGATGATTTGAGAAATATGTAGAAGCCTAGGAGTGTGTTGCTGCCTTTAGATATTGAGTTTTTATGCAGGTACATGTGTTGGAATGAACCTAATTGAAGATTTTGGGTTAGATGTAAAATAGGGGAGGTGCTGTCCAATTTTTGTAAAAATTGGGCAGCAACTTCACCTAGGATTTAGAGTACTTTAAAACCTGAATTAGCTTGGGTGGTCTTCTTGAAGAATGTAGAAGATGATTAGATCTTTCCAATGGCATAAAGTTTGTCACATTCGGACGTAAGATGAAGAAGTTATGAGAATAGGTAGGTTTCAGCTACTGTTGGAACCACTGAAATTTTGCAGCACCTTTAGAAGCCTTTTTCACCCTCTTGGAGATTGATCTGATTTTTGTGTTCTTCACGAAAAATGTAGATTATCTTTCTACCTTTAAAATGAGGTATGATTTGCAGTAATTGGAGTTAGGAATCAAAAGTTATGAGGTTGGGAATGTTGACAGTTACATTGGCTAGTTTTCTTGGCTGAACCTTTGAGTGTGTTTTTACCCTAGTTAATGATTGAATTAATTTTTGGACCCTTCATGAAACTTGTAGAGCATCTTTTTATCTTTCCAATGAGGTAAAATGTGTCATTTTTAGACTTGTGTGCTAAAAGATATGAATTCTCAAATTTATGTCAATGTGTAGGGAAAACTTAATTTTTTTATGGCAGCAACCTTTGAAGCAATTTAGGACCTTCTTAATGGCTAAGTTATTGTTTACATCCTTCTAGGAAGTTGTAGAACTCCCTTTTATATTTCTAATGACACTAATTTTGCAAAATTTTGATTTCGGGGTGAAAAGTTATAATGTTCGTAAATTCTGAAATTTTCTTGTAAATCCAGCCCTCATCCTTAGACGTGGCCACGTCTAGTCTTTAAACCTCTTAGACGTGCCCTCGTCTAATCTCCGAATGTTCTCTTCTCACTCTTTTGCTTGTAACTTTTTCGTTTGGCCTCGGATTCACTCGGTTTTCGAAGCATTGAGTTTCTAAAACAAATTCACATGTTTTTTTTTTATAAAATGAGAGTGTCGAGTTTTAGTCTGATTTTACGGACATTACGAAAGAGAATCAAATTTGTGACGAGTTTCGATATAAGTCCGTTTTTGAACGATTTTGTGACCTATAGAGATCCGATTGGAGTGAGGTTCGTTTCTATTTGCCCTAGAGATATGAAATTTCGTTTTAGATTAGGAATCGGATTTCGTCATGGGCCCTAAGCAAATAAATTTTCTTGAGGATAATTACGGAGAATTTATCAAGTTTTGCTCGGATGACATTAAATTAAGTTCAATTCGAGGTTTCCTTCGTGGTGAGGAATTCCTCTCTCGTGAGATGCACGCCCAGATGTCACAAAGGACGTCGGGCACGCGACTCACCAGGGAGGGGTTCCAACATCAACACCCATAAACATTTAACCATCAATACAAAATACTCAATATATGCAACATTCTTGACAATTCAAAAATGCAATACACAAACAAATGGCTCGAGAGTTCCGTGGAACAAAACGGATAAACCGAAGTTTATACCGTGAACAAAACGAGTCTGATTTCTCAGGATCTCGTGGCCATAAGCGGGCAGCCGGGAGAAGGCTATATGTCGACGTGCACGTGACTAACGAAATGTTCCTCTCTTGCCCAAACAAAGCACATAATCATTTCATGCTCAAATCATTCTATCAAATGCTTCCATACTTTTCATGCTCTTTTCTTTCTTTTTCAAAGATACGAAATGCTATGAATTTTTCAAAGCATAACATAAAACGTTTCAATGCATTTTCATTTTTATTTTGAAATTCATCATAAAAGTTCATATATCGAAACATGGAATATTTTAGCAAATCATTCAAAAGAAACAAAAACAATATTTATGCAGTAGTTGAAATCATTCTGGATTTGGGAGAAAACTTTATTGGCTCATTTCTAAATTATAAACATGAAACCCACCTGAATGCCTTGGTTGGATACATGCTTAAAAGATGCCTCTCCTCTTGATCCTCTTGCCTTTATTGATCCCCTTTATCAAATGCAAAATTCCTATTCAAATAGGAATACAAATTAGGGACCCAAATATCGTATATTCACTAAGATGAATTCTAAAAACTCAAACTCTTCCAAAAGTCCAAACATTCGAGTCAATTTTTTCATAAGAGTTCCCCATTGTCTTACGTTCCTATTGACTCCAAAATTATTTAATTTGTTTCAAAAGTCCGAAAGTTATACTCCAAACATATTGGGACTATCCTTATGTTGAAACAAGAATCTATACTCAACTTCCATCCAAAATATGAGATCTTTAAAGACTGAATTAAAACTTTCTCTCTTCATAAAACTTGTAGACCTTTTGTCTCTATTTTACAATGAATTAAAACTCACTTCATTTGGATATCTACATCAAAAGTTATGTCCAAAATATCAAAGCATATCTGTACAGGAAAATAGGAGCTCGCCGCGGCGAAAACACAAGCTCGTCGCGGCGTCAAAAGCTGGAGCTTGCCGCGGCGAAAACCAGAAACTCGCCGTGGCGAGGGCACTCGCACACGCCGCGACGAGGGCGCATGCGCGCGCAACGAAGTGGACGCCTGCGTGCGCCGCGACGTGCGAGAACAGAAACCTTCCGACAACTTATTTTCCGACATTTTCCATCTCCATACTTCCCAAATTTCACAAATAACTCATCTTAATACTAAACCATCATTCCTACTTCATTTCTAACTCATTTCAACACAAAATCCATTCACGAACACAACACAATCATCAAACCTAAGACACCATCAACCGAAAACTCACTTCAAACATTCAACCCCATTTTTCACTTCTAACCATCACAAAACATAATTCATTCAACAAATCAAGAAGGGATGATGCTTATACTTACTTGTTTAGCTCCAAGATTCGTCAAATTCTTCAAGATTTCCAAAACCCTAATTTTCCTCTTCTTCTCTTCTTCTTCCACGACTCTTTCTTCCTTTTCCAAACAAAACAACTATTTTCTCCTTTTTATACCCTTAAGAATTGTGAAATGTCCATCTTGCCCTTTCATTTAAGCCTTAAGTCTTATAACCTTAAGTGTCATGCCTAATTTGCCCTTATGCATTCTTACCACTTTTAATACAACCAAACCACAGAATAAATTCTACTAACATTTACATAACAAGTAGATCCAAAATTTTATCCATCAAACCTCATAATTCAGTTAGATCATGCTCAATTTAACAAGAAAAATTCGGAGGCCAACAATTATAACACTTATTAAATCCTACAAATTTTGCTATAAAAAGAACATAAATCACAACAAACACTTCTTATGGTCATACAGACACACTTTGGGTTCTCATGAGTGCTATAGTAAGATAGCTTTTTTTTTAAATAGAAGACAATTCCACCTTCATACTCAAGCAGGTAGTTTCTTTAAGTCTATCACCTATAACATTGCCTATTAAGGTTATGAAACTATTAAGAGCTAATCTGAATAAACTTATGCAAAATTGTATTCATAAAGTCCATCTCAATAGGACCACCACAATGGGCTAAAAATCTAACATAAATCTGTACAGTGAATTAATTAAGTCTTTAGGACTACTCAAATAGGATTCATTAAGAGTTTGAGGCTCTACTCCATGTAAAGCATAACTACACACCATAGGGATGAGAATATTGTGCATATTGAGTACTTATATGGATTTGTTCGATTGTAATATAGTATTCACAATACTCTTTCGATCAATGGGATTAAACTCCATCAACTCAAAGATTCAAGAACTATTTTCCTTGTTAATCCTTTAGTGAGAGGGTCTGCCAAGTTCCTCCTGAATCTTATATATTTGAAGGAGATTACTCCATTCTTTTTATGAGTTGTTTGACTACATTATGTCTAATGCATAAGTATCTTATTTTGCCACTGTACATGATGTTTTTTACTATCCCAATGACTACTTACAAAGCACAATGGAGGAAAATTAGTACATTTGGTTTCCCCCACAAATCACAACAAGTTTCGCATGTCTTAAACATTCAGCTTTTTGACCTATCAACTCAAGAGCAATGCATTCAAATTCCATAATGTAGTGTGCTATATATGTTTGTTTCATAGATTTCTAGGATATAACATCTCCAACCAAGGTAAGTAAATAAGAACTAGTAGAGCTAATTCTTCATTGTCTGACACCCAATTTGCATCAAAAAATCTTCCAATACATTAGGAAATTTACTAAAATGCAAACACAATTCATAGTTATTTTAAAGATAATTTAATAAGCGCTAAAGTGCATTCTAATGCTGATTACTTGGGCTTATGAGTATATCAACTAACAACTTCCTATAATTTTAGCATACTCAACTTGTGAAATATTATAACCTTTGTTCTTCTTGAGAGATATACTAGAATTATAAAGAGTTCACAGATCAAAGATTTTTTTTTTCGGTTTTTCTCATTTTAATACCAAATTCACATTGGCTCTCCTAAATCTTTCATATCAAATTGAGATGATAATTTTTTTTTGGCCTCATTAGCCTATATTAGTACCAAAAATGAGTATATCATCGACATAAGAGCATACAATCACATAATTTGATCCAACTATTTTTTTAATAAACATAGGTATCAAATGCATTCACAACATAGTTATTGCCTACTAAGTACAAAGGGATAAGCCACTTAAGCCTTGGCAAACACTTATCTCATATAATGATTAAAAAGTGATTTATTCCTACTATTGTAAGAAAATAATAAAATATATAAGGTGAAAATTGTTTTGATCAAATAAGTAAAAGATGGGCTTATACTGACATGTATCTAATAAAAATTTTGAAAAAGTCTCATATCTAAACTAAGCTTAATTAAAGGTTTATTTCGTTTTACTTCTATTTTTAGTTTTTATTTTCAGTTTCTATTTTTCTTTCAAATAACAACAAAAACTTATTTGGTTATTAATGTCAATGTAGTTAATTTTATTACTAATAATAATGACATATTAGGTTAAACTTAAAAATAAATTATTTTAATTAAATAAATTTATTTTAATCTCTTACATAATACCTATTGATAAATTATCAATAAATTATTTTGTTATTAAAATAAATAATTTAGAAATTAATATTTATTTTCATAATATTTTAATTTTTAATCAAGTTTTATTTAGAATTCACATATTTTGAAGATATTTTAAATTTAATAATATTTATTAATAATTATTTAATTTAATTTAATTTAAAAATTAATTAAAATTTTATTCATAATTCTTATTAAAATTAATATATTAAATAATTTAATAATATATGTAGTTGATAGTAAATCAGATTATGCAAAATATAGAAATAGAAAAATAAAAATATTTTATAGTTTTCATAATTTTTGAAAATTGGAAAAATTAAAACTAAAATTAAAACAAATATTTTTTATTAAATTCGGAAAAAATATAAAAAAACAAATAGGTCCTAATTTTACCTTACTCGCAAAGTTGCATGACAAAAACTCAACGAAATGAAATTTTTGTTTAGGAAAGACTTTGAATTTCTCCCACATTATGGCTAAAGAAAACTCATGAATTGTCTACGTATTTGGTCTCAAAAGACGTCCTACTGTGTCTCTGAGAAAACCAAAGATTTGCAAAAAAGAAGAAACAACGAAGAGAGAGAAAGAGTTGATGAAAAATTGTTGTCGCATTAACTCGATAAATGTTTACAGAGAATTCTAGAAAAGTAAAATGCAACGTAAAAAAAATGATAAGAATCATATCTTTCTTCTTCGTAAAAAATTAGGGCAAGCAGATAATATTTTTAATATGAGAGTATCTTTAGGTGTTATGATAGGATCATTTAAATAACATTCCTTATCTCCTTCCTGAATCCATTTGAGGAGTAAAGAGATTTTGGGAAACTTTGGATTTGTCAGATATGTAAATCAATTTATGGATCGATTCATTTTGCGTACATGTATCCATGATTGTTTGTCATTAGATGTTGATTTGCTTGAACGTATTTTGTTTCCTTTCGTCTTCTTCCTTTTGCGAATTCTTCAATGGTTCAAATTACTTTATTCAATAACTATTATCTTGAGTGCTTTTCATAGTACTCAAACTATAAATTACATGGGATATAAAATAGTCTAACAATCTCTAACTTGGCCCATGCTACAACTTAGTGATCTAATAACTTTAAGTACACATAATACATGGAATCGATCAAGTCATCCTTAATTGAATTAAGCTGATGGAATTATGGCGGTCACAAGTTATATAACCTAGTTCCTTCCATGTATCACATAATCAACTCAACTTTACAAATGTTAAGTGGGTAATTCGGTAATTGTTATCTCATAAATAATAATTATTGTATACAACATAATATGGATAACCAATAAGTGAGCAGAAACATATAACTGTAATTGAATTCATAAATGTCATAATAATTCGAGCAAGACATTGATATGTATATATACATATCTGAATACTAGACTAACAGGGACTTATCTATAAGGCCCATCCGTTCAACATGACCAATAAATATTTTGGGCGCTAAGCCTTTCGTTAACAGATTCGCTATCATGAGATCGATACCAAAATGTTCAATTGACACTTTATGTTTTTGCACTTCTTCTTTCACAGACAAATATTTCAAATTCATGTGTTTCACACCCTTTGAATATTTGTCATTCTTAGAGAAGAATATGACTGCGGAATTATCACAATAAATTCTTAACGGTCTGGTAATACTGTCGACAAGACCAAGACCTAAGATAAACTTACGCAACCATAATCTATGAATCGTGACCTCAAAGCACGTCACAAATTTAGCCTCCATAGTGGAAATAGCAATGACAGATTGCTTTTCACTTTTCCACGAAACTGCTCCTCTAGCTAATAGGAACATATAACCGAATATAGATTTCCGTGAGTCTACACAACCGACATAGTCTAAATCCGAGTAACCTATCACTTCGAGATGGGTTGATTTACTATATGTGAGCATATACTCCTTGGTGCCTTGTAAGTATCTAAAGACTTTCTTTGCAGCTTTCTAATGGTCTAATCCATGATTACTTTGATATCGTCCTAGCATTCCAACCGCAAAACTTATATCTGGCCTAGTGCATGTTTGAGCACACATTAAGCTTCCAACTACTGACGCATAAGGAATAGACTCTATGTCCTTATGTTCCAAACCATTTCGTGGACATTGCATCAGATTAAATTTATCCCCTTTCTGAATTAAAACTACCCCTGTGGAGCATTTCTCCATTTGAAATCTTTTTAATATTTTCTCGATATATCCTTTATGAGACAATCATAACAATCCTTGTGATCTATCCCGGAATATTTCTATTCCTATCACAAATGATGCCTTATCCATATCTTTCGTTTTGAAATTATTACAAAGAAAATTCTTTACATCATGTAACAAAACAACATTATTCGTAGCAAGAAGGATATCCTCAACATATAGGACTAATATAATGAACTTGCTCCCACTAACTTTCATATAGATACACTGATTAACGATATTTTCTACAAAACCATAAGACGTAATGATATCATTAAACTTAAGATACAATTGTTGGGAAGCTTGCTTCAGTCCATATATTGACTTCTTTAATTTACACACTAATTGTTTCTTTCTTGAGGTCACGAAACCTTCCGATTGATCCATATAAACTTCTTCTTCCAAGTCACCATTTAGAAAGGCGATCTTTACGTCCATTTGATAAAGCTCTAAATCATAATGAGCCACCAATGCCATAACAATTCTTAAAGAGTCCTTCTTTCCTTTGAAACTGGAAAAAAGGTCTCTTTATAGTAAATATCATCCTTTTGAGTGTAACATTTGGAAACAAGTCTAGCTTTATACCTTTCAATGTTGCCTTGTGAGTCACGTTTGGTCTTAAAGACCCATTTACAACCCACTTACTTTGCACCTCTGGCAACTTAACTAATTCCCAGATATTGTTTTCATCCATTGATTTCAACTCTTCTTTTATAGCATTGAACCATTTTTCAGAATTGTTACATTCCATGACTTGTTTGAATAAGCTTGGATCTTTATCAATGCTCAAGTCACATTCATGTTTAAGTGAGTAAATTTCATAGTCACTTGAGATAGCTGGGATCTTCTTTACCTTACAGACCTTCGTAATGCTACGTCTTATGACATTACTTGATCATTTATAACTTGATCATCATAAGTTGGTTCATCATTAATATGTTTAATTTGTGGAATTGGAACATTAATTTGTTGTTCCGATATGTTGTGTGTATGTGATGCAACAAGAGGAATAACAACCGATGGAATCACATCTGATGTAGTAGTGTCTATTTATCTTGGAGTAGTTTCTACTCGATTCTCGTAAATATCCACTTTGCGTGGTTCTCCACTCCCACTGATTTGACCATTCTTAATGAACCTAGCATTACTAGACTCAACTATTCTCCTACTATGGTTAGGACAATAAAATCTATACCCCTTTGACTTTTCAGGATAGCTGATAAAATAACTACTGACGACTCTTACATCAAGCTTCTTTTCATGTGGATTATACAACTTTACTTCTGCTAGACAACCCCAAATGTGAAGGTGTCGTAAACTAGGTCTCCTTCCTGTCTACAGTTCATAAGGTGTCTTAGGAGCTGCCTTACTAAGAATTCTATTTAGCAGATATGCAACGGTCTTTAATGCATGCATCCACAATGATAAAGGTATAGTACTATTACTTAACATGCTCCTAACCATTTTTATAAGAGTACAATTCCGCCTTTCAGCTACACTGTTTTGTTGTGGTGTACCAGGCATTATGTATTCCGCACATATGCCTCAACTGGCAAGAAACTTTGCAAATGGACCTAGACATTGTCCACTTTCATCAAATTTTTCATAATATTCACCACCTTTATCAAACCTTACTATCTTTACTTTTCTATCTAACTGCCTTTCTATCTCATTAATGAACACCTCTACGATGTCCACAAATTGAAACTTCTCATGTAGCAGATAAATATATCCATATCGTGAGAAGTCATCAATAAAGGTAATAAAATATTTTTCGGCGCCCCAAGAAGGAACGTCGAAAGGACCACAAATGTCAGTGTGTATTAATTTAAGTAATGCGTTACTTCTTGTGGCAGGATGCTTTGATATATGTTTGGTTTGCTTGCCTTTAATGCAATCCACACATATATCCTAGTCAAAAAAATCCAATGGAGGTAAGATTTCATTTTTCACTAACCTTTGTACCCTTTCTTTAGATATGTGACCTAATCTTTTATGTCACAAAAAAACAGAACATTCATTATGTGCACTATGTTTATTTCCTATAATATGGTCAACATGAAACAAAAATTCAGCAAAATCAACATCAAGATTGAAACAATATAAACAATCAATTAATGTACCATATCCATAATAGTACTTATGTTTATACAATGGAAAAACATTGTTTCCAATCTTAAATTGAAATCCTACATCATCCAATTTTGCAATAGAAACTAAATTTATAGCACATTCAGGAACATAAAGACACTTTTCTAGATTTAGGTAACACTTAGTGTCCAAGATCAATCTGTACGTCCCAATGCCCTCTATTCATGTCTTCATTCTGTTCTCCATATACAAAAACTTTTCAGTTCCGTTTATGGTCTGGATTGAAAGGAATCCTTGTTTAACATGTGAAACATGAGTAGTTGCACCAGAATCTAACCACCAGGTATTTTTAGACACGTCAATAAGATTTGATTCAAACCATACTAAGACATAGTATGTACATTTCTTTTCGAACCAAGCCTTTCTTTTAGGACAATCTTTCTGAAAGTGACCAGGCTTCTTACAGAAGTGACGTCTCTTATCTTTTTTTATGCGACCCTCATTAACTTTATTGAAAGCTTTGCCCTTATTTTTGTCTTTTTGTCGTGATTTATTCTTACTGTTACTAGCACCTTGATAAAACGTGAGATGAACAAAGTTTTCCTTTATTTTCTTTAATCTCCCTTCCTCCTGAATTAACATGGTCTTAATTTTTTGAAGGTTCTATTTTTCTTTAATAGTGTTATAATTCACTTGAAACTGGCCAAACTCTAGAAAAAGTGAGTTGATTATAAACTGTACCAGAAAAGACTCACTCACATCCATACCCATAGATTTCAACTTTGTAGATAGGTTTGACATATGAGTTATATGATCATGAATGGGTTGTAACCATTCAAACTTCTTGGTCGTTGGCTTACTCATTAAAGTCTCTACTATGGACTTGTCAGCTATATCTGATTGAGAGTATTCTTTAAGCTTTAACATGAACTCCTTTGTATTATCCGTCTTAGGAATTGATGGCTTCACATGTTCTGCGATTGTCATTCGCATCAAATTCAAACTCAGCCTGTTAGACTGTTCCTAAGCCCCATAATAAGACCTAGAATCCTTCAGGCCCAATCTTCCGACTGTGAGTTGGTCATAGCTTATTTGGAGCAAAACAATAGATCGTAAAGCTTCTGCCATCTCCTGGTTAGCAATCAAAGGACTTTAATAGAACAAGGATAGATTTGTGAACAACCCAAATTAGCTTTGCCTCCCATGCCAAGAGTTACCTGAAACAATTCCTCACAAGTTCTTTCAATGTTCATATTTCCGATTCATCTGATCTAAGATCCAACATGCCCTTAATTTGCTTATACTGCTAAAGAAAAGCACCAGATTAAAACTACAGGTAAAAAAATTGGATGATTCAGTTAGCTAATGATTCTATTGTACTCCAAACAACTTTTAACTTCTGTGTTTGTGCCATATGGAGTGAAAGGAAAATCAAGGCTCATGAAAAACCTCAAACTGACAAGAACTTGGTAGCTAATCATCTTTTTATCTGGATAAGGGAAATACTCCTTGCTAATATTTGTCACTCAAAAGTTAGCGCTACAGCTATAAGGAAATAGGGATTGGACTAAATGTCGTTATCTTTAAGCCTCAACTCTGCTGGAGAATATGGCCCAAGCCACTTAATGGGTAGGGACGTATAGCTATATAATTCTGGTTGTCCTTGTTAATGCTCTACCTAGAACCTTGGAGCAGTAGTTATATTTTTGCTTCTTAACTACCAACTGTGTATGGCTTTCATGTCAACTTTTTCTTTTAATATAACTTCATGTAATTTCAAAAGGAAAGACAAATTGAATTTCTTTTTTCTTTTCTTAATCCTGCCTTTTTTCTGTTTGAATCGAGATTCATTCTTAGGCTTTTTAGATGTCTTATAATGAATCCGCTAATCCTTATTCCTTGCCATAACCGTGATGAAACCAAAATTGACAAGTTGATACGAATGAACTTTTGCTAATTGATAATATAATTACAAGAGAATTTCGAAGTGGTAGGGGAAAGAATATAGAGAAGAAAGGAGTATAATATTTTTGTTTCATGGAGTGTCATTCTCGTCGAGAATTACAAGTAATGCAACAATAAAAGCGTAGTCGACTTCTGGATAAACTTTGATCCTGTAACTTTCCTTTCCTTTGCAGAAGCTTTCCCATGTGAAGTTATGTTTCACCTGGAATATTATATCATATCAACCCGCATTATAACACATTATAAATTCTCCGTCCTGCTTTGTTTGGAAAAACGAAATGGTAACTAATATACGTACCTCTGCGAGAAGCCTACGGTCCTGGAACACTTTAAAAGACAGAGAAGTGTATGATCCAGAGACTTGAAAGTCAGGGACCTTTTCGTTGTTCCCCAAAAACACATTTAGAACTTTCTTAAACTGAACGGGATGAGATTGTCTGACGGTGAACAGCATACTATTCTCGCCGCAGCTCTCACCATCATAAGCTTTCCATTTATGCCACAATGAAAGTGCCTTGTACATTTCCAAAATCATCATAGTTTGTCAGAATCTTCAATAATCGACCATGCAAGTTTTTGAGCGTATATACTAGATTCATCTTATCAGAAGAGAAACTTTACCTTTCCGCGTAATGTGAGCAGAGGAAAGCCGGCAGGGTCGCGAAGGATTCGCTTCACTGTAAAGTTCCAGACGCCACCCTGAACTTGGATAAGAACGTTTCCGTAAGAATCAGTCACATCAAAATGTGCATCAGAAAGTTTTTTAACCTTCTTGTTTACAGTCAACTCCATGGGATATGGAAAACAAAAGCGCTCCCCGATTACACTGACAGAAGGTACCCCATAAGCCCAATCGGGAATGTCCATTCGATTGAACTAGATGGTCGGTGGCAGAAGGTTTTGTTTGTCTTGCAGATATGTTCAAACTGTAAGAAAACTTTCGTTTCTTTGTCCAACAAAACCATGCTAAAAATTAATAATAATAATAATAATAAAGATTTTATTGCAAAAAGGATAGTTTTGTGCTTGGTTTTGATGCCCTTTTCCGTATCGAAGGAAAAGAAAATTTAGATCTTTTGCTTTCCAGAGGCGGACTTAGTGGGCGGTGATTTGGAATGGACGTCAATGAGTGTTTTCCGCTGTTCAGGGGTGCTTCTTATTCAAAATTACAGCTCTTTCCAAACCAATTTTTGTTCGGGTACAACTAAAGCAGCCAAACCTATTTTTGACATTGCAGTCGTTGTTTCCAATTCCTGTTAAAGTAATCATCACCTCTTTTCTTTTTTAAGGAAAAGATCCAAAATTACACTGCACATCAGAAAAGACAAGTTCTCGATAAATCCTCTAAAAGGATCATGCGGCACCCTATAGGAGGTGTGGCAAAATAAGTGACTCCAACATCAAAATGACTCGCATAATTGACAAGTCAGTCGGCGCATCTGTTGTTCTCTCAATAGATGTGTTGATGAACAACAGTCCAGTTCCTAATGAATAGTGTATTGACGCCTCGAACTAAAGAGTTGAGAGATCTGGTGCGGTGAGCCGGGGAAGATAGGACCTTGATCACCGCTGTGAAATCCACTTCAAACTCGATCCAACGGTACTCTAGATTCCACGCAAGGATCAACCCGGTGTAGACGCCCCAGAGTTCCGCAATGAATGGAGTGCACCAGCCAAGGTGTTATGTAAACCCACCCTTCCAGTTACCATCACTATCCCGAAGAAGCCCACGTGCGATAGCTACGGTCGGGGCTCGTTTGCACGCACCATCTCTGTTTAATTGGATCCAACCCGTGAGAGGTTTGTTTCACCCGATGAATCGCTCCAGCCAAATGTGAGGACCTGCGGCCTGGGCTTGATCATGCCAAGCTGTTGACTGGTGTAGAATATCTGCATAAGACAAAATAGGAAAAAATGGGTGAGGATGGCCTAGAAAACTGATCATCGAAGAGGAACAGATTCCTCCAATGCCAGAGGAACCATCAAGTAATGCCAAATAGGATGGACCAGTCATGCCCCATTGTATGTCAGTGAGATTGGAGATTGTGAGTGAGCCACTCCCTCAGGGACATAGTGTAGAAAGCATGCGAGACAATGTGAGGAGGGAAGTTGTTCCATACTTATCGGGCTTTAGAGCAGTCGCGCACGACATGCAACGAAGATTCCTCTTACTGGTAATACGCACAATCGTCGTCCATAGTGAAATGTTGTCGCACTCTTTCCTGGTTTGTGAGTAATTGGTCCTTTGGTAGGAGCCAGAGGAAAGAACGAATGCGTTCAGGGCCTTTCCAATGCCAGATGACCTTCCAGTCCTTATGAACCAGGTGAGCTTCGGTGTCCATGATCATATCGTATGTAGAAGCCACGATAAATTGACCAGAGTCGGAGGGGCCCCATATCAGTTTATTTGGACTTAAGCAGGGTTGCAGGGGAAGAGTCCCTGCTATTAAACGACAAATAGAAGGCAGAAGATGAGATTGAAACGCATCCCATCACTAAGTACCGTCGAATTCCATGAAATCTCAGACGCGGGAGTGGAGTATGGAATCAAGAATGGGAGATATGACATGGGTCGTAAGGGGTCCTGAGCCGAGAAGCCAAGGGTCGATCCAGAATTTGATCTAGGTGCCATCCCCGACGCTCCACTGCATACCCTGAATAACAAGGTGCCAAGTTGCCTTAATGCTCCACCATATCATGGACCCGCCGGTGGCCTCAAAAGAGGTGGGGGGACTGTAGACATTAAATTTTGTATTTCACTGCGAGGACTTGGACCCATAATGTAGGATTGGCAATCAGAATCCAGCCTAATTTCGCTAACAAGGCATCGTTGATGGCATGGATATGCCAAATTCCCAGTCCACCCGTAGCCTTGGGTTGGCAAACATCCTCCCATCTGACAAGGGGAATCAGTTTGGCTCCATTGGAAGAGCTCCAGATAAACTGACACATCAGTTTTTCAAGCTCATCGCAAAGCTTGCGGGGTAAACGAACCATCTGCATGGTATAATTAGGGAGCGTAGCTATGACTAAATGAACCAAAGTGGTGCGGCCGGCGAGAGATAGAAGGTTAGCTGTCCATCCTGACAAGCATTGTTGAACTCTGTCGATGATGTATTGATAAGTCCGTTTGCTGACTCGCTCATGAAGAAAAGGAACACCTAAGTAGTGACCGAGGTCAGACGCCTGTCGAATGCCGAGTGCTCGGCTTAAGCTGCAGGCCGTCGAAGGAAAAAAAAACACCGGGATTTGTTAAGGCTGATGCGTTGTCCCGATGCGACACAGAAGTCTTGTAAGATCTGGCGAATTGCGACCACCTATTGCAAGGAGGTTTCCGAAAAAAAAATAAAGTCGTCTGCAAAAAATAAGTGCGAAAGCTGCAACCCATTTTTGCTAAGCCTAATGGAATGCCAGCGGCCGTGGGTCATCGCCTGAGTGATCATGTGCCATAAGCGTTCCATACACAGGACAAACAAATAAGGGGAGATAGGATCGTCCTAGCGAATGCCCCTGGACGGTCGAAAGGCGGTACTCAGGTGCCCATTCCAGTTGACCTGAAATGACACACTGGTAATGCACGTCATGATCAGATTGATCAGGGTAACAAGCAGTCATACGTCAAAGAGAGTATCCTGGATGAAGTCCCATGACAGTCGATCATAAGCCTTCTCCAAATCCACCTTAAGAGCCATAAAACCTGTCCACCCAGTCTTTCGTTTCATTGTGTGGATCATTTCATGGGTGATGATAATGTTATCAGTGATCAATCATTCAGGCACGAAACTGCATTGAGTCGGGGCTACCAAATCATTGAGGTAAGGTTTGAGTCTATGCATAATGATCTTGGTTATGACCTTGTAGAGCACTGAACATAAAGCAATGGGCCGAAATTGAGTGATCGAAGAGGGCGAGGGGATCTTAGGTATAAGGATCTTAGGTATAAGGATCAAGATAGTGCGACTAAGATCCGAATCCTAGAGCTCATGGAAAAAGATACGTTGAAAAAAAGTTGTCAAGGAGGGGCCAACCACATCCCTTTGCGACTAGTAGAAAAGAGTTGTAAACCCATCAAACCCAAGCGTCTTGTTAGGAGCCATGCTGAAAAACGCTTGTTTGATTTCATCGAGTTGCAGGGGACTACTTAACTCGTCAGAAACTTGGAGAGGTAGGCGAAAATGGCCATACTACAGACGGGGTATCTGGGGCTGAGTGTTGGAGCGATATAAAGTCTCGAAATAATGCTGAGTGACGCCACGGATGTTGTAAGGATCTGAGGCCACTGCACTCGTTTGATCTTTCAAGGAAGTAAGCTGCACTTGTCAGTGCTGAGCTCGAGTAATGGCATGAAAGAACTTAGTGTTCTGGTCGCCTTAAAGAGCCCATTGGCATCTGGAACGCTGGAGCCAGTAAAGTTCTTTTTAGCACAGGACCTGTTCTAGTTCAGTTCTGAGGTGTTTCTCCAAGTCTCTAAGTGAATACTCTTTTGGATACCTCCAAGTCTGGTCAAAAGAAGGTTCTTCCAGTGGAAGATATTGCCAAACATGGTAGCATTCCAATTCTGTAAGCGATCCGCGAAACTGCTGAGATTCGCTGTGAAATCCTGACTAGTGATAGGTCAATTTGCAGCAACAAATTGACGGAAGTTATCATGTGTAAACTAGGTAGACCGAAAACAAAAGGGCTTGATCATTGGAGGAGAAGGAGGGCTCACGTGTAGAGTAATTTTTTTCTTGGAAAAAATCTAAAACATTCGTCAATTTAAAGTTAATTTGTTCTTGGAAATAATTTAAAATGTCTTTCCATTGATTAAAAACTATAACTTCTCAACTGTTGGGAAATTGGAGGAAGTGGAATAATTTCAAAACTATTTAGTAAGATATTTTCAAGTAAAGATCTTTTAAAAATTAAAACATGATTAATGCATAAAAATTAATAAAGCATGAATCATTATTCATATTTTATTGTGAAGTTTAATCTCTTTTGTCTAAAATTAGTTCATTTCAACTACCTTAACGCATATATCTTGGTTTTAATAGCATCCATAGAATTTGTTGAGAGAACTCTAAAATTATTATAGAAAACTAAGCAAGAAGTTTTTCTCCTTTGAAACTTAAACTTATTTATAATTTTAGACCTTTTATTAATTTAATTGAAATGAAATTCTAAATTTAATTAAAATTATAATTAATTCTAAATAAATAACAAATGGACTCAAATAAGATCTAATATCCCATATTAGTTTTTATTTATTAAATATTTTATATTTAATCTTAAAGTTTCTCAAATTTTACAATCAAGTCTAACTTGATTAAAACATCTTTTTCTTTTTGTTTCTTTGCGTGTGATTCATTTCGTTTCCCAAATATATTGGCAATGGATATAAATTATAATATTAAATTATATTTAGAATTAGATAAATTGAGCTGTTTTAATTAATCTTTATTCATTTAATCAAATAATTTGTATTGATAAATCAAGATTAGCGTACAACAATACATCATGACCATTCAAATATATAGGAATGTCAAAGTGAATTTGACTAACTTTTTTGTGTATGATTTTTTTTGCATAATTCAAACCATTGATTATATAATAGTTCAATTAGATATAGAGTATGAAATTAATATCTATTCAATTTTAGTTCAATCTTATTAGTTCTTCACCATGAATAACTGATTCAATTAGTGATATTTGAACACTATTTTCAAAGCGTCGTTTAACCTTGACCAAGAATTTTCCAAGTCAATACTAATCAAGAGCAACAAAGCATTCTCCCTAATCACTTTAGAGTGATAAACCTAATTAATCACTTAATTACCTCCATATAGTTTAAAATATATACAATGGCTAGCAATTAAGTTATCCTGGACTAGAATAAGATATAAATAGTATCAAAATATAGTAATCTCTTTATGAGATACTTTGAATATCTTAAGTCATAGGATCATGTATACAATCATCACAATAATAATTTTCATAAATATACAAGTAATGTTCCAAATGGAGTTCTCTTATAGGTTTAAATTAATGAACTCATTTTCTAACAAGCATCTATGTGTTTGTTTAAATATCTATATACTTTAATCTATGAGATCGACTACTTTCTTTATAAAGAAAAGCAAAATATATGCTAGTCTTCTTATATTCTATTAATGTTTGATCTTAATAAAATAGTGACTAAAACAATTTATGGATAATATATAAATGTAATCGCATCTCATAATTATGTTCTTATTATAATTTTATTTTCAATCTATACTTATCTCATAGACTTTATCATATACATATGAATATTTATAAGATAAAAATGTTTAAATAATTATGTCACTAAATTACAATCAACTGATTGGTTGTAATCATAAACTAACTATTTCTCACTTGTACAAAGCCAATTATTTAAGTATTTTATACCATATATTCATATGATAATCATCTTACTGCTGGGACAAGTGGTTTAGTAAGAGAATTTCACAAGATTATCTAGAGTGAAAACTTGTTTAAATCTTACAAAATTTTCACAATTACCATTATAATTAAGAAAAAAAATTTAAATGTTTTTGTTGAGACTTTAGCTCCTTTTCATGCTCAATGACACTTTATGTTCTACAGTACATTCCTTTTTAAACAATACAAGAAACTTTACGAAGTTCATTAAAGAACTAATTGATCTAAATAATCATTTCAATTAAATAAGATATGTATTTTGTTTTGATTTACTATTAATACTATATTGGAAACTTTTCAATCTCAAAATAATTTTATTCTTAGTAAAATATACCTTAATAAAAGCTACTTTTAAAGTTAATATCCATATAACTTTAAGCTTAAATATCATCTTATACATAGAATAATATCTTTAATACTTCACGGTATCGATGTCTCAAATACTAAACATCTATAGTACATTGTCCATATATTTAGATTATAACAAGTAAACAAATTCTTTAGCTATATTTATAGATTTAATTCCCATAATTAAGTTGTTTTCTTTTAGTATCCAATAAAATTTGTTCTTGGAAAATCATCGATTCAACAATTTTAGATATGAATTATTCTTCATTTTAGCAATATGTCTCTATGTACTCCTAATGAAGAGTACAACTATACTCCCACTAACCTTCTTATAGACCTGATAAAGTCACAATCACCTTCAGAAACAAACTCTTTGAATTCATTATAAAAGTAAAACTTTCATCGTCTCACAGACCATCAATTATACATCAAATGTATCAGCAAAGATACTTATTCTAGTTGGTTGTATTATCATGAGATTTGAACCTTTCAAATTTTATCTTACTCCCTCTACTTATCTTGAGAAACACTCTCCCATAAGTGTTAATTGAAACAAATATTTTCTTCACTAGGTCTGTAAAATTATATCCAACCTTTTGGATATCTGATAACCTTTTATTATTCTATATAGTTCTAATCTTAAAGGATAATATATGCTTTAACTAAATATTACATTTCAAAATCATTAACTTAAACTCTTTCAAAATCTTGGCATTCCATACCTAATATAAAATCTTAATAATTAATCTAATTGAAACTATTGACGATAAGTCGTTGTCTTGGCGTAGCTAGAGAAAAATAAATATTGTATCATATTGTGTTTTCCTCTTTACACAAATCTGTATTGTTTGACAATTTAGTAATGAAAGCATTTACTAGAAAATCTCATTCTTTTAGAAAACTAAAAAATAAAATTCACCATATCAATCTCGTTGAAGTGTTTCAATATTCTTAATTCTAAATTTCTACTTAAATTTAAACAATTTAAACTTTTCAAAATTTAAATCAATACTTCATTTAATATATATGTTTCTATCACATAAAGTCAATAGTAAATTAGTGAAATACAAGTATTATTCTTTTATGAATTATTATTACATCCAACACATCATCTATATAATAGTTAATAATTCAATACCATCATCATACTTTTCCCAAATATTGATTTAATTATTTTCAACTCAACAATTTTCATAAGTTTCATATAATTCATAATTAAAAGGATACATATATCCTTATATGTAACTTTAAGATTCCCATTATGTTTAACCAAGATAGTAAAAAGGATAATCTCGATTACCTTACTTAGTATTTTGCCATTTATGTTAAGTATATGTCTCCCTTGATCTAACATATACAAATCGTTTGTATAAACATAGATCAACTACTTTTACTTAATAATTTATTTATTATCATACCATGAACATTGTAATAATGTTGAATCCAAATTTAGTATCATATATTCAAAACATGTATTAAAATATTTATAAGCATTAGAAAGAAAAGTCATGTAATTATTTTCCTTTATAACAACAACTATTATCATGTCTAAGTAAATGCCTCACAATTATAGTCCATGTTTATACTTTTAATATGCTAACTTGAGTTTTAAAACAATTCCATCGAGGTAACTTTTAACTCTACTCTATGTAACGACTTGCATCGTGCTATAATGTTATTGACATACATCATACATATTATACTCAAAACGTCATTACATTTTTCTATCTATATGATTTTGATATATCTCAAAACTTTTAACACCAAATCCTTAACATGTATTAACAACAATATTACATAATGGGCTTTTTTTCTTTGAGAACTCTTCCCAAATCTAATATATGTTCAAAATTTTGGTTCACTAACTCTTAGTATCAACTATACTAACCAAAGGTAATTTCTACTTAGAATATAATATAAATGTAAGAAAAGTAAGTAATCAAATTAGATTCCATAACAATCTAATAAGATTAGGGCTTTAATTATGTAATTGATTGCTCCACTATTTTCTTCAAAAAATAGTCTTTACTACTATTTTGAAAGATTAATTTAATATCTTTAATGGACTACGATACCATTCAAATTTAGTTGATCTTGAGTTTGCTCAACAAACCAACTAAACTTAAATTAGACAAATAACAACTTTATAAATCTTAGCTTAGGTGATTCTTAAATCCATTATATGACAAGTCTTTTCAAAGTATATCTGTATTATTTCTATCCTTATCTTTAAATTCACATGATAATAAGTTTTCTCATCTAAATCATATAAATTTAGTTAAGTAAGACATATTGTTATAAGATTAAATATATTCAAGTTGAAGAAGCAACCTTGAGTTTACTCGATGAGTCTAACAATAAACAAAACACTAATTTATTCTTATAACAATGGAAGGCAACAATCATATTCAAAATATTTACTTAATAATTTAACAAGAGATTTAATTTTATAAGTCTCATTAAAACATTATATCATATATATATATATAACATGCAATCAAAATATACATCAACATATCAAACATATATTAATATCTTGCAATTTCTCATGACAATATAATCAAATTATATGCATAAAACATCAAACTTTGTTTGATTCTAGTTATTAATATTTATAATTTAAAATAATATTTCTAACTCTTTGAATAATTAAATTAGAATAAACACATTGATTACTAATTAAATTAAATTCATATTCCAAATAAAATTATTATAATAAGTAAGAAGAGTAATTTGTTGAAAATTATTTTCATTTAAAGGAGTCCAAATAACTAGAAGTAGTTTCAAATTGAATTTAAAAATTATTTCAAATCAAAAATTATTTCAAATCAAATTTTAATTTTATTTGAAATAATTTTAAATTCAATTGAAACTACTTCTAGTTATTTGAACTCCATTAAATGAAAGAATTTTCAACAAATTACTCTTCTTACTTATTATAATTTAAAAATGTCTTTTCAAAATTCAAGATGTAAGAAATTTTAATTTGATTAGATGCTATTTCCAATCTAATTATAAGTATTTTTCCTTAATTACAAAAAATTTCTAGGATTAAAAGAAACTACTTTCAAAATTAAATAAAACTTTTAAATTTAATTATGAAAGTCCTCTAAATTATTTATTTAGAGATTAAGTTTTTAATTAAAAAATTTTCCTCAATAAATTGGAAAATATTTTAAAAAGTAAAGAAAACTTAATTTTCTCAATTAATAAATGAAAATACCTTTCAAATTTAATCAGAAAATACATTTTACAATAAATCAAAAATTATTATTCATAAATAAAGAAACAATTTCTAAATAAATAGAATAATAATTTTCTAAATTCAATCAAATTGAAATAAATAAATTTAATTAAGAATGAACGTTGTTAATTATTTAAAATATTTTCTTAATTTTAAGGAATCTTAATTAATTTCAATATAATTAATTATAATTTTATAAACAAAATTTTGAATTTTATTTAGGAATCAATTTAATTATTAATATAAATCACATTAACAAAATAATTGATTTATTTTAGAATTTAAAACAATTTTAAAATTATGTTTAGAACTTGGGTTAATTTAAGAATACATTATTCCTTATTTAAAATAATTTTATTCACTTTTAAGATTACTTTAATCTATAAGTTAAATAAGTTATTCCATTTCCAAATTTCAGTCACAGTTACACTTGTATCTGAAAATTCTTATTTTGGTTTAAGGTCCATTAACCTTGTTGCTAAGCTAATCATATTTCATGTAAATAATACTTTATTCTTAACATAGAATAGCCTAATCCTTTATCCAAACACCACTTATGATAGACACAATCATAGACATGTTTTCTAAATATCCTTTTTCTTTTACTTTAGAAAAACCTTAGAATCCTGTTTGCAATCCTAGCCACCACACCGATTTGTAACTATCAAGAGTGTCACTAGAAAGCACATCTGACTGGCTGGTGAACAGTAGGGTGAATCATGCAATGGTGTTGTAACACGCCACTGTCCATCTCAGATGTAATGGCTAACGCTTTCTGGTTCGTATCGCCTGCCTAAATCCTTGAAACTGGCTTATGCTCCTTCTCTTTACATTTGCACTCAATCCCTTGCTTCATTCTCTCAACTTTTTCTCTCGGTCCTGCACTGCTTTATACTACTTATATTTTTACTTTCTCCATTCCAGTCTAAACACTGTGAACAACATGGAACCTTGTGACTATCGGTAAGTTCCAGGTATGATGTCGAGACACAAAGCCCTTCTTTCCACGGGCACACAACTCTCAACTTTCCTCTTAGGAAACTTATTTTCTCACAACTTTTCTTTCCCTTTGAAATAATAGTCACAAAAGTACCTACACTCTTTCTCTGTTAAACTCTAATGAACTTGCTAGTGTTACCCCATAGACACTAATAAATTCACATTTTTTAACTCAAATGTTTCTGCTTCTACATCTAAAACTCTTCTTTCCAAACAACATCTTCGTCTCTCTGTCACCAATGCACAAAATTCAGACTTGAAACCTCAACCTATATGAAAATCTGATATGAACTTCAATAGGGCTCATTCGAGTGTGGGATCCTATATTGGGTCTTTCATAACGAAGAGTTTTATGTGGCCTCGGTAGTGTTTACGTGTTGAATTGATTTAGGAAAGAATAATCATATTTTCTAGGAGAGGAGTAGTTTCTTTTGTTTTCTAGGGGTATGGGCTGGTATTCAACTATGGGGTTGTTGATGAGTATTTTTAGGAGTTATGTTTCTTGTAGGCTAAATCTCTTAGTTGTGATGGAGACTATAATTTTTTTTAGTTAATTCAATAAGAGTACGATATTCTTAGCAATGTTTATTCCCTTTGTTCTTAGTTCTTTTCTGAATTTCTCTAATACTATCTGTCATAAGCTAAGTAAGCTCGTCAATTGGTATTAGAGACAGGTTGGCCACTGATGGAGACACAACAAAAATCTAATGCCGAATTTCGAACTGAAATTTCGGATATGCTCACTAAACATGATGATTGAATTGAGCATTTAAACTCAATGATGGAAACCCTTTTAAAGGAATTCCAAACCCAGAAAACAGCAACCACTTCACAGAGACCCACATAAGAGGAGCATTCTTCCAACCCGAGGCAATCTGCCATAGCTGAATATAAGAAAATGTCCCTTAAGTTGTCCTTCCCACGTTTTGATGGTGAAGACCCACAAGGTTGGACATTTAGAGCAGAACAATACTTCAAATTTTAGGTAGTTCCCGAAGAGCAGTGGGTGTCATTGGCATCATTTCATTTTGAAAAGATCGCTTTGCAATGGTATCGTTGGTTCATCAAAGACAAAGGGCCAATTACGTGGACAGAGCTTAACTGTTCTTTGATCAAACGATTTGGGCCAACGGTGTATGCAAATCCATTCGAAGCTTTTATGAGGTTATGACAAACCACCATCGTCGAGGCTTACCAAGAGAGTTTCGAACGACTTTCTAATAGAGTTGACGGATTACCGAAGGACTTTCTGTTGGGGTGTTTCATTGTTGGATTAAAGGATGAAGTTCTCTATGATGTCAAGTTAAAGGACCCATCCACTTTAACCGAAGCAATTAGAGCTGCAAAATTGGTTGAGGAACGAAATCAAGTGTATAGGCGATTCCTCCCACAAGCCAACGCGAGTTCCGATACACATCCAAACACAACCAATGGGGATCCAGGAATCCTAGGACCAGTACCCTCGTCACCCCGACTAGAACAACCCAACTTTCAAATGTTGTTACCTCAAGAGCTTAAAGAACGATGAGAGAAGAAGCTTTGTTTTTACTGTGATGAAAAATTTGCTCCGGGGCATCGGTGCACTCGCTCGCAGTTTTTTTTATGATAGAAGACATAGATGCATCTTGCAGCAAGCTAGAAGAAGAGGAGGAGATAGATGAATCAGTGAAGCATGGGACTCCAGAGATCTCTTTCCACACCATCATGGGAAGCCAACACCCACAAACTTTACGTGTTATTGGTAAGTTATCAAAGAAAGACATCTTAGTTTTAATAGATGGTGGGAAAACTCATAATTTTATTGATAGGAAGGTGGCAACTAAGTTTGGGTTCAGAGTAGACATTGAAAAGCAATTCCAAATCATTATTGCTAATAAAGAAAGAATCACATGTAAGGGAGTGTGTAAAGGAGTGCAGTTGGTGCTTCCAGGATGTGTAATTGAGGCTGATTATTTTGTGTTACCTGAAGCAGCTTATCCAGTGGTTTTAGGAGTCCAATGGCTAGAAACGTTGGGCCCAGTGGAGATTGATTATGCTAAATTGACAATGGGTTTTAATTACAAAGGGGTTCCTTATGTCTTCCAAGGATTGCGGCAAAAACAGTTGGAGGCGTTAACAGAGAAGGAGTCAAGCAACTTGTACACAAGTCTTTCTTTAGGTGAGGGAATCTTTATCCAAATGGTTACAACAGCTTTGATGTCCACCGAATCCTCACCAATCCCTTCAAGTGTGAATAAACTTTTATCTCAGTTTCCTGAAGTGTTTACAAAGCCAAAACGTCTACCACCCACCAGAACCCAAGATCATAAAATTCTGCTTTTACTAGATACCAAACCGGTAAATGTTCGTCCTTAGCGTTATCCTTATTATAAAAAATCTGAGATTGAGAAACAAGTTAGGGAATTATTGGAAACTGGTTTGATCAGGCTGAGCACTAGTCCATTTTCATCCCCTGTTCTTTTGGTCAAGAAAGCAAACGGTGAGTGGAGATTTTGTATCGACTATCAAGGCTTGAACGAGGTCACGGTGAAAGATAAGTTCCCGATCCCTATCGTCAATGAACTTATAGATGAATTATTTAGAGCTTGGTTTTTTTCAAAATTGGATTTAAGGTCTAGGTACCATCAAATTCGGGTTTGCAAGAATGACATTCCAAAGACTGCCTTTAGAACCCATGAAGGACATTATGAATTTATCGTAATGCCATTTACGCTCACCAATGCTCCTTCCACATTTCAAAGTTTGATGAATGACATATTCTGCCCATATCTTCGTCCTAGTCTTCTTTGATGATATACTAGTGTACTCTACAACGTGGGAGGAACATCTTGAGCATCTCCAATTGGCACCAAATATACACAAAAGAGGAGAAGTGTGTGTTCGGTGTGCAACGCATAGAGTATTTGGGCCATGTGATCATGGGGAATGGCATGGAACCAGACCCATCCAAAGTACGAGTAGTCCAAAATTGGCCCACTCCGCGAGCAACTCGTGAGGTACGAGGTTTTTTAGGCCTGACAGGATATTATCGAAAGTTTATCCAACATTATGGAGTCATTGCAACCCCTTTAACTCGATTATTATTCAATGATGGGTTTAACTGGACTACAGAAACTTTGACTACATTCAATCATCTCAAGGATGCTATAACCTGAGCTCCTGTGTTGAGGCTTCCTGATTTTTTGCAGCCCTTCGTAATACAATACGATGCTTGTGAGAGTGGGGGTTGGAGCCATCTTAATGCAATATTGGAGGCCGATTGATTTTTATAATGAGGCATTAAAAGGAGCCACTCTCAAATTGTCAACATATGATAAGGAAATGTTGGATGTTGTCAAAGCTGTTAGGAAGTGGAGGCCCTATTTATTAGGGCAATCATTCATTATGCGTACAGATCATAAAAGTCTAAAGTTTTTATTAGAGCAACGAATTACTAATCCAGCTCAGACTAGGTGGCTGCTAAAATTGATGGGTTATGATTACAAAATAGAATACAGGCCAGGAGTCCAAAACTATGTTGCAGATTCTCTATCTCGAGTGGCTGAGCTACACTTCATTGTTGTCTCTAGGCCTTGTGCAAGTTGGTGGGACCAACTAAAGATGGAATGCACATCAGATCCATACTATGACTCCTTTAAGTCTAATCCAGATGCACAACTGAAGGATGGGGTGTGGTTTCTTAAGGGGCACGTCTTGTTGAATTCAAAGTCAACATTAGTTCCTCTTATTCTATCAAAATACCATAATACTACGACGGGTGGTCATTTTGGAGACCACAAAACATTGGCCAGAGTACGAGATGAATTTTATTGGGTTGGAATGCATTACATAATGAAGGAGTATATCTGGAATTGTGACATATGTCAATAGAATAAGTACGAGCACTTGCAACCGGCTGGATTACTGCAACCTCTTCTTATTCCTCACTGGGTTTGGGAAGGCATATCCATGGACTTCATCGAGGGGCTCCCTAACTCCAGCAACTATCAGGTAATATTTGTTATTGTTGATTGATTTTCAAAGTCTGCCCATTTTATTCCTCTGACGCCACCGGTCACGGCAGCTCGTGTGGTCAAGATCTTCATCGACAATTTCGTCCAATTTTATGGTATGCCAATTTCAATAGTCAGTGATAGAGACAAAGTGTTCATGAGTAATTTTTGAAAAACCTTATTTGAACAGCAAGGGACGAAATTGAACATGAGTTCAAGTTACCACCCACAATCTGATGGATAGAGTAAGGTAGTAAATAGGATGTTGGAGCAATATCTGCATTGTTTTTGTCATAACCAGTCGAAGAAATGGTGTGAATGGCTAGCATGGGCTAAGTATAGCTACAACACAGCTCGACACTCAGTCACACAAATGTCTCCTTATGAAGTAGTTTATGGTGAACCTCCTCGTCCTCTACATCGATATGTACCAGGAACTACTAATGTGGCAGCAGTGGATGCTCAATTACGAAGTAGTGATGAGATGCTTAAAGAGCTATGCTTCACTCTCCTTCAAGCACATGATCAAATGAAAAGTATAGCAGATCGGCATCGTCGTGAAGTTGAGTTTTCCATTGGCGATTATGTCTATTTGAAACTTAAACCATATAGGCAATCTTTCGTGGTTTTGCAAGCATCTCTTAAGTTATCTCCCCATTTCTATGACCCATTAAAGATCATTGGGAAGATTGGTAGTGTGGCATACCGTCTAGAGTTGCTAGTGGAATAAAAAATTCATAATGTTTTTCACGTGAGCCAACTGAAGCGATATTTTGGTAGTGCTCCTGAGGTTTCTGCAGAATTGCCTCCTTCGTCTGAGGAAAATTCAGTGTTACTGTAGCCCAAAATTGCTTTGGATGGAAGAACTAAGCAACGAGGACACTATCGGCCTAAAGAGGAAGTCTTGATCAAATGGAAGGGGGCCCGCTGGAAGATGATACATGGGAAGATGCTAGGAGATTTTCAAAGACGTATCCAAGTTTTCTGCTTACGGACAAGCCGACTTTTGAGGGGGAAGGAGTTGATATGAACTTCAGTGGGGCTCATTCGAGTGTGGGATCTTAGATTGGGTCTTTCATAAGGAAGAGTTTTACATGGCCTTGGTAATGTTTACGTGTTGAATTGATTTAGGAAAGAATAATCCTATTTTCTAGGAGAGGAATTATTTCTTTTGTTTCCTGGGGGTATGGGCTGGTATTCAACCGTGGGGGTTATGGATGAGTATTTTTAGGAGTTGTGTTTCTTGTAGGCTAAGTCTCCTAGTTGTGATGGAGACTATAAATGTTTTTAGTTAATTCAATAAGAGTACGATATTCTTAGCAAAGTTTATTCCCTCTGTTCTTAGTTCTTTTATGAATTTCTCTAATACTATCTGTTATAAGCTAAGTGAGCTCATCAAAATCCTAAGTATAGATGGCTGGCAATCTAAGGCCTGAAATGAAGCTGAACTATTTTCCACCTCGTGAAGCTTCTAATAACAAGATTGTCTCTCCAACTTTGGAGCTTCTTTAAGTAGGAGCAAAAAGATGGAAATCAAATATCCTTGGTTTTTTCCTTGACAAGAGAGTAATGTTCCTGTCATAAAACAGTGGGTTTTGAGCAATCGGAAACTACATGGTTTGCAAGAGGTGTCTATGAACAACGAGGATGTCTTCATCTTCAAATTTGCTAGTTCTGAAGATGCAAAGAAAATAATTCAAGCTGGATCATGGCATGTTTTCAATAAGTCATTACTTCTTCAATTATAGAGCCGTGGATTGAAACCATAAGAGATTAAGAAGGAAAATATACCCATTTGAAACATGAGGTTCTTTTAGAGTATTGGACTATAATGCCCTTAGCCACCTTGACAGCTACATTGGTAAACCAATCTTTATGAATCAAGCTACTGCTGAGATTAGAAGAGTTAAGTATGCAAGAATATGCATATTGGTCACTTCTATGGCTGACTTAACTGAAACAATTCCTTTCATTAGACTAAATGAAGACCTTGAACCTGTTAAGGATCAATTAAAGATCTCTTACTTTTGGAAGCTTCAATCTTCAACGAAGAAAACTTGGAGACCTACAGGGAGGATGTTTACTACGAGTAACTATCGAGGGCTTATAGGACTTATGGCTCAATCTTATGAGCAACTTAGCTGCAATCCAAATCACGTTGATAGTACAACTATGGAGAAGGAGATCATAACCAAAGTGGAAGAGAATAATATGCTTGCTAACATAACTGAAGCTGTAGGTGATAAGGGAGATGTTGGGTTTTCTACTTTAACCACTATAAAGAAGATATCTGAGCAGTCAACTTTTGAAAACAATACACATGAAGCTCTAATTGCAAATTCTGATGAATCTATACCAGGAACTCCAATTGCAAATGCCTAGAAACTAGAAAATAATAAACAGGACTTTGAAATTGTTCCTAGGAGAAAATCAAATAGGAAAAAGAAGACTCCATGTTTGGAGCCTACCTCATGAATACCCTACTATGGAATGTGAGAGAAAAAAATGCTCCTACTGAAAAACTACTAATTAGAAATATGATTTTTCATAATAAGATGATACTAGCTAGCATTTTGGAAACTCGAATGAAAAAGAATAGTATCAATTTGCTAACTAGCTCAGTAGCAACAAATTACAAGCCACAATGTTGATCCCAATGGAAGAATTATAATTATATATAACTCTACAACTATGATTGCTTGCTCCAAAATAATAACATACAATGATCACTTGGAGATCTCGATGAGGTATTTAGCCGAACCCATCTTCATTTCATTCATATATGCACAAAATAACTCCTACCAAAGAGCTTTTATGTGGAATCATATTAAAGATGCAGTAGCTTCCATTAGCAACTTTAGATCATTACAAGTGATTTTAATACCATCTTGAGATATAAAGAAGCAGAAGGTGATGGTCAGTTAGATACCCGGGCTCATATTTGATAAATTACATTGAAGAGGCACAACTCATTTACATTCCAACAGGGGAAACTTCTTTCCCTAGAATAACAAATAGTCTGAAGTTAATTTCATTAGGAAAAATCTAGATATAAGTCTTGTAACCACTCAATGGATAATTTAATTTCCTAACTTCTTCTCTGCTTAATTTTTAGTAATTTATTAGATCATACACCCATCTATACTCAAAATGAAGCTGTTAATCCCAAAAAGCCATTTAGATTCAATGACTTTTTTGTTGAGTTAGCTGGCTTTCAGGATTGCATTTGGAAAGCTCTAAGAGCAAAATTTAGTGCAACAAAGTGGTACATCTACATCAGGAAAATGTTCCTTATCAAAACCAAAATAAAAAATTTCTTTAAAGACAATATTGGCAACACTCATCACCTGGTAAACATAGATAAGCAGGAGCTTGATAGTATTTAGTAACAACTTTATAACAATCC
Organism: Erythroxylum novogranatense; assembly: GCA_029891385.1. Lineage (NCBI taxonomy): Eukaryota > Viridiplantae > Streptophyta > Magnoliopsida > Malpighiales > Erythroxylaceae > Erythroxylum > Erythroxylum novogranatense. The sequence goes on along the minus strand of CM057226.1, from coordinate 69,413,462 downwards.
TTTTTCTAGCCAGTTGTAGGAAACGGAGAAAATTGCATTAACCAATTATTCCAAAGCTCTCCTATATGATTATTCCCTAATGAAGTAAAGATCGAGAGTGGAGTGGACAAGAAGTGGAGAAAGGAACACTTCATTCTTTTATAAAACTGCCATTACTAGTAAAGAAGTAAATATGATTGCTTTACTTAAATTCAATAACTCTTAGTTGAATTCTCAATCTAAATTGTCAGGTGGGGATTATAGCTACTTCTCTTATCTGATGAATAAGCATTTAGAATCTCACTCCACTGAATCACTCCTAAGGCAAATCTTATAGGGTTGTCTCTCTCCTTAAGAAATTGAATTGCTATCATAGCCTGGTACTATTCAAGAGATTGATGAAACTTTGAAATCTCTTCATCCACACAAAGCTGTTATAACTGATGGCTTCAATGTTAATTTTTCCTAAAGTCATGGCCTCTCACTAGGAATTTGATCTCAGAAGCAATTTTGGAATTCTTCAATAAAGGCTCCCTTTGGGAGAGATTAATTAAAAATATTAATTACTTTTGTCCTCAAGAGTGTTGAACTCAATTACTTCTCTGATTTTCATCCCATATCTTGTTGCAATTCAATTTACAAGCTAATCTCTATGATAATAGCTCACTGGTTGAGAAAGCTATTAACAAATCATATCGAAACATCTCAGGGAACTTATATCCCTGGTAGGGTTATTAGTGACAACATTTTGATTCTCTAGGAGCTACTAAGAACTTATTTGAAGAAGAGAGGTAGGGCCAATTATTGCATCCAAATTGACCTTTAATAGGCCCATGATAGTGTAGATTAGGACCTTATTATCATCATTCTATCTGTCGTGGATTTTCTAAGAAAATTAATCTGTTGGATCAATCAGTGCATTACTTCTCCTTGCTATAATATCCTCATAAATGGTCAGCCAACAAACTCATCTTTTCTATTATTAAGTCAACCATGGTTGTTGGATACGTCATAAACTGACCTTCACATTCACAATATTTTATGGATTCTCCATACACCTTGGTGCCAGACAAGGCCAGTCCATGACCATTTTTTCATTTTAGATCTCCAGCAGAAACTATCTCTTTGGATTTTTCTTTAGTTGCAATTAATTAATGAACATATTGAGAAAAAGGAAAAATCTAGTTAAAGAGTTAGATCAGTGTTTAATGCTTTAATTATTTGTGATGCTTTACATACGTAACATCTATTTTAAAAGGCTCTACAAGTTAATATAAGAAAAATAATAGCTGAGTTTGTTACTTAAGATTGCAACTAGTTTAATAGCCTTAACTCAATTAACTTTTTAGAGTACTTGTCTCTTTCCTTCTTGCTAAACTAAGACAAAGCCTTAATGGAGCCTTAGTAGTTTGGATATTTATAAACCGCTAGATCCTATGTGACAAGTAAAGCCTTTTAGTATGGTACTAGAATGATTTTCTTCCCTTATTGTCTAACATATATCCCACATTTGGTTTCACCTAATTGGACCTACACAATATGAACTTCCTTAGTATTCTTTGGGGTAAAATTATTTTTAAAAATCAAACTTTACTTAATTTTTTATTATTAGTTAGAACTTTTAAAAGTGACATCAAAATAGTATATCATTCAATTTTTTGCAAAAGTAGCCTATTATTAGACTTTCAGTTAATGATGATAACGCAATAAATCATTTCAACAAATCTACTAGACAGATGGTTGATAGATATCCTACTTATGTCACATTAAATGAAAAGTTTTTTAAAACCTAGAATCTTTCTTTGGTTGCTTTTGACCCTCCTTTTCCTTCTCACTTTACTTGTTTCCTCTTCTTCTAATACTAAAATCAATAATTAATAAGAGAAACTTCAATTAAACTATAAAGGGATAAAAATGTATGAAGAACATTAGTTACACAATCATTTTTATTATGGCCAGTTTACAATGTCTTAAAATCAATAAATAGGAATATCCGGCAAACGTATAACTTGAAGATTTCAGGAAGTAATTTCTTTTAGCTTGCCAATATGTTCATCATGCTTCAAATCTGTTTCAAGTTCTTTTTCTAAATTCCAAAAGAAAATCAGAGTTTTTGTATGTTGTTCGTCAAGTCTGAACTTAGTCAAAAATTAAAACGAAGATGAAATACTACATTGTTAAAGTTGAGAAAAAAAAAATGAAGCGAATTGAAACCTTACAGGAAAGAAGATTTCTTAATCCCCTTTTCCTTTTCTGTAAAAACCTTATCAAAGTCTAACAAAAAAAGAACTGTTATTAATTATTGATTATGATACTAGAGGACAAGAAGATGCAAAGGAAACAAGTAGAGAGAGAAGACAAACAAAGGTCGAAATCAACAAGATCTTTAAGTTTTAGGAATTTTAATTTTTTATTTTTATCTAATGTGGCATAGGGGCATAAGTTAACCATGTCAGCATTGGTAACTAGAAGTCTAACGATGAGTTATTTGGGCAAAAATTGCAAGTTGAAAATTTTTAACAACACTTTTTAAAGTTCATCTTAGCATTATGGAATTGAGTAATGTTTAGAATTTAATTTTGTAATTTACGCTTTTCTTTGTCATTTAGTTTCAACTTCTTAGAATTGGTCTGTTCTCTTATTGAATCATTATAAAAGCTTATTTAATATTCTTATGAATTTAATTTGGGGTAAAAGACATAGGCCTCCTTTATAGTTTAAGGTACTTTAGAAAACATCCTAACCTTTAAAATTTTTAGAAGTGTTTTTATAGTTTTCATCTGTTTAGAAAAAATTCATTCTCTTTGACTTGGTTAAAATTATCAACAAAATATATATGATATGAATATCATATATGAACTAATCAAATATTACTAATTTGATAACCCAATTTACTTCTTAAACAAAACAAAATTAACATTTTAATATAATTATAATAAATTGTTAATTTATGATAATTTAATTAGCTCAATTTGAGTTTAAGAATTGGATTTAATTGTTATATAAGGTTCTTTTAATTAGTTCACGTATGATATCCATATTGTGTATCTTTCATTATTATTATTAAATGAAGTCTAGAGAAATATTTTTCTAAAAATTAAAGATCTAAGAAAATTTTCAAAAGTTTTAAAATATTAAGTTTTAAATAAAATTCTTAAATTATAAGAGATTTCAATATCTTTTGCTCTTTACTTTGTGCCACTGTACATCTAAATACATGGTTACTCTCACTAACACACAAAAATTAATAAACAACCAATTGCTAATAATGCCACATAAGAGTTTTTCTTTTGTTTTCTAAAAGAATGCCACAAAAGAGTTGATTGTGAAATTGACAAGTTAGGAACTTGTCTTCCCTTAGTGTCAACTTTTAGTCCTTTTATTCTTCGTTTTATGTAAGTGATTTATCTTTAAAAATGAATAAGATAAAATTTATAATTTAAAACCTTAGACAATTATATTTTATAATAATTTCTTAACATTTTCAAAAGTTAAAATAAAATTATAATATTATTCAAATTGAATATTTAACCAATTTTTTATATATAATTAAATCAATGAAATTTTAATCGCATGACTTGAATATAGACACAGAAAATTTATTAAGCATTTCAAGAATAACTTTGTTGTAGTTATAATCAAAATTTTAAAATATATTTTAATAAATTAATCAAGACAATGCATTATTTTAATTGAGTTATAGTATTTTAAATTCATTTAAACAATAATTTTATGTAAATTTATTTATTTTTAGATTATGACTCATCTTTTATTTATATGGAATCTAAATGTTTAAGAATTATTTAGTTTCACTTTTATTTTATTATATATTTTGTTTTTATTTCTTTACGCAAAAATAATTTTTTGTTTTGTTGTTAATATAATTATATTTTATTACTAATAGTGATTAAATATTAAATAAAACTTAAAATTAATTAAGTAAATAGATTTATTTTAAGTTACAGTTTATTCATAAATTGAAAAAATATTAATTAATATATATTTTAAGATATTTTAAATTTAAAGTATATTTGTTAAATAATTACTAAAACTAAAAATAATTTTATTTTTCAAAAATTAAACTAATCATAATAATTAAATAAGTTAATTGTAAATCTTATTAATATTTAATATTAAGTAATTAAATAATAACTACAAAAAAAATCAGAAATTAAGATTTAAAAAAGGAATAAAATTTTTAATTAAATTTAAAATGCAAAAAGCCAAAAACAAAAAACAAACCGCTTCTTAAAGCATCATTGTGAATGAATCAGAAAATGTTTGACCATCAAGCAAAATAATACATCGACCAAAACAAAAGACTGAAAACTCAAATCCAACTAAAAAGCCGCCTAAAACTATGAACTAAATTCGCGGCTGCCAATGCAGCTAGTAACCAGCTTTTGCCGTAATCAAATCAGAGCATAGATTCCCTCCGAAGTCGCCGTTTGGCCAAAGCACGCAAACGGCCGGTGTTCATTATTCAATCATTATATCATGCACACGCTTGTCTGTTTCCATTTCTTTTTTCCCTGTTTAGAGCTTTTTTCTTGCCATCCATTCTCTTTTGGTTTAATAAATTCACATAGCACGGCAAAAGGATATGGCGATGGAGACCCAGAAATCCGTAGTGAACATAAGCGGAGAGTGCTTTGATTATGTGAGAGTTTTCTCGGACGGCGTATGGAACGTGAGACGCAACGAAAGTATTCTCCAGCATTCCCTTGTTCGCTTCCATCTTCAGCTCGTCTCCTTCGTGTTCGTCTCTAACTTATTTCACTTTCTCCTCAAACGCTTCAATTTATCCCGAATCACTTCCGAGATCCTGGTAATATGTCTGAAGTTCATTACATTATGAACCTGTTGAAGCAATTATAAATGGGACTTGGGTAGGGATCAAGGTGTTGTTAATAATGGGGCATGAAGTGCATGCAGTTATATCTGTGTATGTAGGTAGCATTAGGTTAATTAGTACGTAAAAGGGAATTCACCTCCCTCTGGCTCAGTAATGTTAATTTGGTTTGCCAATGTTTATCATGTATAAGCGGGGTAGAATTAGAAATGTTTTGGGTCTTGGTAAAATGTCCATGATTTATCGTAACTTGTTTTGTTTGGGCAAAAGGCAGGATTCATTTTGGGATCGAGTGGGGTGGGAGGAATCCTCGATGCACAAGGGGATGCATTGTTCCCTCCATTTCCTGATCAGGTATTCGCTTCATTATCAAAACTTGGCTACATCTTATTCACATTTCTGGCTGCTGTAAGAAACGACCTAAGCTTAGTAAAACAGATGGGGACAAAAGCATTGATTTTTGGGTTTCTGTTGTTCTTAGTACCTGTTACAATGGAAAGTTCTACTAGTGTCTTGTTCCCACATGATGAAACTCTGAGTTTTACTGTGAGAGCTCAAAAACAGTTTCTTTCATCTTTTTACATCAGTATAATGACAAGTAGCCAATTTGTTGGGGTTAGTACAATATTGATGCAGCTAAAGATCACCAATTCCAGGCTGGGACACTTTGCTTTGGCATCAACGTTGGTTGGTGACTTGATGAGATTTGGATACATGAGTTTGAATGGTTTCCGGAGGGCAATTTTAAGTACATCCGCAAGAATAGGAGCCCAAGTCATTCTTCTTTCTCTTATATTCGTTGCGGTTATTTTGGTGGTATTGAGATCTATGATACACTGGTTCATCAGAAGAACCCCAGAGGATAAGCCCATGAAGGAAGTTTACATAACAGTAACACTGGCCATACTTTTAGGTTTGGCATCAATCGGTGACAGTGTGGGAATGCATTATTTATTTGGTCCTTTCATCTTAGGCTTAGTCGTGCCTGCAGGATCTCCATTAGCCACAGCCCTGGTAGCAAAGGTTGATACTCTTGTCTCAGGGCTGCTTATACCACTATTGTTGACATTCTGTTCGACCAGATTTGATATAGTGGATTTTGTCCACAGTTTCAACCAAGCACTTACTTTTCAGGCAGCTTTGATGGGATACATGATCAAATTGATAATATCGATTATAGGAGCAATAAACTGCAAGTTGCCTCTAAGAGAAGCTGCTGCTCTCGCACTAATCGTGAATGCCAAAGGAGTTATTGAGATAGGTTTACTTTTAAGCTTTGGTAACTTGGAGGTAACTGGAAGTCCCGATCATTTCTCCTCACCCTTGACTGTTTTGTTTATACACATAGAAAGCGAAACAAGGAGCTTAACTTATATGCTCTTCCCCTCATGGCTTATAATTTGTTTTGTTTTTCTTACTCTGGCAGCTAAGGAATGTAGAAAGTACCAGTGGAATTTTCTTCGTATTTCTATTATCGGGGATTTTACCACCGCTCATAAAAGTTCTATACAATCCAGCAAAACAATACATAGGCTACACCAAGAAATGCATCGAGTATGCTCCAAATGATGAAGAATTCACTATTCTAGTCTGCTCTCATCGGCAAGAAGATGTTGTGGCTGCAATAAAACTACTAGAATATTGCAATCCCACTAAACAAAGTCCCCTATGCATTCTTGGACTGTGTCTGGAGGAACTTGTCAGTAGTCTCACCCCTGTTTTAATTAACCACCAATTAGGTCAAAAGGCCTCTTCTTTGGATGGATCACGATCGCAGCCAATCATTGATATTTACAGGTATTTCAAGTCACAGAACGATAAATTTACACAGGTGAATGTCTTTACAGCAATATCACCACTCAAGCAGATGCATGAAGACATCTGTTGGCTGGCTTTTGACAAGACTGTCTCTCTGATTATACTGCCATTTCACAAGAAATGGAACAACAAGGGCAAAATGATTTCAAACAGCACCGACTTGAGGAACTTAAACATCAATGTCTTGGATAGGGCATCATGTTCTGTTGGCATTCTCATTGATCGTCACAGAAACCACATCCTATTTTCTACTTTTTCTACCTCAGAAATCTATCAAGTGGCCACATTGTTCATAGGAGGTCCAGATGATAGAGAGTCACTTGCATTTGCTTTGAGGATGGCAGGAAATCCCTGCGTTCAACTAACAGTTATGCATTTTGTAGCAGAAAATAATCGACCCCATGATAAGTGGGAAGAAATGCTTGATCTTGAAGCTCTTAGAAAATTGAAAGAAGTGTCAAAGAGTGCAAACGTTGGTTACAGAGAGGATATAGTTAGGGATGGTTCTGACACAGCTGCAATAGTTCGATCAATTGCAGGACATTACAAACTAGTCATTACCGGCCGTCACCATGAACCTGACGAGGAAGCTGTTTCAGGCTTAAAAGATTGGTCTGAATTGCCGGAGCTTGGACCTATAGGAGACCTGTTGGCCGCTTCAGAAATTGATTGCAAAGCTTCAGTCTTGGTGGTCCAACAGCAAATCATGAAAGCAAGTCACAGCGGTATTTTGAATTAAGGATTTGCAAATTACATTCTCACATTAAGGTAAGAGAAAATTCGATCAATCTGAGCACTGAACTCTTTCGTATTATTAGATAATTTAGGATGTGCTTGTTTAGGGGCATGAAAAAAGGGGTGTAGGTATGAAATAAAAATTGATATTTGGTATGAACCTATCATTAAAGATCTAAGAGTTATATTCCTTGGTTTTGGGCAATCTTTCATTCCTCTCATAATCTAGAGGAATGAGAGAGAGAATGGTAAAATCAGTTAAATAATTATAGTTAATTAAAATATTATAATTAATTAATTAATTAATTAAAATATTATTAATAATTAGTTAATTGCAATATAATTAATTAAAATATAATTCATTCATTAATTAAAATATTGTAATTAATTAAAATATAATTCATTCATTAATTAAAATATAATTTATTTTGTAATTAATTAATTACAATATTTTTACAAACTAACCACTATCAATGGTAATGATAATTATTCCTTCTTTTTAGTCAACCATCATAATTATAATGATAATATTCATTCTTATTTTTTACTATATTTATTCTCATTTTTATTATTATTCTTCTATGTTAACCAACTGCCTCTTTAGAATGCGACTCTCCCAGTTTCACCTAGTGTACAGCCAATTGAATTCAAATTGTAATATTTTTGTTAAGGTTGTGCACGAAACGCTGAAGCTGTACAGAATTAGGAAAGACAGCCATTGACATTGTAATTGAAATAAGAAGAATGTCTTCATCTCTTATGATGCTTCATTTCTGGTTCAGGACTGTTAAAGTGTGAAATCCTCAAATGCACTGATCGAAGTTTTAGTTTAGTTGGGAATTCTGCGAACATAGAGATAAAATTGAGCAAGTTTGCTGAAAAGAAGACATGGTGATTTGGGACGGACAAGCTGACAGTTAATTCTTTTTTGTATGCCAGGTTTGGGTAAATTTAGATTAGAAATTAAAAGAAGAGGAGGCATTTCATTTTGTTGAGGAACGAGGTTTATAGCCCAAGTTATAGTCAAATTTGGAGATGATGGAAGAGTATGCCTCAGATTTATCCAGTGATGCTTTCTAAGTTTTGTAGAAAGCGTCGATTTGTATTTTGTATATATTGTATTTGAGCTAGGCTCGTTCTCTTTAATGTACGGAGTAAGCCTAATAGTGCCAGAGAAATGAAGTCCTATTGTTAGCAATAGATGTCACCAACTACCTCACAATTCTTTTAATAGAGTTTGGATCCTGAACATTTTCTTCCACTCAGCCACTAAACTCAATGATTATCACAACTTGCAAAATTTTGCCTTCCCCTAAAAACAAACTGTGCCCAAATGAATTTAATATAGGTGACTGCACTGCATAGCAGCATAGAACATCATGGGCCTGAACTCTTTTCCTTAACAAGCAATGAACTCTCAAACCAACTTTGGATGCGCCGGCCTATAGTATGAAACCCATCAAACTGAACTATAGGAGAAAACATAAAAACATACATAGTTCTCGTCTCTAGACCACATCCTTCTCTCACCTTCTCATACACCATCCTCGTCTCCAAGTCCAATGTCCAATTCAATTGCTCATTCCCCTTCACCAACAACGTTGAAGATAGGTATTGTAGGCTTCGGCCCCTTTGCACAGTTTCTGACAAGGACCATGCTCAAGCAAGGTCACACTTTACGAGCAACTTCTCGTTCAGACCACTCTCAGCTCTGTCAACATTTGGGCATTTCTTTCTTCAGGTAATAAAATCCCAAGTGCAGTCAAACAGAGTAAGTTTCCCCTAAACATGCAATTCTAATTGTTTTTTTACTCCTTTTTGTTGTCAGAGACGTTTCTGAATTCCTTGGAACTATTAACGATGTTATTCTCATTTGCACATCCATCCTTTCACTGCCCGAGGTGCTCCAGTCCATGCCACTTCATACTCTGAAACGACCAACTCTATTCGCTGATGTTCTCTCAGTCAAGGAGTTCCCTAGAGACGTTTTACTCCGAGTACACATCCATACCCAGGAGCTGATTTCCCTTCATAATGTTCACCAGTTTCCTATTCCACTGTGATTTTGGGTTAAATGTTAGTCCGAAAACTCATTACAGAATTGATTATGTAGGTGCTGCCAGAAGAATCAGATGTGCTGTGCACTCACCCTATGTTTGGGCCAGAGAGTGGCAAGAATGGGTGGAATGATTTAGCATTCGTGTATGAAAAAGTTCGAATAAGGGATAAATCAACGTGTTCCAGCTTTCTACGAATTTTTGAAAGCGAGGTGAGCTTTATCCTTTTGTCAAATATCTCCGACAAGACTCTTAAACCTTTAAATTTTCGAACATGATGCTGCCTAGTGGTCATGTGGATTATTTCAACGCAGAAGCAGTTGTGCATATACACGCCACCACGATCTCCTAATTAGCGCGTGCCATGTTCTTCTGTCAGCCAAACTTGATTCTTACAAAACCTCAAAAAGATTAGGCATACATCAGTATCTTTTCGAGGACAAAATTATCGAAACTTTCCTTGATCGACAAAGTACTTTTGCTAAAGTCCAAAAACAGGAATTAAGTGTCCATACGTGTGCGAGAGCAACCATATTGCCAGTTGCCAACTTGATGACAACCACCTCTCCTTTTCTTTTTCATTTCTGACGATTTTAGCCATTGAATCTTATTAAGCAGACAGTCAGGGATAGCAAATTGCTCTTACTCCCTTCTCCATCCTCTTAATGGGATTTAGCCGAACTTGATAAAACCAGGCTCTCAATTTCAAGCATTCTAGCTTTGGATATTACTCCATCGTCCAAGCTTTAAGCATGTACGAGTTCTTTTCTTACCAAACATAAATCAAACCTGACTATGTGCAGGGTTGTAGAATGTTGGAAATGTCCTGTGAAGAACACGACAAACTAGCCGCGAGGAGTCAATTTCTCACTCACACTATAGGCAGGTAAAATAATTTTGACTTACATTATAAACAAAATCTGGACAGGCACTTCGAAAGTTAATTTCCTGCTGTTCCAATTTAACAGGATTCTGTCGGAAATGGAGATCACATCCACACCAATGAACACAAAAAGCTTTGAGACGCTCATTCAGTTGGTAATTTTCCACCATTTAAAATTTCATTAAAGGTTCCCTTTGGAGCTTCCTTGGGTGTTATGATATCAACCTAATAAGTTAAAATTTTCCTTCTTTGTGGCAGAAAGAAAGCAGCATGAAAGATAGTTTTGATCTGTTCAGTGGGTTGTTCCTCCACAATAGATTCGCCACACAAGAGGTAAATAACTAGCGGTTTCCATTGACTTTTACTTAATTCACAGTGAAGTTCTCCATGTTCTATTGTGGCTTCTTAACGGAACATCATAGCTTAGGTGACATTTTGTGATGCAGCTAACGAACCTCGAACTTTCCCTTGGGAAGGTTAAGCAAAAGCTAATGAATGGGATGGAAGAGGAGGAGAACTGAATGGCAGCAAAATATGATGCAGGTGACACTTGTCGACAAAATATCCTAAGCAGTTCAACTTTTAGATATTTTTCTTTCGCAAAATCCTTGTGATATGATTATATGTAATCACATGAAGAGAAGCACTTAGTGCACAGTATTCGGAGCCCTAAAAGTAGCACGGAATCCTTTGGTTTCTCACTGTTTCATCAGAGGAAAGGATGATGGAATTCCACTAGAATTATGGAGACTAGAGTGGATATTATCCTTAACCTAATTCATCAAACTCCGAAAGAAAAATAAATTTCGAATGCTAGTTGGGATGAAAGATTTCCATAATTGACCAGACAGAGGCCTTATGTCTCACTATAGAGAGTTGATGGCCTCTCTGATTGTGTTTTTGTTGGGTTTATCTTCTGGAATCAAGAAATCGATTCCAAATTTAATCGAAATGGACCCCTTGTTATCCATCTAGACTGGGATGTTGACCTTTTCCTTCGTCAAGATTTAGCCCTGCTCCCAAATCTTTTCCAATCGGTATTGAGAAAGCAAAATAGCCATTTTCTGCCATTCTTATCAATCCAAACTCCTGCCAAACCATCCATTCCCCACCCTTCATTTCACAGCCTTGAGTAAAATATCTCTACCTTCTACTATTCTTTTCTAAAGATTAGAACAAGATCTATAAGGAATATAAATAAGAAAGTCTTCCTTTCCCCCATGTTTTTTGAAAAAAATGGGTCATGGTCTTTATGCAAAAGATTTTAAGCTAGCTTCTTGATAAAATCTTTGTTAGTAGTACTTGCACTTCTAATTGCTAGCCCTGTTTCCTTTTCTTGGTTTGCACACCACCGGACAAGAGACTAAGTGCAATTTTCGATTTGCTTTTGTTTCACCCTACAGGAAGCGAGTCACCCATCCCTTTTGATACTCGACTTAGTGTATAACAAAATGGATGCCACAATTGACTTGACTAGTACTTCCCTTCGATCTAGAGAAATTCTTGGACCTCTAGCCGGATAGCGTATTTCCAACCTTTTACAGCAGACCTCCGTATATGGCTTCTTTTTTTAATTAAAAGGAAATTATCAAAACAGATTACAAAATGAGTCTGGAGAATCCAGTGCCCGACATATCTCCAAGGAGGAAGCGTTGGCACCTTATAGGTGCAGTATCAAAATAAGTGACGTCTACATCAAAAGTAGCAGTGTGAGTGGCAAGCCAATCAGTACTTCTGTTGCCCTCTCGATAAACATGCCGATGAACAACAATCCAATTGCGGTGAAACAATTCGCGGATGCTCGCGATAATAGGGCATACCACCTGCGTACGGGAATCCGAGGAAGACAGGAGTTGGTGCACCGCTGTCGAATCAACCTCCAACTCTATGTGTCGGAAGCCTAGACGCTAGGCAAGGGAGAGGCCAATATAAACACCACAGAGCTCAGCAGACTTTGGAGTGCACCAACTGAGGTTATGGGCAAAACCAGCTAGCCAACGCCCTGAGTTGTCTCGGATGAGGCCACCGGCTGTGGCCAAGGAGATGGACCGATTGTTGGCCCCGTCGGTATTGACTTTGACCCATCCAGGTGACGGCGTGATCCAGCTAACGCTGATCTCCTGGCGGGGCCTGAGGCTAGGGTCATAGAGGCTGCGCCTCTCCAAAGCTATGCAGAGTTGATCTGCATAAGTCAAAATAACAAAATCAGGAGAAGAAGGCCAAGTGAAGTGAAGGTCAAAGATAGACTTATTCCTCCATGTCCAAAGAAACTAGCAGGTGACTCCGAACAGCACGGCCCAGTCATGGCCTAGAGGGCGGTGGTGATGGTGGAGGTTGGAAAGAATCCAGTCTCGAAGAGGCTGTGTGAAGAAGTCAGTAGCAGCGAGATGGGGCCACAACGTGGCCCACACTCGACGAGCCTTGTGACAATTGCGAACCACGTGGATGGAGGATTCTTTAGAGGGGCAGTAAGGACACGAACTGTCCGACGTAAGATGCCTTCGGGCCCTGTGTTGGTTCGTTAGTAATCTGTCATGGGCAAGGAGCCAAAGGAAGGAGTGGACTCGCTGCGGGCCCGACCATTGCTAAATGGCCTGCCAAACCCCATAAGGTACCGCGAGATCGTGTTCCTGAAGCATGGAGTAGGTGGATGCAACGGAGAAGAGGTGTTGGGACCCGATCCGAAAACCGGATCCCAACCAGAAAACGGAAATGAAAAAGTGAAACAAAGTGCGGAAAGTCGCGAATTGAAATACGAATAACAAAGCGGAGACAAGCGAAATATTCAAACTGAAACCAACATCGACATCCGTTTCAAACACAAAGCATAGCAAACTGATTGCGTTGGAAACACTAAGACATTCCAAATCCGGTCTATTTTTTTCATTTTTATTAATCATTCCTTTTCTCTTTAATCAATCTCCTACAACTCAAAACAATTCAATTTCCCATTTGGAAATTTAACTATTCCAAACTCACTAACCTTTTCCATAAGCTCAATTCACTTTTAATCGCATGCATCTTAATCCCATCTTAAAACTCTTATTCTATTATAACTTTGCCATAACCCGATTTTCTCGAAAATCGGGCAAGATAATGGTATTTTGACAACTCAAAATTTCGCAAATTAAAACATACTTCTATAATCTCAACCAATCATACAGAGTCATCGGACCTCCGTCCAAGCATCCTAACGTCGTAACACACATCTACCTAACACTTCAATAATTCTTAATCCAAATCCATCATCATAAATAACCTTATTTACATATCTCAAAATCAAAATACCAATTCATAATTCGATTCAAACCACTCATATTCATATAAACTACCATGATCTACTTACATAATCCCATATCCATAATCATACATAAATTCGAATACATCAAGAACTAAATACTTCATACACATAAATGACATTCCAAGCCATATACAAATTACAAAAACATATAAATGTCGAACTGACGTCTTGACCGCATTCATCCGATCTCCTGCTCGAAACCTGGAGCTGAGGATGAAAGGGGGGTGAGCTTGATAGCTCAATGGGTAACATATTTATTAATGAAACATAAGCGAAAATTGTCTTTTCAAACTTTTCAAACCTTTCCCATTCGGAAATTCTATTCAAAAACTCATTTTCAAACTTTTCAAGACATTCATAAACCTTCATCAACATTTTCTAAGATTATTCTCAACATCTTCATTTATTTTTAAAACATTCATAAACAGTTTCCGAAATTTCATGATTGACAAAACACTCTCATTTCTCAAATTCTCAAACTTTTCACAAATCATGTACAATTTTAAATATGAATACATCACGTAAAAGAAGTGTCACGTACATAAACAAAATTCAAAAAACATATAACATAACAGAATGGTTTGATGTTGGATCCCACACCCCACCCGTAGGTGTTTGCGAGTTATCTTTGCGGCGTGTGTTGCAGAGTTATACCATGGCATCCAACACAAAACACATAACACATTAAATGGTTTGAGTAGGTCCTAACAAAACGAATCATGCGTTCTCGCATAGCGGTTACATGCGATTATAAGCGGAGGAGTCCAAATTGAAACTCTAAGCCACTTGCGGGCGTGGAGAAGGCTATCGAGGGAGACAGTGCAGCGACTCATACGGAGGGACCTAACCAAACCCACATAATGCACAAAATCGAAAACGAAAATTCGGATTGCCCGAAGGCATATTTCGAAATCTTTTCAAATCGTGTCTAACTAGACACACTAACATTCACAACTACACATAATTTCACGTAGCAATTACATGACACATTCTCAAGCATTCAAGAATGCACAATTTCCAAGACATTTAAACAAAATGCCATTCTCAGGTTAGAATCTTACACATTTAAAAGAATGCAAGCATCCTAGTAATTCCTTAAAATCATAATTATCAATTCATTCTAAAACTTCATCAATTAATCAAATCATTCAAAACATTTCATTGAACAATTTTCTCAATTTTTCTCACATCATTCAAAATCGAAGAATGTAAACAATTAAAACATTTTATTCTAATCATCCAAACCCTCTTCATAAATTCTCAAATCTATCGAAAATAACAAATCGAACAAATTAAACAATTTCTTAAATCATTACAAAATCATCGAATTTCAGAATGTTTTTGCATTTTAAAACTCGTAACATTTTCCAAACCATTCGGAAACAATTAAAATTCAATAATGTCCAACTTTTTCAATCAATTTCACAAAGCAGTTGAAAACAAGAATTTGAACCTTTGTATTATTTTTCATAATTTCATAAATTTCCCTAATTTATCAAACATTCACAACTTGCAACAAAGCTTAAAAACATTTGAAATCAAGCATTTCATTCTCAACCATTTACATAATCACTACTTTATAACGAATTCAGAATAGTCAAAAATCATAACCTTTCTTTATAACCCTCATAAAATATTCGGAAATCAGATTTGTTTTTTTAAACATTTGCCTAAACGATATTTTTATACAATTCCCAAAACATCCGGAAATCATCATGTTTCAAACACTTTTATAACCACTATTTTATAACTAATTCCGAACGTATTCGGAAATCCCAAAATTTTCAAACATTTTCAACAAAATTCGAAAATTCTAATTTTTCAAATCTCTTCGTAACCAACATTTGAAATCAGTTACAACACAAAGAATTACTCGACAAAGAATGCAAATCTTTTTGGAAGTAATCCATTTATCAAAACAATCAAAACATGTAATTTAACAATTACTTCATTTTTATCAAAACATTTAAAAATCAAGGAAGATTATCAATTGACTCATTTTCTTTAAATTGTCCGAAACAAAACAATTTCTGTAAGTAATTCAAACATAAGGGATAATAATTCCTTAATAAATTTTTGAAATCTCTTTTTTTTTCTTTTCAAAATCATAGTTTCCTTTGAAATCTCAATTTCATTTGAAAACTCAAAGATCATAAAAATAACACTTTCTTAATTAAGCTTTCAAATCAATAAATGTAACATTTTTTCATAATTTATCATTTCTTTCAGTAACTAAAGAAAATTTCGAAATTTTATCAATTTTATCAAATTATCCAAAACGATTTTTATAATTTATGTAATCATTTCTAAAACATCAAATTTCACATATTGTATCATCTTCTTGGTTTTTCAAATGTAAACAATAATTTTTCCAAACATTTTCATTCTTGATTTCTCAAAACTTCATACAAAACTTATAATTCAAAGTATAAATACATCACCCACCTCAATTCCATGCTAGAATCTTGATACATACTTCAATTTCTCCAAAGCTTCCTTCTTTCATCCAATTAAAATTTCCTAAACCATAAACATCAAAATTCAACATCATAAACATCAAAATTCTCAAAATTAACTATAGAAACCCAATTCCATCATATTTCTAAGCTTTCTAAAGCATCAATTTTCAAAACCCCAAATCCTAAAAATTGGGCATAAACCCAAATCACAATAATCCAAAATTAATCAATCTAAACCATGCTATCACTAAAATTGAACTTAACAAACCTCAACCCATACCATTTTCCATTATTTCCAAACCAAAATTCATCAAATCTCAACTTAGAAACTTTCAACCTTACCTCTCTCTACCATTTTCGACATCTCCAAGCTTGAAATGAACTTTCATCATCTTCCTTCCATTTCTTCTTGAACCATCTCGAAAACCCCTTGGAACCCATAAAACCGACACCTTATCGGCTCCCTCTTCTTCTCCTTCTTCTCATCTCACCATCGATTCTCCACTCTTCTCTCCCTCTCTTTCTTATTTCGTTTTCTTTCTTCCATTTTTGTCCTATTTTTATGGGTTGCTGGACACAAAAACGACAGCCCCTTGTCTTTCTATGCCAGGTCATTAAATGGTAGGTAAAAGACCAATTTGCCCTTCTCTTATTAGCCTATTTCCAAGTTTGCCCCTACACTTCCATTTGAAAAATCTGATACATTGCGTCCAGAATTTGAGCAGCTAAACGAAATAATTTGGACAAACTTTCTTCTTGAAAATTGTTCCTCTCGATCTTACGAATCCAACGCCACTGACGGCACTCAATTCGGATCTAAAACGAAGAAGTTATGTCCGAATTACTAACTAACCTGCACAAAATCCGAAACTGAACTTTAACATAACTTCAGTCCAGAATTTGACAATCTTAGGGATGAAATTAAATTTAGATCCCTTCACATGATTTGTAGCCCCATATCGTAACTTTATTTGCCCTCAAGAATCAACTCAATCGGAGTTGTATAACTCCCTAAAATCGCAAAATACTGAACCATGTTCAGAAAATTATCCAACTTATAACCCATAACCCATCTCTTACTTTGGTTCAATCAATCTCTTTCCATTTAATCTCCTAAAAATCATAAATCTTCATAAAAAATGAACGTAATTGTCTTAGGAATTTAACGCTTCAAGAATCGAGTTAATCGGATGTCAGACAAAGGAATTATAACAAAAGATTGCAAAAGGGTCGGAGTTCAAGCAAAATTTTCAAAACCTTAAATACCCACTTATAACTGAATTTTTCAAAAATCATATCTCTTAATTCCGAACTCAGAATTTGACGAATTTGGTGTCTATGGAAAGGTAAAAGGAAGCTATACAACTTCCCTGAAGAACAGAAAAATCCAATTGGCTTCCAAAGAAGTCAAATTTCCACTCAAAGATTCTGTCGTAATCAGCTTTTCCTAAACAACTTCTAATTTTTAATCGCTCATAACTCCTTGCCTCGATCTCGAAAAATTACATACTTTAGGGCGTCGGAAAGATCGAAATACAAGCTCCAACTTTCATTAAGACCACTTATTCCAATTCAGACTAAATTCATACGACGAGTGGCCTCGAAATATAGCACATGCAAATCTATACTTATTAACATTTTCAAAACAAAGCATATCTTCTGAAAATCATATCTCCCAATCCCGACATCGAAAAATAGCAAACTTTATGTCCACGAAAAACTCTCGACAGAGGCTACAAGTTTCACGTTGATCATTTTCTCGAATTTGACGTAAATCAAAAAGTCAACTTTTTACCCTAAAAGTCATACTTCCAAGCCAACTTTGACTGATCATAACTCTCACTCCCGATATCGAAAAATATCAAACTTTATGTCTATGAAAAGCTCTTGACATAAACTACAAGTTTCTAGAAGACAATTTTCTGAAATTTTGCCTCAAACAAAAGTCAACTCTTAAGTCAAACATTCTCTCTCCAAAAAGTCAAACTTTCTAAATTCTTCAAATTTTCACACTTTTTCTTTTTAATTCTTGCTATTTAACTTCATTTCAATCAACTCATCCACTTTCCTCTCATAATCCATATAAGTTCACTCAAATATCAAAGTCCTCAAAATTAAACAATTCATTTCTCATAAATTTTTCTTAATTTCATCAAATTTCCTTAAATTCATAAATTGTCTCACCAATTTCTTTCTCATTTAAAATCATTTTAATATTCTAATTTTCACCAAAAATTCGGGGTCCAACATTTCTCCCCCTCTTAAAAGAATTTCGTCCTTGAAATTCACACTTAAGAACATAATATTGCGTATCTAATTCCTTCTCATAATATTTTCTCAATCTCTTCATAATTTCTCAAATTTTTAAATCAATTACTCCATCCAAAATCATATCAAACTCACATTTTTCCTTAAATCAATGGTCCACGTCGTAATGACTCTTCATATACACCAAAATCACCATTTCACTTAATCCTTTGAATTTCTATGCACATTTCTCTATCAATTTATCTCATTCTTCAAAATGTTCATCTCACATATGCATATTCGAAATCAATTCCTCTAAATTCATCACGTAATTCCAATCTAAATTTCCATTTTCACAATCCATCTAAATCAATCAATCAATTATGTTCTTCCCAATTCACCAAGAAATTCTAATCTCAAATTCATAATCATAAACCTAAATCAAACATAATTCTTAACCTTAATCTCTTCTCATAATTGCATGTACAAAATCAAATCGCCATCATGAACTTCAAATCTCAAGTTCATTTACACACACCCAAAATCAATCAAAGTTCTTAACCTCACTCACTCAGACAATCACTAAATTCATTCTTAATAACCATAATGCCCAAGTATGATCATAATACTGGGCTCTGACACTTATCCGAAGATTGCCCATGAAACAAACATATCGCCCAAGTTCATAATACTGGGCTCTGATACCATAAATGTTGGGACCCGATCCGAAAATCGGATCCCAACCGAAAAACGGAAACGAAAAAGTGAAACAAAGTGCGGAAAGTCGCGAATTGAAATACGAATAACAAAGCGGAGACAAGCGAAATATTCAAACTGAAACCAACATCGACATCCGTTTCAAACACAAAACATAGCAAACTGATTGCGTTGGAAACACTAAAACATTCCAAATCCGGTCTATTTTTTTTTCATTTTTATTAATCATTCCTTTTCTCTTTAATCAATCTCCTACAACTCAAAACAATTCAATTTCCCATTTGGAAATTTAACCATTCCAAACTCACTAACCTTTTTCCATAAGCTCAATTCACTTTTAATCGCACAGATCTTAATCCCATCTTAAAACTCTTATTCCTATTATAACTTTGCCATAACCCGATTTTCTCAAAATCGGGCAGATAACGGCTGTATTTTGACAGCCAAAATTTCTGCAAATCAAAACACACTTCTATAATCTCAACCAATCATACAGAGTCATCGGACCTCCGTCCAAGCATCCTAACGTCGTGAACACACATCTACCTAACACTTCAATAATTCTTAATCCAAATCCATCATCATAAATAACCTTATTTACACATATCTCAAAATCAAGATACCAATTCATAATTCGATTCAAACCACTCATATTCATATAAACTACCATGATCTACTTACATAATCCCATATCCATAATCATACATAAATTCGAATACATCAAGAACTAAATACTTTATACGCATAAATGGCATTCCAAGCCATATACAAATTATAAAACATATAAATGTCGAATCGACGTCTTGACCGCATTCATCCGATCTCCCTTCAAACACGGAGTTTGGGGATGAAAGGGGTGAGCTTGACAACTCGATGGGTAACATATTTATTAATGAAACATAGCGAAAATTGTCTTTTCAAACTTTTCAAACCTTTCCCATTCGGAAATTTTATTCAAAAACTCATTTTCAAACTTTTCAAGACATTCATAAACCTTCATCAACATTTTCTAAGATTATTCTCAACATCTTCATTTATTTTCAAAACATTCATAAACAATTTCCGAAATTTCATGATTGACAAAACACTCTCATTTCTCAAATTCTCAAACTTTTCACAAATCATGTACAATTTTAAATATGAATACATCACATAAAAGAAGTGTCACGTACATAAACAAAATTCAAAAAAACATATAACATAACAGAATGGTTTGATGTTGGACCCCACACCCCACCCGTAGGTGTTTGCAGGTTATACTGCGGCGTGTGTTTGCGGGTTATACCGCGGCATCCAACACAAAACACATAACACATTAAATGGTTTGAGTAGGTCCTAACAAAACGAACTGCACGTTCCCGCATAGCGGTTCAGTGCGTTAGAACGGAGGGAGTCCAAATTGAAACTCTAAGCTACTTGCAGGCGTGGGAGAAGGCTATCGAGGGAGACAGATTATCGACTCATACGGAGGGGACCTAACCAAACCCACATAATGCACAAAATCGAAAACGAAAATTCGGATTGCCCGAAGGCACATTTCGAAATCTTTTCAAATCGTGTCTAACTAGACACACTGACATTCACAACTACACATAATTTCACGTAGCAATTACATGACACATTCTCAAGCATTCAAGAATGCACAATTTCCAAGACATTTAAACAAAATGCCATTCTCAGGTTAGAATCTTACACATTTAAACACAAAGAATGCAAGCATCCTAGTAATTCCTTAAAATCATAATTATCAATTCATTCTAAAACTTCATCAATTAATCAAATCATTCAAAACATTTCATTGAACAATTTTCTCAATTTTTCTCACATCATTCAAAATCGAAGAATGTAAACAATTAAAAACATTTTATTCTAATCATCCGAAACCCTCTTCATAAATTCTCAAATCTATCGAAAATAACAAATCGAACAAATTAAACAATTTCTTAAATCATTACAAAATCATCGAATTTCAGAATGTTTTTGCATTTTAAAACTCGTAACATTTTCCAAACCATTCGGAAACAATTAAAATTCAATAATGTCCAACTTTTTCAATCAATTTCACAAAGCAGTTGAAAACAAGAATTTGAACCTTTGTATTATTTTTCATAATTTCATAAATTTCCCTAATTTATCAAACATTCACAACTTGCAACAAAGCTTAAAAACATTTGAAATCAAGCATTTCATTCTCAACCATTTACATAATCACTACTTTATAACGAATTCAGAATAGTCAAAAATCATAACCTTTCTTTATAACCCTCATAAAATATTCGGAAATCAGATTTGTTTTTTTAAACATTTGCCTAAACGATATTTTTATACAATTCCCAAAACATCCGGAAATCATCATGTTTCAAACACTTTTATAACCACTATTTTATAACTAATTCCGAACGTATTCGGAAATCCCAAAATTTTCAAACATTTTCAACAAAATTCGAAAATTCTAATTTTTCAAATCTCTTCGTAACCAACATTTGAAATCAGTTACAACACAAAGAATTACTCGACAAAGAATGCAAATCTTTTTGGAAGTAATCCATTTATCAAAACAATCAAAACATGTAATTTAACAATTACTTCATTTTTATCAAAACATTTAAAAATCAAGGAAGATTATCAATTGACTCATTTTCTTTAAATTGTCCAAACAAAACAATTTACGTAAGTAATTCAAACATAAGGATAATAATTCCTTAATAAATTTTGAAATCCTTTTTTTCTTTTCAAAATCATAGTTTCCTTTGAAATCTCAATTTCATTTGAAAACTCAAAGATCATAAAAATAACACTTTCTTAATTAAGCTTTCAAATCAATAAATGTAACATTTTTTCATAATTTATCATTTCTTTCAGAATTAAAGAAAATTTGGAAATTTTATCAATTTTATCAAATTATCCAAAACGATTTTTATAATTTATGTAATCATTTCTAAAAACATCAAATTTCACATATTGTATCATCTTCTTGGTTTTTCAAACGTAAACAATAATTTTTCCAAACATTTTTCATTCTTGATTTCTCAAAACTTCATACAAAACTTATAATTCAAAGTATAAATACATCACCCACCTCAATTCCATGCTAGAATCTTGATACATACTTCAATTTCTCCAAAGCTTCCTTCTTTCATCCAATTAAAAATTTCCTAAACCATAAACATCAAAATTCAACATCATAAACATCAAAATTCTCAAAATTAACTATAGGAAACCCAATTCCATCATATTTCTAAGCTTTCTAAAGCATCAATTTTCAAAAACCCCAAATCCTAAAAATTGGGCATAAACCCAAATCACAATAATCCAAAATTAATCAATCTAAACCATGCTATCACTAAAATTGAACTTAACAAACCTCAACCCATACCATTTTCCATTATTTCCAAACCAAAAATTCATCAAATCTCAACTTAGAAACTTTCAACCTTACCTCTCTCTCTACCATTTTCGACATCTCCAAGCTTGGAAATGAACTTTCATCATCTTCCTTCCATTTCCTCTTGAACCATCTCGAAAAACCCCCTTGGAACCCATAAAAATCGACACCTTATCAGCTCCCTCTTCTTCTCCTTCTTCTCATCTCACCATCGATTCTCCACTCTTCTCTCCCTCTCTTTCTTATTTCGTTTTCTTTCTTCCATTTTTGTCCTATTTTTATGGGTTGCTGGACACAAAAACGACAGCCCCTTGTCTTTCTATGCCAGGTCATTAAATGGTAGGTAAAAGACCAATTTGCCCTTCTCTTATTAGCCTATTTCCAAGTTTGCCCCTACACTTCCATTTGAAAAATCTGATACATTGCGTCCAGAATTTGAGCAGCTAAACGAAATAATTTGGACAAACTTTTTTCTTGAAAATTGTTCCTCTCGATCTTACGAATCCAACGCCACTGACGGCGCTCAATTCGGATCTAAAACGAAGAAGTTATGTCCGAATTACTAACTAACCTGCACAAAATCCGAAACTGAACTTTAACATAACTTCAGTCCAGAATTTGACAATCTTAGGGATGAAATTAAATTTAGATCCCTTCACATGATTTGTAGCCCCATATCGTAACTTTATTTGCCCTCAAGAATCAACTCAATCGGAGTTGTATAACTCCCTAAAATCGCAAAATACTGAACCATGTTCAGAAAATTATCCAACTTATAACCCATAACCCATCTCTTACTTTGGTTCAATCAATCTCTTTCCATTTAATCTCCTAAAAATCATAAATCTTCATAAAAAATGAACGTAATTGTCTTAGGAATTCAACGCTTCAAGAATCAAGTTAATCGGATGTCAGACGAAGGAATTATAATAAAAGATTGCAAAAGGGTCGGAGTTCAAGCAAAATTTTCAAAACCTTAAATACCCACTTATAACTGAATTTTTCAAAAATTATATCTCTTAATTCCGAACTCGGAATTTGACGAATTTGGTGTCTATGGAAAGGTAAAAGGAAGCTCTACAACTTCCCTGAAGAACAGAAAAATCTAATTGGCTTCCAAAGAAGTCAAATTTCTACTCAAAGATTCTGTCGTAATCAGCTTTTCCTAAACAACTTCTAATTTTTAATCGCTCATAACTCCTTGCCCCGATCTCAAGAAATTACATACTTTAGGGCGTCGGAAAGATCGAAATACAAGCTCCAACTTTCATTAAGACCACTTATTCCAATTCAGACTAAATTCATACGACGAGTAGCCTCGAAGTATAGCACATGCAAATCTATACTTATTAACATTTTCAAAACAAAGCATATCTTCTGAAAATCATATCTCCCAATCTCGACATCGAAAAATAGCAAACTTTATGTCCACGAAAAGCTCTCGACAGAGGCTACAAGTTTCACGTTGATCATTTTCTCGAATTTGACGTAAATCAAAAAGTCAACTTTTTACCCTAAAAGTCATACTTTCAAGCCAACTTTGACTGATCATAACTCTCACTCCCGATATCGAAAAATATCAAACTTTATGTCTACGACAAGCTCTTGACATAAACTACAAGTTTCTAGAAGACAATTTTCTGAAATTTTGCCTCAAACAAAAGTCAACTCTTAAGTCAAACATTCTCTCTCCAAAAAGTCAAACTTTCTAAATTCTTCAAATTTGCACACTTTTTCTTTTTAATTCTTGTTATTTAACTTCATTTCAATCAACTCATCCACTTTCCTCTCATAATCCATATAAGTTCACTCAAATATCAAAGTCCTCAAAATTAAACAATTCATTTCTCATAAATTTTTCTTAATTTCATCAAATTTTCTTAAATTCATAAATTGTCTCACCAATTTCTTTTTCATTTAAAATCATTTTAATATTCTAATTTTTACCAAAAATTCGGGGTCCAACAAGAGGCCATTGTCGGAAGCACCCCAAACCAGTCTATCAGGCGTAAGAAAAGGTTTAGGCGGGAGCGTGCCGGCGATAAGGCGACAAATCGAGGAGGGTAGCCAAGATTGGAATGCGGCCCAAATCCAATTGCCAGTGGAATCCACAAAGTGGGAGACGCGAAGGTGGAGTTGCGACTTGGGAATAGGAGGGGACGAGTGGGAAACCAGCGGTCCAGTGCCAGCGATCCAATGATCGAGCCAGAAACTCGTGCGACTGCCATCACCGATCATCCATTTCATGCCGTGGTAGACGATGTGTCAGGTGGCCCGGATACTGCGCCACACCATAGAGCCCCTAGTGTCTGGCAGGGAGGGAGAGATGTGGGTTGCGTCAAACTTATATTTATCGGAGAGCACGCGAACCCATAAAACTTGCGGGTTGTTAACCAAGGCTCAGCCAAGCTTAGCTAAAAAAGTGTTGTTAGTGGCCCGAATACTCCGAATGCCAAGGCCTCCCAGGTCCTTCGGTTGGCAAACATCCACCCAGTTGACTAAGTGGAGTTTGTTGTGCTCGCCCGTCGAACCCCACAAGAAGCGTCGCATGACTTTCTCCACCTCGTCGCATAAACTGTGAGGTAAGCGAACCGTCTGCATGGTGTAACTCGGAATAGCGGCCAAAACCGATCAGGCAAGAGTGATCCGGCCAGCAAAGGAAAGGAGTTTGGCCGACCAGCCAGACAATCGTTGGTGGACCTTATTGAGGATATACTGGTATGTGTGTTTGTTAACTCGTTGATGCAGAATAGGAACACTGAGGTATCGTCCGAGATCAGTAGTACGAGAGAAGCCTAAGGCGGTACTGGGGGTGTGGCCTGTGGTGGGGGGGACGTTGAGGGAAAAACAGCATCTCGACTTAGCACCGCTCACTCGCTAGCCAGACGAGTCACAGAAACAGGTCAAGACCTCCCGTATGACGCGCACCTGATCGAGCGAGGCTTCGGTGAAGAAAATGAGGTCGTCCGCAAAGAATAAATGCGAAAGTGGCGGTCCAGTCTGACTTAATTTGATCGGGAGCCAACGGCCGTGGGACACAGCTTGGGTGATGGCATGTCCTAACCGTTCCATGCACAGAACGAAGAGGTAAAGGGAGAGAGGATCCCCCTAGCGAAGACCACGGGAGGGAGTGAAGGCATCGCCTAATTCCCCATTCCAATTGACTTGGAATGAAACCGTAGTGATGCACTTCATAATGTGAGAAATCAAGTCTGCCGGCAGGCCCACATCGAGAAGAGTGTCCTGAATGAAAGCCCAATGAAGGCGATCATAAGCTTTTTCTAGGTCTACTTTGATAGCCATGAGTCCCTTATGCCCAGATTTCCTCTTCATGGAATGTATGACTTCTTGGGTGATGATGATATTGTCGGTGATAAGACGCCCTGGAATAAAACTACACTGGGTGGGGGCAATGAGATCCGCGATGTAAGGTTTGAGCTGATTTACGATAATCTTGGTGAGACTTTTGTATAAAACAGTGCATAGAGCGATAGGGCGAAACTGCAAAATCGTAATCGAGGACGGGGTTTTCGGAATGAGCACCAAAATGGTACGGTTGAGGTCGGAGTCCTAGGTTTCGTGGCGGAAGATCCGCTGGAGGAATCCCTCCACCAAAGGGCCTATAGTGTCCCACTGAGACTGGTAGAACAACGCGGAAAAGCCATCGAAACCCGGGGCTTTATTAGGAGCCATGGTGAAAAAAGCCGTCTTGATTTCTTCCAGGCTTAAAGGTCAGGTGAAATCCTTGTGGGCAAAGCCGGTGGAGCGGAGGAAAATGGCCGTGAAGACCCCAAGCAGGGGGGAGGTACTATCTGGAAGGTATAAAGCCTCGAAATGTTGTTGCGCTAAACCGTGGAGGGAAGAGGGGGTAGTATACTCGACACCGTCCCCGTCAGATAGGGACGTGATTCTCGTTTGACGATGTTTGGTGCGGGTGATAGCATGATAGAAAGAGGTATTCCGATCCCCATGGGTGAGCCACTGGCTGCGAGAGCGCTAATGCCAGAAGAGCTCTTCTTGGGTGAGAACGTGGTCGAGTTCAGTCTGCAGATAGGCCTCGAGATCGTGGAAGGCGGGCGAGTCTGTTTTTTCCAAGGGTTGTTGGAGGCCTTCCAACGGAGCCATGAGCCGATTTTTGCGATGAAAATGTTACCTAAAACGGTAGTGTTCCAGTGAAGGAGCGTGGCGGAAAGATGTTGGAAAGCACCGCGAAGGTCCGAAGGGTGGTGGGGCCAGTTCTCAGTCACCAATCAATCAAATCCGGCATGAGTGAGCCAAGCCAATTGAAAGCGGAATGGCTGTCGTACCGGTGGGTGGCGGACACGAGCTTGAAAGGTGATGAGAAGGGGCCAGTGATCTGATTTCAAAAAACGAAGATGATTGACAAGGGTATCGGGAAAAAGAATGGCGACCGGACTTTCGTCTATCGGTGGGTTTCAAGCACCTCAAGAGGCTCATGACCACATCAGTAGAGCCCGACCTCTACCGCCAGTACTCCAGGTATTGTCCTCTCTGATACTTGGGTGAGCCACTGCTCGAACCCAAGACCTCAAGGTTTTGTCCCACTTTAAGTGGACGCCTCTTACCATTGAACCTATTAATGCTATATAATTATTGATGCCATATGAGGTTCAATAGTAAATGTTTGTAGTGCACCCTTATCGTAGGTTATGTATCGGAATGACCTACTGTTGGACCCCGATCTTTGAGTGAAAATTTAAATTATGAAAATGAAATTTTAGGAGTGCTTTGTGTATGTATTGTATAATAGATGATTTAAAATTAAAGGATATTGATAAGAAAAGAAATGATTTGATATCGATATCTTTGGGGTTTTGAGTGGATTGGTATGGTTTATGAAATTAAGTGGATGAGTTGATTGAAATTAAGTTGAAATTCATGAAATAAAGAGAGAGAGTGAGAAAATGAAAAATTGTGAAAAGTTTGACTTTTTGGCCTTTAAAGGTTAATTTTTGATTTAGGCATAATTTGAGAAAATGATCTACATGAAACTTGTAGATTATGTTAAGAGCTTTTTGTAGCCAAAAAGTTTGTAATTTTTTTATATCGGGAGTGAAAGTTATGATCAGTCAAAGTTTAAGTGTGTTAGGATTGACTTTTTTATGATTGAAACTTTGACTAGAAAATTTACCTAGTTAGAGGATAATTTAGCTTTGAAGTTCTTCATGAAAGTTGAAGGATTTGATTTGATCTTTATTTTGGTATAAAGTATAGAATTTTTCGATCAAGGAATAATAAGTTATGTTTTTTACAAGTTTATTTTGTGGTTTTAGCATGATTATTAGAGGACAGAACGTTTGACCTGAAAATGGACTCCCTTAGGAGTCGAATTGAGTTTTATGTCCTTCGTGGAAGATGTAGAGCTTCCCTCAAGCTTTCTATAGAGACTAAGTTTGTCAAAATTGGAGTTCGGGATTAAGAGTTATGAATTTTGGAAGTTTCGAATTTTTCATGTAGAAAAAAAAAGGAAAATGAAAAATGACGTATCGCCGTCGCTGGGGCGATGCATCGCCCTCGCGATGGCGAGCATTCAGCCGCCGTTGCTAGGACGACGCATCGCCTTAGCGAGGGCGAGCGAGCCCTCGCCCTGCGCGCGCGCGCGCCTGTTCCACAACAACGCCGTTTTCTCCTTTCCTCTGCGACGTCGTTTCTTGTTTCGCTTCTTCAGTACGCGCGTGTTTCGACTCCATACGGCGCCGTTTTGGGACTCCTCCATGCGACGACGTTTTGATTTCTTTGTTAGCTTCCTCCTCCAATCCGACCCTTGTCCACTATTTTGTTCATATCTTTTCCGTCCGACATCCGATTGAGTTGTTTCTTGCGGCGTTGGATTCCTAAGACAATTATATACATCCTCATGAAAAATTTGTGAATTTTTTAGATTAAATTAAGGGTGATTAATTTAATCAAAATGAGTCGGGAAAGTTTCTGAATACAGTTCAGTATTTTGAGAAATTCGGGATCTGTAGAAATCCGATTGAAGTGATTCTTGAGGCGAAATAAATTTAAGACAAGGGGTTACAAATCATATGAAGAAATGAAATGTCAATTTTGCCCCTAAGATCTTCAAATTTTGAATGGAAGTTCGGATTAGAGTGCAGTTTTTGGATTAGGAATATCTGAGAGTATTTTGAGCATAACTTTTGATCTGGGAATCAAAATGAGGCGATTCTTGATTCAAATTAAACTAGAGAGATAAGGCTACAATTTTTATGAAGACATTGAGTTTCAATTTTGTGTTTAAGAATATTAATTTCTGGATGGAAATAATTGTACATGGAAAATGTATTAGAATATGAATATACCCGAAATGTTTTAAGCATAACTTTTGATGTAGTGCTCCGAATTGGATAATTCTTGCAGCATTATGAAATTAAGACATAGAGGAACATTTCTCTAGAAGGAAGTTTTGACAAATTCCTTCAAATTGATAGTGCGAATTAGACCCGCAAGTAAGCATGACTTTAAGCTTTGAATGGAGGGGCATTTTGGTCATTTGACCCTCAATTAATGACTAGGCATTATAAATAAATAAAAAGACAGATGAGGATGTCGTTTTTTTCAAGTGAAGCTCGACTTTTTGAATAAAGGAAAGAAGAATAAGGAGAAGAGAAGAGAGAAGAAGTTTTCGGTGGTGAGAAAATGAAAGAGAAAAGAGGGGAAACCTAGGTTTTTGATTTTTCTCAAGCTTCCAAGATGATTTTCGTTCTTATTTCAAGAGGAAAATATGGAAAAAGGAGGAAAGCTTCCTATGGGCTTTTGAAAAATCCGAAATTGGAAGAGAAAGAGGTAAGTGTTGATTTTTGATCTTTGAGTTTTTAGTAAATTTTTGGTTTAGATTACTTAAAATTGGTGTGGGTTTGTTAATGATAAGCTCAATTTTGATGATTAGGCCTTAGGTTATGTTTAATTTTGGATGAAAATTTAATTGAGATTTATGCCTAATTTCAGAAATTAGGATTTTTGGAAATTATTGGCTTAGAATCATGGAAAATATGATGGATGGGTGAATTATGATATCAATTTTGAGGAATTTGTGATTTATGATATTGAATTTGTGTAAATTGGTTTAGGCCAATTTTGAAAATTAGGGTTTTTGAAAATTGAAGATTTAGATAACTTGAATATGTGAGGAATTGATGTTTCCTAAGCTCAATTTGAGTAATTATGATTTTTATGGTATTGAATTTAAGTGAAGTTGAGTGAATTGGTTTAAGTCAATTTTGAAATTTGGGAATTTTCAAAATTGTGGATTTAGATAGCTTGGCAATATAAGGGATTTGAGTTCTCCAAGCCCAATTTAAGTAATTATGCTAATTATGACGTTGAATTTGGATGATGATGGCTTAGGTAATTTTAAATTGGAAGAACAAAGGAAGCGTTGGTCAAATTGATGATCGGGACGAGTTCCTAGCATCATTTCGAGGTGGGTAGTATGTTTATTTATTGATTTTTAAGCTAAGCATGAATATTTGAAAATTTAGGAAGGAAAATTTTTGATAAATTATTGTTTATGAAAATGTTTGAAAAAAATTAGTTTTCGAAATAAATTTTACGAAAATGCAGTTCGAATTCTATAAATGATTTTTAAAAATGTGAAATTGAATAAGTTTGATTTTATGATTGAAAGAAATATTTGCATACATTGTGATGATTTTGATTTATATGTGAATTGATTGACGAATTCATGATTTGAATTTTGGTTATGATGTGATGAGTGAATTTTACATGTTTAATGTGATATGTGATTGTGATATGAGACATTTGAGAGGTAAGATTTTCGAAAAGTGCCTTCGGGCAATCCGAATGTTCGATTTTCCGAATATGTGTTATGTGGGTTTGGTCAGGTCTCATATGTGGGACGAGTGCGCACTTGTCTAGTTTTATAGCCTTCTCTCGGCTGCCCGCTAGTGGCATGGAGCTCCGATTTTGGACTCCCTTCACGGCTACACTGGACCGCTATGCGAAAAAGTGTAGTACGTTCTGTTCACGGCTGCACAGGACCGCTATGCGGGAATGTGCAGTATGTTCTGTTTTGGATCTAACCAGACCATTTTATGTGTTTTGTTCTGTTTATAAGTGTTTTGCATTGTATATTTCGAAAAAGTGTAAGAAATATCGGTTTATGTTCATTCAATACGAAAAAGGTGAAAAATTGAGAAATAAATCATTGTGGAATTTGTCTAACATGAAATTTCGGAAATAAATGAAAAAGGTTTTACAAACATGTTCTCGCTTATTTTTCAATTTATAAACATATTATCCACGAGCTATTTCAGCTCACCCCCCCTTCATCCCCATCTCCAGGTATTCGAGCAGGAGATTCGGATGGAAGTATGACAAGTCTTATGTTCGAATCTGTTCGTCTTGTGTTATATATATATTTGGGATTTGTGTATCGGTTTTATATATGATAATAAGTCATTTCAGAATGTATGAAAGTTATGAAATTGTGTATGGAAATGAGTTATGAGTTTTGTTTATGATTATGATTTGGATATGTGTGGATGACTTTGATTAAAGATCGCTACTTATTGAAATGCTCTAGATATAAGAGTGCGGTTGTTTATGCTGAGATCCCGGACGGAGGGTCCGGTGGATTCTGATGTTTGTGTGATTGATTGGAAATCATAGAAGTGTTGTTTTGAACACTTTGCAGGTTTGGGTTAGGATAAATGCAGCCGTTATGCTACCAAAATTTTGATAAAAATTGGGATAAAAATGTAATTTGGGATTTGTACGGATATATAAGAATATGAGCAAGTTTTGAGATTTGCATGAGAATGATTTTCCAAGGGTGGAAATTGTTTGTTTGATTTGAATGAGATTGCCTAAAGATGTAAGAAATGAGTAAAGAAAAGAAAAGAGAAAAAAAAATTATACCGGATTAAGAAATGTCTTAGGGTTTCCAGCGCGATCGTCGTTTTTCTTTGATAATTGTTCTCGGATGTCGGATATGATTCAACTCAGTTACTTTGATTGTAAGATCGGCTCCGTTTGTTAAGTATCGATTCTGTTTTGCTTCGTTTTGCTTCGGTACTTTTGTATTTTCGATTTCGCATCATATTTGTTTCGCCTTTGATTGTAACCGTTCCGATTCGCTTCTTTCGATTCTGTATTCGATTTGCTTCCGCTTTCGCTTTGTTTGTTGTTATCGAATTCAATATATCCAATTTGAATTCGCCTCGTTATTCGTATCCGTTTCTGCTTTTTGGTTGGGATCCGGTTCCCGGATCGGGTCCTAACACCTGCGGGTATCCCGGTGTATACCCTATAGTAAGGGGGTGCTATAAAAGCAGAGGTCCAAGAGGTGGAGCAGAAGGCACGATCTAAACGAGCCCAAACCTGCCCCCTCCGCCATGTGAATTTTGGACCTACATAGCCGAGGTCTTGGAGGTGACACGCATGCACACAATCCCAAAAGTGAGGATTGACAACGGTGGAGAGATGAGAGCCGCCTCGTTTATCCCTGCTGTCCAGTTTGGCATTGAAATCGCCTCCAAGAAGCCAGGGCCGGGTAGTGAGGCTCACTAGGTGAGGGAGATAGTGCCAAAGGATCTTCTATAAGGCATAAGTAGGGCTGGCATAGATGACAGTGAACTCAAAAGAGGAATGATCCCATTGAAAGCTAGCATGTACAAATTGGCGGTGAGCAAGTCAGATGTTGACAATAAGGTCATTGTGCCAGAGAAACTAGATGCCACCCAAATACCCCTCGGCTTCCACCCGAAAGGAGTGGTCGAAGCCGAGGGACCGGATCACTTTCAACGAGCGAGCACCGCTGATACGAGGTTCGACCAGGACAACAAGCCGAGGTTTGTGGGTACGGAGTTAATTCTTCATAATGGGCTTGAAGGACCGACCTCCAGCCCTTTAGCAATTCTAGATAAATATCATCATAAAAATAGGGGAGTGTGACAATTTAGATTGCGGTAGAATGGACTCTGGTGGGAGTCAATGCCGGATCGTGGAGCAGCGCGGGCGCTGGGCCGAAATCTGTCATATGGGTATTGGAAGCGGTATCGGAGGCCACGAGGAGCGGTGGTCCTGGGAGTGGATCAGGAGGGCGGGGAGGGGTGGCCTCCTGGCCAGGGCCATGGGGGGATGAGTGGGAGTTGGGAGGTGGGCCGCCCGGGTCCACTTCCATGGTG
The DNA here is from genome assembly GCA_029891385.1 of Erythroxylum novogranatense. Taxonomy (NCBI): domain Eukaryota; kingdom Viridiplantae; phylum Streptophyta; class Magnoliopsida; order Malpighiales; family Erythroxylaceae; genus Erythroxylum; species Erythroxylum novogranatense. The sequence continues at coordinate 69,380,857 of CM057226.1, read as the reverse complement.
CCGCTATCTAAGACGGCTTAGGGATCCATGGAAGGGGCGGAGTGCGGGATGATTAGTTCCACGTGGGATGGGATTGTGAGGGCGATGTGGTCTGGACTGGGCTGGGACGGGGTTAGGCGCTGCGGGAACTGGGCTTGGTGAGGAAGGAGCTGATGAGGAGGGCCTACTGGGCTGGGCCAGATAGGGAGAGGGGTTGGTGGGGAGGGTGTTGGACCAATAGTGGTTGACAAATTAAATCCCTTTATGTTTTGATAATAATAAAATATCTAGAATTAGTAAAGAAATTATTTCAGGTATTTTGGGATTATTATTCAATGAAAGAATTGTGCAAATCAAGATGAGCAAGTGATTAATCATTGAAGAATCAAGATGGGAGTTTCCTTATAAGTGAAAGAGACATTAATAATGAGGATTATTGAAGATTTGGTTGGATGTTACCGTTGAAGCCAACATAAGTCGACTTGCATAGTATAAGTCGACTTGCACAGTATAAGTCGACTTATACATCAAGATCTAAACAGTATAAGTCGACTAGAAAAGCATAAGTCGACTAACATATGAATATATGTCAACACAAGTCGACTAACAGTACATAATTCGACTTATCGAGGGCCACAAGTCGACTTACATAGCACAAGTCGACTTATAGAAGAGTGGAGATGCAATTTTACGTAAAATGTTGTCACAAGTCGACTTATACACTCGACAAGTCGACTTATGGGTACAACAAATTAATTCCAACGGTCCAATTAGCTATAAATGGAAAGGAGATTGTTAAGGAATGGTCATAACAATCATACAACGACTAGAATGGCTTCCAACACCTATTTTTCTCCTAGTATAAAGAGTGGATGATTGATGAAGAGACTACTCATGTTCTACAAGTGAAAATACTCTCATATTGCTCCAAAATTGCTTATTATTGTTCTTATTTTGTTACACAATTGTATTGAGCATTCGTTCTTCAATCTTTATCTTATTTTTCTTACAATTTGAGTGACTAGTGAAAGGTCACGTGTGAGGTAGGATTTGTGCCGGAAAACAAATTTGTTGTAAAGGTTGCTTGAGCCGGAAATCAAGTGGTATTGTAAGAAGTTCACACTCAACTAAAAAGTGTGCAATAAAGTGGTTTGCAAAATCGTAAGTGGGAGCTTAGGTAGAGGGCGTGGTCTTAAAGACCGAACCTCTATAAAAACAGTGTTTGCTCTTCTTCCCTACTCTCTACATTTAATTTTGATTAAATTGTTTTTGTGTGAATTAACTTCTGATTTTGTTGTAGAAAATTACAAAAAGCTCAAAGATCTATTCAACTCCCCCTTCTAGATCGTTTACAATTGGTATCAGAGCAGAAGTATCCAGGGATGACACACAATAACCTAGCGGAAGAAGGTAACACAAAAAATTGCCCTCCTTTGTTTAATGGTACTAACTATTCTTCTTGGAAAAATCTTATGAAGTATTACATTATAAGCAAGGGAGTAGAATATTGGAAGATCATCATTTTCGGTCAACAAGCACCTTTGAAAGAAAATGGTGAGTTAAAAACAGAGCTGGAATACGATGACAATGACTGGAGGCAAGCTTACATCAACGCGAAAGCCATGAAGCTAATTTATTGTGCTCTCACGGTTGAGGAAAGAAACTGAGTTAATTCTTGTACCAATGCTAAAGAAATGTGGGAAAGACTTCGCATCACCCATGAAGGAACCAACCAAGTCCGGGAAACAAAGATCAACATGCTTCTCCATGACTATGAAATGTTTATCATGAAGGAAGGTGAGTCTATTTCTACTATGCTTGATCGTTTTGCAGAAATCATTAATGGATTAGGCAATCTTGGAAAGCATATGACGGATAGCGAGAAGGTGAAGAAAATTCTTCGCTCACCACCGAAGGAATGGGACTCACAAGTCACTGCCATTATGGAATCCAAGGATCTAAATCATTTGGAATTCAACGCCTTGGTGGGATCACTTATCAACTATGAGATCATTCTCAAATCTAAAGGAGGTAGAGGTAAGTCACAAAAGTCAATTGCTTTAAAGGCTAATATTTCTTCTCTTGATGAAAGTGATGAAGAAATAGATGAAGAAGAGGATGATGAAGAAATAGCAATGTACGCCAGAAATTTTGAGAAAATTCAAACGACTTCTAAAAAATCGGAGGAAAGAATTAAATGGTGGAAGAAATGGAGAAAGAAAGAGGTTTGCCGTGGAAAGAAAATCAAAGGGGTATGATGAAAAGAAAAGCAATGAAAAATGTTGGAAATCTGGAAAAAGAGGACATCATGCGAGAGAATGCAAGAGCACATCTTTCACATCAAATTTCTAGAAAAGTGACAAATACGACAAAGGAAAAAAGAAAACTAGCCTAGTAGCTACTTGGAGTGATGATGGGGAAGCATACCAAAGCAATGATGAAAACAACTTGGCGCTTATGGCAAATAGCTCATCAAGTGATGATGAAAATGAGGTAACTTTCAATGACCAAGATCTAAGAGATTCTTTTGATGCTTTACAAGCTGATTTTGAAGAAGCTATCGAGATTAACAAAAAATTAAGAAAGAAAATAAGAGAATTGGTTGCTGAAAATAGTGCCTTACATGATACTATTGATGATTTAGATAGTCTAAAGGAAGATCATTCTGCATGCCTTGTTGAAAAGGAAAATCTTATTTGTGAGCTTGATAGACTTAGAAAAGAATTTTCGTATGTGGTTGGAAAATTTGCAAATGGAAACGAAAAGTTTGAAAAATTGTTATTGTTGCAAAGATATTCAATTTCTAGACATGGGCTAGGATATGATCCTTTTGATAGAGATTGTTCCTTAATTTCCAAATTTACTAAGGATGGAAAATCGCTCAATGTGCTAGATGCTTGAAAGATGGTCATATAGAACTTGTATGCAAAAGTACTAGGAGATGCATTAAAGTTAAGAAAATTTGGGTGTTAAAAGGCACAACACCACCTAATGTGGTTTATATGGCTAACCAAAATGGGCCCAAAATGGCTTGGGTACCTATAAGAAGAAAGAACGTTGATATTGTAGGTACAAGCACGGGATGAAAAACCATCAAGCACTTGGTACATAGATAGTGGATGTTCAAGGCACATGAGTGGAGACAAGAATCTGTTTGCAGAAATCAAACCAAAGAATCAAGGTTACGTCACTTTTGGAGACAACAAAAAGGTAAAGTCATTGGGATTGGTAAAGTGGGTAAGGAACCTTTACCTACCATTGAAAATGTTTTGCTTGTGGATGGGTTGAAACATAACTTGTTAAGTGTTTCTCAACTATGTGATATGAATTTTAATGTAGTTTTTGAATCATCACATTACATGGTTAAAAAGGATGGTCATGTTGCTTTCATTGGTTTGAGACATGGAAATACATACATTGTCGATTTGCACGATGATAGCTCTTTTAATGAAAAGTGTTTGGTGACATTAGAATAAAATGCATTTTTATGGCATAGAAAATTAGGACATACTCCTTTGCCTTTAATTTCTAAGCTTTCAAAAAATGACATTGTGAGAGGATTGCCTAAAATAAAATTTGTTAAAGATCACTTGTGTGAATCTTATTTAAAAGGCAAACATGTTAGAGAATCTTTCAAACCAAAGAAAGAAATTTGCACTTCTAGAATTCTTGAACTTGTTCATATGCATTTGATTGGACCATCTAGACATGCTAGTCTTAGTGGTAAACTGTATGTGCTTGTGATTGTGGATGATTTTTCTAGATTTACCTGGGTGAGATTTCTTGTGAATAAAAGTGATGCTTTTAATGAATTTACCAAGTGGTGTAGGTTGGTTCAAAATAAGAAAAATTTGTCAATTGTTGCAATTAGAACCGATCATGGAGGTGAATTTGAATGTGAACCATTCGAAAGTCTTTGTGACAAATATGGAATGGAGCACAATTTCTCAACACCAAGGACTCCGCAACAAAATGGTGTAGTAGAAAGGAAGAATCGCTCTCTTGAAGAAATGAGCAGAACTATGTTAAATGAGTACGATCTTCCTAAAACATTTTGGTGAGCGATCAATCTGACGTGCTATGTCATCAATAGGGTGCATTTATGAAGAGACAAAAATAAGACACCATACGAGCTTTGGAAAGGTAAGAAACCCAATATTTCTTATTTTCATCATTTTGGTTGTAAAGTTTTTATTCATAATAATGGAAAGAACAATTTAGGAAAATTTGATTCGAAATCTGATGTTAATGTGTTTATTGGTTATTCTCAAACTAGTAAGGCTTTTAGAGTTTATAATAATAGGACTAAGTGTGTTGAAGAAAGTATTCATATTAAATTCGATGATATGATTTCACCTCTGAGAAAGGTTTGTTTTGATGATAATGCAGGAAGTTCAGATAATAAAGTTGAAGAAATTGAATACAAGATTGAGGAATTGAAGTTAGATCAAGAAAATCATGTACCCAATATTAAAACGTGGGCAAAAGCAAAAAACCATCCTATAGAGCAAGTAATTGGTGATTTAAATGATGGTTTGAGAACCAGGAGAAATATCTATGAGAATATGAGGAATTCTGCCTTCATCTCATCAGTAGAACCCAAGAATATAAAAGAAGCTCTAGAAGATGAAAACTGGCTATTAGCTATGCAAGAAGAGCTTAATCAATTCAAGCGGAATGATGTATGGGACTTGGTAGCTCCACCAAAGGACAAGACTATTATTGGAGTCAAGTGGGTAAATCGGATAAAATATGATGAGAATGGTGAAGCGATTAAAAATAAATCAAGGTTAGTGGCTAAAGGATTTTATCAAGAAGAAGGACTTGATTACAATGAGATATATGCTCCTGTGGCTCGGTTGGAGGCAATTAGACTATTATGTGCTTTTGCGTCACATAAAAGGATAAAATTAAATCAAATGGACGTCAAGAGTGCATTCCTAAATGGATACATTCAAGAGGAAGTCTATGTCAAACAACCGCCAGGATTTTAAGATCATGAGCATCCGGATTATGTCTACAAACTCAAGAAGGCACTCTATGGATTAAAGCAAGCACCTAGAGCATGGTATGAAAGGTTAAGTACTTTTCTAACTCAACATGGGTATGTTCGTGGTAAGATTGATAATACTTTGTTTATTAAACATGTTAATCAAGATATGCTTATATGTCAAATATATGTTGATGATATTGTGTTTGGTGCCACTAATGAATTTTTGTGCAAAGAATTTAGTGATTTAATGCAAAGTGAATTTGAAATGAGCATGATGGGGGAACTCAAGTTCTTTCTTGGATTGCAAATCAAGCAACACAAAAATGACATTTTCATCCACCAATCTAAGTATACCAAGGAACTTCTAAAGAAGTTTAAAATGGAAGGATGCAAAGTGGCAGCAACACCAATGGCAACAAATGTGGTCTTGGAGAAACATGAACATGAAGAAGATGTTGATAAAAAACTCTATAAAGGTATGATCGGCTCTCTCTTATATTTAACTGCTTCTAGACCTGATATTATGTTTGCCACGTGTCTTTGTGCTAGATTTCAATCTTGCCCTAAGATTTCTCATTTGAGTGCTTGCAAAAGAATATTTAGATATTTGAGTAAAACTGTTAATCATAGTTTATGGTATCCTAGTTGTGAATCATTTGATTTGTATGCTTATAGTGATGCTGATCATGGTGGCTGTAGGATAGATAGAAAAAGCACTAGTGGCTTGTGTCATTTCCTAGGCTTATCTTTGATTTCTTGGGCTAGTAAAAAGCAAGTTAGTGTAGCCATTTCCACTGCTGAATCTGAATATGTAGCAGCTGGGAGTGCATGTGCCCAAGTTCTTTGGATTAAACATCAATTGCTTGATTATGGTATAGTGGTTAAAAATATTCATATTTATTGTGATAATACCAGTGCAATTTGTTTGAGTAAAAACCCAATTTTGCATAGTAAAACAAAGCATATAGAAATTAGACATCATTTCATCCGTGATCATTGTTTAAAAGGTGACATTTGCTTGAAGCATGTATCATCTAGTGACCAATTGGCTGACATTTTTACTAAACCTCTTAAGGAAGATGTGTTTGTGAATATTAAATTGAGACTAGGCATGTGTGATTTAAATTCCTTTGGTTGAATTTGATTTTAGTTGCATTCTTATATCAAATGGTCAAATTATGAGGCAAATGTGCAATCACATCTAAAGATACATTCGTCATGATGCACACTTGGGCTGAAAAGTGACTTATTTGGAGTTTGGACAAATTTTGTGACTTGTCTGTTAACAAGTCGACTTATATGGAAATAAGTCGACCTATGATCTACACAGCCTTTAGGGAATGCAAAAAATTCAGGATAAGTCAACTTATAAAGATCTTCAAGTCGATTTATGAAGGTCGATAAGTCGACTTATGAGGGAAACAAGTCGACTTACGTCTACACGGAGTCTTTAAAACCTTCTCTCCCTTTCATTCTCCGAAACCCTATTCTCTCTAAAACCTCTGAAATTTCTTCTCCAAGTCAACTTATCTCCTAAAATCTCTTCAGATCTTCATTGCCCATTATCTTTCGACCTCCATTTTCACAACACCCACTCATTATCTCTTGATATAATCTATTTGTTTTGAAAACCCCTCTTTCATCTTTCTCAAACCCTAACTTGCGATTTTCTCTCTTCTCTCTACAAATCCATGTCTCCACGAAAATCGTCGAAGAAAGGCAACGAACCAGCACCTCCACAAGGTCCTCGTGTTCGATCTGGACCAAGAGTTCGTGGGTCCTCTTCAAGAGGAGATGCTTCCAGAGAGGATGATGTGGTTGAACCTAGGTTTGTGTCAAGGGATGCACAAACTCTGTATTACTAGGTACTCCAAAACGAGTTATTGATTCCTTCAATGAGATTCGATTGGAATGAACTAGACCATAGTGAGTTTACAGATGTTTTTTTTTCCGAAATTGCAAATCTTGGACTGCGAGATTTTTTGGGATATCATAATGAGATTTATGAAGAAGCAGTAAGGGAGTTTTATGCGAATCTTTTTGTGACTGGTAGTAATGTTGAGGATGACGTTTATCTGAAATCGAAAATTAATGGAAAGGACATTTTTTTTGTGTGAGGCAAATATGTGTACTTTATTTAGATTGCCTAGAGGGGGAGTCCGACCAAGAGCGTCTTTTATTGATTTTGACATTTTGAGGAATGAGGATGGTGAAACTGATGAGGAAGCCGAAGAAAATTTCGGCTATACTGAAGAAAAAGGGGCTGATTTACTTTGTCGGTAATGACTATTGCTCTTATTTGTGTTTGATGCTGTGTTTGTTTATCAACTTCATTTGAGACTATTTTTCCTATTGATTTTTTATTATGACAAAAAGGGGGAGTAAAGTTAGAAATTGATATTTAATTGATATTTGGTCACAGTCATTTGATTGAGGGGGAGTGTGATTGATTTGCGACTATCTTGATTTCTATTAAATTCATTGGTTTGTTAATTAAGGGGGAGACAAACTAACCATCAAGACAAGGGATTAAAAACCTTGATCAAGTTTCATGTTTTTCAAATTTCTAAATATTTTGTCATTATCAAAAAGGGGGAGATTGTTGGACCAATGGTGGTTGACAAATTAAATCCCTTTATGTTTTGATAATAATAAAATATCTAGAATTAGTAAAGAAATTATTTCAGGTATTTTGGGATTATTATTCAATGAAAGAATTGTGCAAATCAAGATGGGCAAGTGATTAATCATTGAAAAATCAAGATGGGAGTTTCCTTATAAGTGAAAGAGACATTAATAATGAGGATTATTGAAGATTTGGTTGGATGTTACCGTTGAAGCCAACATAAGTCGACTTGCACAGCATAAGTCGACTTATACATCAAGATCTGAACAGCATAAGTCTATTAGAAAAGCATAAGTCGACTAACATATGAATATATGTCAACACAAGTCGACTAACAGTACATAAGTCAACTTATCGAGGACCACAAGTCGACTTACATAGCACAAGTCGATTTATAGAAGAGCGGAGATGCAATTTTACGTAAAATGTTGTCACAAGTCGACTTATACACTCGACAAGTCGACTTATGGGTACAACAAATTAATTCCAACGATCCAATTAGCTACAACTGGAAAGGAGATTGTTAAGGAATGGTCATAACAATCATACAATGGCTAGAATGACTTCCAACAGCTATTTTTCTCCTAGTATAAAGAGTGGATGATTGATGAAGAGACTACTCATGTTCTACAAGTGAAAATACTCTTCTATTGTTCCAAAATTGCTCATTATTGTTCTTATTTTGTTACACAATTGTATTGAGCATTCGTTCTTCAATCTTTATCTTATTTCTCTTACAATTTGAGTGACTAGTGAAAGGTCACATGTGAGGTAGGATTTGTGCCAGAAAACAAATATGTTGTAAAGGTTGCTTGAGCCGGAAATCAAGTGGTATTGTAAGAAGTTCACACTCAACTAAAAAGTGTGCAATAAAGTGGTTTGCAAAATCCTAAGTGGGAGCTTAGGTAGAGGACGTAGGTCTTAGCACCGAACCTCTATAAAAACAGTGTTTGCTCTTCTTCCCTACTCTCTACATTTAATTTTGATTAAGTTGTTTTTGTGTGAATTAACTTCTGATTTTGTTGTAGAAAATTACAAAAAACTCAAAGATCTATTCGACCCCCCTTCTAGATCGTTTACAGAGGGGTCAGACTGGGCATGGGCTAAGGAGGAGGGGCCTAAATGTAGGAAAATCCCGGGGTGAGCATCACATGCCCAGGGTGCGGAATTAAAATTTTTAAGTCCCGGGACATTCCCGAAAGCCAGGATCCATGTGTATGTATACACAATCAAACCATAACGACCAAAGGAGACCGTCTCTAACAGTATCCACGCAGAGGTTCGGAAAATCTAACCGGACAAACTCTTTTGACCCGGAATAGCTAGACTAAAGAAAAGTGTGCTAGCACTAACCTTAGCCTTGGAGAGCAAGTGGAGATAACTTTGGTGGAACCTTGGAGAGGAAGAAGCCAAGTTGAGAAGATGAAAAGAAGAAGATGGAAGCAAGTTCCAAAGCTTAACCCTTAAGCTAATTTTCGATTCTCTTCTTTTTTCCCCAACCGTTCAAGCCTCTTCTTCAAGCCTTCTTATATATGTTTAACTAATTAAAGCACATATGGAAGCTTGGTTTGAGGAGTTCACGATAAGGCATAAAATGCCTTAATTTGTTAAACCATCATTACTTTGAAAAGTCAAAGTAACTTTCTCTTCTCCACCAAATGGGTTCCACGAAATCAACATATATATTTATATATTAATTAATTATTTACTTAATTAATTAATATATATAATTGCTGAAGTGGTCCAGTCAAACTGGGGTCGGTCCTACCGGCCTGCCGGGCCCCGCCGGCGAAAAATCGCCGGAGACCCTTTTCAGCAATGTCGATGTCGCGATCTCATCGGGACATATCCCAATCTCATCGGGATCCATTTAATCCTATTGCTTCCGGATATCGGATCTCCGTCTCAAACTATTTTACTGATTCTCCGAGTCACTCTTATGCGTGTGACCCATTAGGTTCCGGTTATGTTGGCCACTTAGATTAACACTTAATCGAGCAAGTCATGAGCGTATCTAGAACACATCATGACCCCCAATTGACCGGAAAGTAATTGGTTTGACTAATGAAACCATATCACGAACCCTTCCATAGACAATTACCGCAATTCGTCCTTTCACCATGCTATACCCCACTTGGTTTGAGTATGGGCAATGTGTCAACTCTTACTAGACCGATCGATCAAATCTAGTCCAAGTGTAATCGCTCTCGCCCTAGGACTCATTACTTTATATGTCCATGAAGACCATCTTCATGACATATGTATGTCTCCGCCGAGACTTCAAAGTAATGATCCCGATAAGAGGCTACGGGTATCTCTTCGCTATAATGTAAGTGGTGAATCCTCTATGGCTACTCAATTACCTTGAATACCTCAAGTTGCACCCAATCACCACCCTATGAGCGACCTCCGAAAGGTAACAAGGAATGGAGTCAAAGTACGTAATCAAGATTCAAGATATCCTCGAGTACCTCAAGTCTAAGGATACTTGCACCATTCTTATGATGAGATTATCACCGACATTTGTATAGTACATCCATGTGATGATCTCATGGCAGGTCATCCAATGTACTTACTACCACTAGTAAGCATCCACATGTCAAATCTAAATATCTCAATATTTACGGTTATTCGAGATCCACCGCTTGATCCAATCAAGACATTTGACATGTCTTAGTCTATCCGGATTAACGATGTCCAGTCTCGTTAATCCTATGACTAGGATAATTTAGATATTGACATAATTGCACATGATAGGAATCTCGGTAGTATGATCACATCATAATTTCCTTCATGCTATGTCATGTATCGTGGACTTCATTAATTTGATTAAAGATCACTATCAATTCATAATAAAATGAATATCAAATAAATGAAAATGCCTTTGCTTTATTTATTCATAACGCCTATACATGAATATGAACAAAATGCGCTAAAGGGATTGCCTTTAGGGCACTATCTAACAACCTCCCACTTGACCTAAAGCCAATCGCCTTGGTATCTAATACCATAAGCGAGTACATGAGAATCAAAATTCTTCCGTGACAATGGCTTTGTCAACGGATCGGCAATATTCGCTCTCTCTGGGAATTCTCTCTATCGGGACATCACCTCGAGCAATGATCTCCCGAATCAAATGGTATCGGTAGTACGTGTTTGGATCGTGATGAGACCTTGGTTCTTTCGCTGTAAGAATAGCTCCATTGTTGTCACAATACGTTTAATGGGTCCATCACATTTAGGAACCACACCAAGTTCAAGAATGAACTTCGATCCAAACGGCTTCCTTTCTTTGCATCCGATGCTTTGCAATGTACTCGCCTCGATCGTTGAATCGTGATCGTCTCTTGCTTGGAACTCTTCCAACCGACCGCCCGCCATTTAGTGTGAAAACGTAACTCGATTGGGACTCGAGTCGCCCTTATCGATTGAAAATCGCATCTGATGCCGCTCACTTGAGATTTCCATCTCCATATATCAAGAAAACATCCTTAGTTCTTCGCAGTATTTAAGGATATTCTTGACACCACCCAAAGGACCTCACCAGATCCGATTGGTATCCGCTCGTAACACTTAGAGCATATGATACATCGGGTCTCGTATATAGCATTGCGTACATAATAGATCCTACTGCAGACGATACGGGATCATATTCATACGCATCCTCTCGCCCCGTGTCCGAGGACACATAGACTTCGAGAGTGTTATCCCATGAGTAATGGAAGAAACCCTCTCTTGGATTGCTCCATGCTAAACCTCTTTAGCACCTTGTCTATGTCGTTGATTTGTGAAAGACCAAGCAACCTCTTAGATCTATCTCTATAAATCTTTATCCCAAGGATATAAGTTGCTTCTCCAAGGTCTTTCATGGCAAAGTGTTTGGACAACCAAACTTTCTTGATTGCAACATTGAGACATCGCTTCCTAGCAATAATATGTCATCTACATATAACACAAGGAATACGATTGCAGTTCCATTAACCTTCTTGTACACGGTGTTCATCCGGATTTTGTGAGAAACCAAACTCTTTGATCGCCTCATCAAACGGATATTCCAACTCTGGATGCTTGCTTCAATCCATAAATGGATTTCAAGCTTGCATACCTTTTCGCCATCAACGGAAATGAAGCCCTCAGTCAGTGTCATGTACACATCCTCACCAGATTTCCATTCAGAAAGTCGTCTTCACATCCATTTGCCATATCTCATAATCATAATGAGCGCAATGGCTAGAGTATCCTAATGGATTTAAGCATTGCCATCGGATCAAGGTCTCGTCATAGTCAACTCCTTGTCTTTGACGAAAGCCTTTGGCCACAAGCCTTGCTTTATAGGTAATCACATTACCATCCATGTCAGTTTTCTTCTTGAAAACCCATTTGCACCCTATAGGTTTTATCCCTTCAGGTGCATCAACCAAAGTCCATACTTGGTTTTCATACATGGAATCCATTTCAGATTTCATGGCACGAAGCCATTTTTCAGATTCTGAACTCTTCAGAACCTCTTCATAGGTGGTAGGCTCATCATCCTCTATGAGCAATACGTCATTCTGTTCACTCACGAGAAATCCATATCTCTCGGGAACAGAGCGTATCCTACTTGACCTACGAATTTCGTGTGAAGTAGAAGGTTGAACTGTTACCTCATCTGTATGAGATACAGTTTCAGGTTCAGGCAGTTGATCTGCGTCTGTCCGAGCATCTTGAACTTCTTCAAGCTCAATTCTCGCTCCCACCGCCTTCTTGTAAAAGAAACTCTTTCTAAAGACAGCATGCATCAAACAAACACCTTTGTTCCTCAAAGATTGTAGAATTGATATCCTCTTGTTTCTTTAGGATATCCTATGAATGACACTTGTCGATTTTGCTTGAAGCTTATCTCGACTTTGTCCGCTTCACATAAGCGAGACAACCCCATACTTTCAAATAAGAAAGATAAGGTTTCTTGTTAGTCCACATCTCATATGGAGTAACATCAATCGCTTTGATGGAACTCGCTTAACAAGTAAACAAATGTCTCAAGTGCATATCCCCAAAAGGATTTTGGTAATCGTCAGTAAAGCCCATCATAGATCGAACCATGTCCAAAGAAGGTTCGATTTCTCCTTCTCGCCACACCATTGTCTTTGTGGTGTGTAAGGAGGAGTCCACCGAGATAAAATCCCATTATCTTGGAGATAATCCAAAACTCTTGGTCTAAGTATTCACCACCGCGATCGGATCGTAATGTTCGATACTTTTACCAAGTTGTTTTTCTACTTCATTTCAATTGTTTGAACTTTTCAAACGCTTCAGATTTGTATCTCATCGACACAGATACCCATATCGAGAATAATCATCGATGAAGGTAATGAAGTAACAACAACCATTTCGCATGGATGGACATCGGACCACATACATCTGAATGTATTAGGTCTAATAATCCAATCGCTCGCTCACCCTTTCCTTAAAGGTAACTTAGTCATCTTGCCTAATAAACAAGATTCACATGTGTCATATGATTCATAATCGAATGACCCTAAACTTCCACTCTTGTGGAGCTTAGCAATCGCTCTCATTTATATGGCCAAGCGACAATGCCATAAATAAGTTGATTTTAAATTATCTCTTTTATGTCTTTTAGCGTCATTGACATTCATAACCGGATGTGACATATCTAATATGTATATTCCATTGCATAATGTACCAAGACCATAAAGCATTCCATTTGAGCTAATAGAACAACCATTGTTACCAAAAGACAAATGGAAACCAAATTTATTTAAACAAGAAATGAATAATATGTTCTTTGTTAACACGGGTACAAAATAACAATCATCCAAGTTAAGTACAAGCCCACCTGGAGTGTCAAACATAAGTTCCTACGGCTAATGCAGCAACTCTTGCTCCATTGCCAACACGCAGTCCATTTCTCCCTTTATGAGTCAGCTTACTCTCCCGAGGCCCCGCATATCATTGCATATGTGAGCCACAACCGTATCTAATACCCATATGTTATGATCGAAACAGATATTAACCTCAATGACAAACATACCGAAGAAGTCGAGGCATCCGATGCCTTCTTCGCTTCATTGTTCCAGATAGACTTTGCGATTCGCCCAATGACCAGCCTTACCGCAATGGAAGCGTACCTTTTGGTGCAGTATCTTTGGTCTTCTTCTTGCCTTTCGCTGCACTTCCTTTAAACTTCGAGCCTTTTTTCTTCTTTCCTTTTCTTTTCGAAGCAGAGGAAGAAGAATCCACCAATAGCAACGCCTTGCTATCTTGCTCGACAACTTGTTCATTGTCTTGAGCATGTTGATCACCTCGGGAATTGTGGAGGATATTTGGTTCATCCGATAGTTCAACACAAACCGTGAATAACTATCCGATAAGCCAACAAGAATCAAGTCTATACTTAACTCAATCCATCACAAAACCTAAGACCGCCAACCTCTCAATATAGCCATTCATCTTCAATGCATATTGCATGCAGATGAACCAGAGTCATCTTCGTTGTAAAGAGCAATCTTGAGGTCTCGAACTGCTCGGACCGAGCTTGCTCATCAAACAACTCGCAGATGAAACACTATCGTGTGAGCATCCATAGACTCGTCGCTTCGCAGCTCGGTGACATCGATGCAAGCATAATGCATGTAGCTATGTCACTGTCTTTGAGATGCTTACGATATGCCTTCTGATCATCATCAGAAGCTCCTTCAGGTAGTGGATCAGGAAGCGAAAAATCAAGGATGTATCCAAGATCTTCAGATCTGAGAACAATTCTCAGATTTCGCAGCCAATCAAGAAAATTCGTCCGATTAATTTGTTTGTATCCATTAGTGGCGTAGATTCACACTAGTCGACATCTTCAATCAACCTAAACATAGAGAGAGAAAGGAAGTTAGAATAGAATTAAATGTATGATCATAAGGACTTAAATGACATACATATGGCTCCCACTAGTTTCAACAGAATCCATAACCCTCATCAGGAATCTAAGAAACAAAATGGCACAATGACCTAGTGGGTCGATATCCGACATTGCTAAGAATGGCCTTGAGGTTAGCTCAACAAATCACCTTAGGTCAATCGGTAGGTATCGGTCATACCAATTGCATCTCGAATGCAACTATCGCTCAGTGCTATCAACAGTTGATGTATGCACATACATTGGGTTATCAACACTTGATGCGTATACATCTGATGTACACTACCCAATTTCGCCTCTGTCCACGTTGACCTTGAGGTTAGCTCAACAAATCAACGCTTCTAGGAAAACCGACCCATTAATCCGAAAATCATATTTTCATGGTTGAACATATCCAGATAGAGTGAGCTTGAGGTTAGCTCAACAACCCAACCCTATAAGAACTCTGGTTCTTACCATATTAATGGAAGGCGTTAGTTTTCATATTAAATTGAGGGATTTAGGTCTCATCTAACTAATCTCATCCAAGGATCATAGTCATCTTGACTATATGGACTGATTTAGGGCATTGTATCAATCATATTGAATTTATACCTAAAATCATCCATCATCCCTCCAAAGAATGTGTTTATAGTCGACTGGAGCAAGTTCTGGTCGACTGGAACATGTGCCACTCGACTGGAACCTTTGCTCTGGTCGACTACTACTATCAGCGTTCCAATGATCGAACAGGTTCTAATCATTGGAGGGGTTATCAGACACGCCCAATGACCGGACATGTTCTAGTCGACTGGAACCCATCTTCCAAATGACCGGAGCAAATTCGTCGATCGAATTCTCCTTTCCAATCATTGAGCAAGTCCGGTCGATCGAATGCTCTCTCGATCATTGGAGCAAGTCCCATCATTGGAATGAGCTTGGCTTGCTTTCTAGTCGGCTAATTCTCAATTCGTGCAGTCCCAATTCACAATACCAATATACCAAGTATATAAAACATTATATTGATGTGCTAATGAAACTTTTTCATCAAATCATGCATGCCATATAGTCAAACTATATTTGAAAAACTTGAAACCGATTAATCAACTATTAATCATTTTGATTTCCACATAATTCAAGGACACCAGATAATCATGCTAAGGATCTCTAGGTAGGTTACACGTTATCAAAATTACTTCGGCACTTGTCACACAAATTGCGACGGCCAAAATAACTAAGATAACGGAATAAGCTAACGAGACTCTAAAGTGACCTATTCAACATCCTAAAATTATTGGAAACCCTAAATTCAAGAATCTCATCTTGGCATGCATACCACATCAACATAACACATTTTTACTCACTATAAAATGATTCAAGGCATTGAAAAGAGAATAACACAACCAATCATTCCAAACAAAATAGACCCAGCATGTTTCTCAAAACTGCCAAGCTATGCATTTTGCTCAAAATGATCATTGAAACATTTTCAATAAATGCTGAGAAAATTACAGAGGTTAAAACATGTTCCCAACATGCTCCATGAATTTTTTTTAGGATTTATTTCCAACAAAGACTCATTGAACCTCAGCAATCTAGCCAAACCAGAATCTGTGTTCTTCAGCACAGACATTCCCAGCAGCATACAAGAAATTCGGAAATAAATAGTAAATCACCTTGAAAACATTTTTCCATCCACAGAGACATTCACAAACATCTTAGGGACGTGTCGGTGAAAACCAATCCGAAAAACGATTTTTCTAGATTTTATTCTCGAATTTACAAGCATACGTGTTTCAGAAATGTTCAACAAGACAGCATCCGAAACATAAGGAATTAAATTAGCAAAACCATATCAATCGACATCGATAAATTTTTCCTTTCATAGACACATTCAGCAACATCTAATGAGCAAGTCTATACAAGAAAATTTCGAAAACCTTATCATATACTGAATTCGAAATTCAACAGAAGCAACATGCCTTTCAGCTCAATTCACATAGGAACTCCGACCTAGTTATCATTTTGACTGTTTATACGACACAAGTGGCTCTGATACCACTGTAGGAAAATCCCGGGGTGAGCATCACATGCCCAGGGTGCGGAATTAAAATTTTAAGTCCCGGACATTCCGAAAGCCAGGATCCATGTGTATGTATACACAATCAAACCATAACGACCAAAGGAGACCGTCTCTAACGGTATCCACGCAGAGGTCGGAAAATCTAACCGGGACAAACTCTTTTGACCCGGGAATAGCTAGACTAAAGAAAAGTGTGCTAGCACTAACCTTAGCCTTGGAGAGCAAGTGGAGATAACTTTGGTGGAACCTTGGAGAGGAAGAAGCCAAGTTGAGAAGATGAAAAGAAGTAGATGGAAGCAAGTTCCAAAGCTTAACCCTTAAGCTAATTTTCGATTCTCTTCTTTTTTCCCCAACCGTTCAAGCCTCTTCTTCAAGCCTTCTTATATATGTTTAACTAATTAAAGCACATATGGAAGCTTGGTTTGGAGGAGTCCACGTATAAGGCATAAAAATGCCTTAATTTGCTAAACCATCATTACTTTGAAAAGTCAAAGTAACTTTCTCTTCTCCACCAAATGGGTTCCACGAAATCAACATATATATTTATATATTAATTAATTATTTACTTAATTAATTAATATATATAATTGCTGAAGTGGTCCATCAAACTGGTTCGGTCCTACTACTGCTGCAGAGAACACCGCCGTAAAAATCGCCGAGACCCTTTTCAAAGAATGTCGATGTCGCGATCTCATCGGGACATATCCCAATCTCATCGGGATCCATTTAATCCTATTGCTCTCCAGATATCGGATCTCTGTCTCAAACTATTTTACTGATTCTCCGAGTCACTCTTATCGTGTGACCCATTAGGTTCCGGTTATGTTGGCCACTTAGATTAACACTTAATCTCGAGCAAGTCATGAGCGGTATCTAGAACACATCACGACCCCAATCGACCGGAAAGTAATTGGTTTGACTAATGAAACCATATCACTAACCCTTCCATAGACAATTACTGTGCAATTCGTCCTTTCACCATGCTATACCCCACTTGGTTTGAGTATGGGCAATGTGTCAACTCTTACTAGACCGATCGGATCAAATCTAGTCCAGTGTAATCAGTTCTCGCCCTAGACTCATTACTTTATATGTCCATGAAGACCATCTTCATGACATATGTATGCTCGGCGCGGAGACTTCAAAGTAATGATCCCGATAAGAGGCCATGGGTATCTCTTCCGCTATAATGTAAGTGGTGAATCCTCTATTGGCTACTCAATTACCTTCGAATACCTCAAGTTGCACCCAATCACCACCCTATGAGCGACCTCTCCGAAAGGTAACAAGGAATGGAGTCAAAGTACGTAATCAAGATTAAGATATCCTTGAGTACCTCGAGTCTAAGGATACTTGCACCATTGCTATGATGAGATTATCAACGACATTTGTATAGTACATCCATGTGATGATCTCATGGCAGGTCATCCAATGTACTTACTACCACTAGTAAGCATCCACATGTCAAATCTAAATATCTCAATATTTACAATTATTCGAGATCCACCGCTTGATCCAATCAAGACATTTGACATGTGTTAGTCTATCCGGATTAACGATGTCCATCTCGTTAATCCTATGACTAGGATAATTTAGATCTTGACATAATTGCACATGATAGGAATCTCAGTAGTATGATCACATCATAATTTCCTTCATGCTATGTCATATGTATCGTGGACTTCATTAATTTGATTAAAGATCACTATCAATTCATAATAAAATGAATATCAAATAAATGAAAATGCCTTTGCTTTATTTATTCATAACGTCTATACATGAATATGAACAAAATGCGCTAAAGGGGATTGCCTTTAGGGCACTACTCTAACACTAAAGACTACTGGGCCAGGGCCTGGTCTAGTGGGGGGGGGGGAAGCTGATTGCCAGACGGCGTCGTATCGTCCAGGAAGACATTAACTCCCTCGGATGCCTGGTTCGCCCCCAAATGGCTAACATTTTGTGTAACTAGCTGGGTGAGGGAATGAGGGTTCGTGGGGTTGAGAGCCAACGAGCCTGGGGAATTGGGGCTAGGAGGGTCTCGACTGTTGTAGGGGGAGATGTTGGAGGAGCGGATTGGTCTGGGACGGAGAGCGTTGCGAACCTGGAGCCGCGCGAGCCCGTTGGAGGTGCAGGGGTGGGCCTGGAGGTTCTACCACTGGTAGAGGCGGGAGGAGGTCGGCTGCTCCGCCAACTGACTTGCATCCACGACCCGTATCCAGCGGTGGGAGCAGCGGTAAAAGCGGGGGCGTTCTGACTGGCGGCAGGAGTCGACGAAGTTGGAGGAGGGGAATAGGTCTCGGGGCCTGGCGACGGCGCTGGGCGAGTAGGATAGCTGTCGGAGCCATGTCCAACACGTCTGCATTGGAAGCAGATATGGGGCAATCCTTCATAGGCCACACGAATGAGTTCGTCGTCTAGCTCAACCACCGAATGGAGGGGGTAGCTGAGGTCCAACGTGACAGCGACGCGGGCAAAGCGACCACGGATAGTTTGGTGGGAGGTGGAATCAATCTTCACCGTGCGTCCGACAAGATTGCCGAGGGCTGTGAGGATGGAGGGGTGATAACGAGCAATAGGTAGATCAGGGAAGCGAACCCACGCAACAACGTGAGTGATTTTGCCGGAGGAAGGGCGGAACTCCGGCGCCCATGGTTACACCGACAGAACATGGCCAGCGAGAATCCAAGGCCCTTGTGTTAAGGTATGGATGAAATCGGCCTCTTCTTTGAACTTGATGAGATAAAATTCGTTTTCCAGGTCGACGATTTTCATCTGGCCTTTGGGGTGCCACAAAGAGGGAAGCCGATCCTGCAGCATGTTGAAGCCTAGTTTACGCCCCAAGAGCTTGACCACCACAGCGTTAGTCCAGGGTTGATCCAACTTGGTATTAAAGGTGGGGGAAAGTTCCACTCCTAAGTCGTGCCCACCTTGCACAATGTTGATGTCGCCTTCTGAAATTTCAATAGGCTCTTCCTCTGGCCAGGCGATTGCTGGTGTGGGGCCTTCTGCGGTGCCGGACCCAGTGACGATTGCGCTATAGCTCAAGGGATGTTGTGGCTCAGAGGGCGTTGAAGGCGGGGGATCCTCCTCGCGTTCCCTAATTCTGACTTTCTTGGCCGTGTGCCCATTGGCATCAGGGGGTGGCTAGAGTTCATGGGTGGCAGAGAGCGAAGGCAAACGGGGTGCCCAGAGGTAATGCCGGAGGAGTGACGAAGAACGGAAGAGTTGAACATTGTTACTATAGCAAGAGCGATGTTGTTACTGTAGCAAGAGCGATGGTTAACTTCACATTACTATTTACTATTTACTCTCCGTACATGGCTTTCGTGCCTCTAGAATGTAATAGAGGTACTGAACAAGCTAATTTGTGGCGTTCATGCCTAACTCTTAGAATGCATTTGGTTTTCCTACAAGTGTTTGGAGAAAACTATACCTTGGATGTATCAAAGTTTACCTTTGAACCCAAGAGCAAGCGGAAATTATGAAGACATTTTAGCACAATGTTAACTTAGGTCAAGGAAGCTTTGCCTAATAAGGAGGAGGTCATCAACAATGAATAAGTTAGAAAGATCTAACCTTCGCATGGACAATTTAAGAGGTTTCCATTTCTTTATTATTAATTGTTTTAGTGATCACGTAACTTAAGTTTCCTATGTAAAGTACCAACAAATAGCGAGACAAAAGCTGCCTCTTATTGTAAGTCTCTTGAAGGAGAAGGAACTCGATATTAGGGGGCTCTTCCATTTCATCAAGTATAAGACCTATCAAATTTCAATTTACGTTATCATAAGTTGTTTCAATTTTTAATACTTTAAAGCTTGTGCTTCCTTTTTTCTTTACAAAGAATAGATGAATTTTGGGTGATGATTATATTCTTAATTCATGCTCTTCTTTGAATAAAGATACTCTAGTTTGGTCACACCGACTAATACAAAACGTATGATTATGTTCATTATTATATTTGACATAATTTCTAAAGTTTCGTTACGGAGAGAAATGGGTGTAAATGTAAATCTATAATTGACCAATGCTGGGAACCTTGGTATAAGGTTATCAAAGTATTATTTAAGGAGATTGGGATGTTGGGAAACTAAGTTGAAATCTAATCCTGACCATAGCGGAATATTTACAAAACTTTTTCATAACTTTTGATTTCTCAAAAACCAAAATATCTTTGATTCTATAAAATGATTAATACAAATCATAATAAAGCAGAAACTTAATTCGTATTTTATTCCAAAGTTTGATTTTTATCTTATTGTATCATTTGAATCGTTTTCGAACCGATCATTTTCCAACATAGTTGTATAAGTGCTTGACCTCTAACGATATCCATAGAACAAGCTGAGATAACTCTGTAACTCTTATAGAGAGAGTTAAGCTAGAAGTACTAGTTATATAGAGCTTAAGCCTATTTATAATAAGCTTTAGACATTTTAGTAATTTAATTGAAATTAAATTCTAATTTTAATTAAACTTTAATTGAAATTACAAATGATTCTAATTAAATACCAATTATGTCCAAATAAGATTCAATATCTTATATGGATCCTTATTTATTAAATATCTCATATTTAATCATAAAGTTTCTCAAACTTTACAATCAAGTCTAACTTGATTAAATTAGCTTTATTCTCTTCAATTCATTTTATATGTGAGATCCATTAGATTCCCAAAAGATTGATAATGATTATAAATTATAATTATAATTCATAATTAGAATTAGATAAATTAAAACTTCTTTTAATGTATCTTTAATTTTCTAATTAAGCAATTTATAATCATGGATCAAGATTGACATCTAATAGCGCATCATAACCACCCAAATATTTATGAATGTCAAAGTGGTTTTGATGAACCTTTCCATGCATAATTTTTCGTATTATTCAATCATTTCATTAACTAATGTTTCGATTAGACATAGAGTATGTAATTAATGTCTATTCTATTTTGAGTCTAATCATATTTTTTTTTCATTAACTATTGATTCAATTAATGACATCTGTAAACTATTTACAAAACCTTATGCTACGTTGGCCAAAGATTTCCCAAATCAATACTAATCGAGAAAAACTGAACATTCTCCCTAATTACTTTAGGGTGATGAATCATATCTTGATCATACAATTATCTCCGTATAATTCATGCTACATCCAATGATTACCGATTGAACAACCCATGTTTAAATAGATTGTAAATAATATCGAAACGTAACAATCCCTATAGAAGATAACTTTGGTGATCTCAAGTCAAAGAATCATTTATACATTCATCACAATGAGAATTCTATAGACATACAAGTAATGTTCCAAATAGATTTCTCATATCGGGTTTGTTCAATGGATTTGTTCTCTAACAAGTACCCACACATTTGTTTAAGTATCTCTATACTTTAGCTTATGAGATCGACTACTTCCTTCATAAGAAAAATCAAAACGTGTGCTTGATGCACTCATATTTTCTTATCTTTTTATACTTTTACACTTAGTTTTTATTCTCATTTGATGTCTAAATCACGTAGCTTACATTGATTTTATCATTTCAAGTGTTTTAGGTGTCAAATGAAGAAAATCATGCTAAGGAGAGAGATTTAGGACTTTTGGATATCATTTTCAAAGTGAGGAGGTCAAAATACCCTAAGGTGACCAAAGTTGCAGAAATCCTAATCCTATAAGCAATCCTACTTCAACTAGGATTTCTACATTTCAGAAGATTCTTGTTAAGCCTTTGCAAGAAATGGATCCAGAACAATCTAGGCGGTCGAGGACATGTAGATCGGGAGAAATGAAGATTTTTAAAAAGTCCTACCTCAGAAGGTCTTAATTTGGCAAGGAAAGAAGAAAACCTACTTCTACTTGGAAAAGAAGTCATCTCCTTATAAAGATCCTAATTCTACAAAGAAAGAAAGACCCACTTCTACTTGGAAAAGAAGTCATCTCCTTGTAAAGATCTCATGTCTACAAGGAAAGAAATACCTACTTTTACTTGGAAAAGAAATCCTCTCTTACAAGACCTCCTCCAATATAAATAGGGTCTTTTAACATTAGTTTGGGGAGATTCACGTTTTCTATCTTCTTTGGATGTGAATTTCTCTTCTTTTCTTTCTCTTTTACATTTTTTCTCTCTCCCTAGGTAGAACTCTAGTTTTATTTCTTTCTATTCTTCTTCTTATACCCAAATTCTGCATTATGTTTTCTATTATGATTTTTGGCTTTGTTTTAGTTAGAATTATGAACTAAATTCTCTTTTCCAATTGTTGAGGCTATTAGCTAAATTCATGGTTGTTTTTATGAGAAGCATGTGTAGGAAAATCCCGGTGTGTGCATCACATATACACGGTGCGGAAAACGAAAAATTTTTATTCCGGGACCTTCCTGAAAGCCAGGATCTATGTGTCTATATAACAAAGTCAAACCATAACGACCAAAAGAGACCGTCTCTAACGGTATCCACGCAGAGATCGGAGAACTTAACCGGGGCAAACCCTTTGACCCGGGAATAGCTAGAATAAAGTAAAGACTGCTAGATCTTACCTTATTCTTGGAGAGCTAGGAGAAGACGATGAGAAGAAGCTTGGAGAGGAGATGAAGAGTGATGATCGATGAAGAAGAGATAAAAGCTTAGGATTTTTCAAAACCCTTTCTTATATCCAACGATCATCCTCCCCTCTTTTTCATTTCTTTGTCTTTTAGTCATTTAATGCAACTTTTGACAAAGCATAAAAGAAGCTTCTAATGGCCATCCACATAAATGATGATGATGATATATATATATATTAATTACTTAATTAATTAATTATATATATATATATATAAATGCTGAAGTGATCCAGTCACACTGGGTTGGTCCTACCGGGTCCCGGTATGGAAAAAACACCGAAGACCTGTTTCAGCAATATCGATGTCGCGATCTCATCAGGACATATCTCGATCTCATCGGAATCCATTTAATCCTATTGCTCTCCATATATTGGATCTCTATCCAAAACTATTTTACAAATTCTCCGAGTCACTCTTATGCATGTGACCCATTAGGTTCCTGGTTATGTTGGCCACTTAGAGTAACACTTAATCTGAGCAAGTCATGAGCGGTATCTAGCAACACATCATGACCCCCAATTGACCGGAAAGTAATTGGTTTGACAAATGAACCTATGTTCATCACGAACCCTATCACGAACCTTTCTATAGACAATTACTGTGCAATTCGTCCTTTCACCATGCTATACCCCACTTGGTTATGAGTATGGGCAAAGTGTCAACTCTTACTAGACTGACCACGTCAAATCTAGTCCAAATGATATCAGTTCTTGTCCTAGGACTCATTACTTTATATGTCAATGAAGACACTCTTCATGACATATGAACTCCGGCTAGAGATTTCTAAGTAATGACCCTGACAAGAGGCCATGGGTATCATCTTCTGCTATCACAGAAGTGGTGAATCCTCTATCGGCTACTCAATTACCTTCGAATACCTCAAGCTGTGCCCAAGCACCACCCTACGAGTGACCTCTGTAAGGCAACAAGGAATGGAGTCAAAGTACATAATCAGTATCCAAGATATCCTTGAGTACCTCAAGTCTAAGGATATTTACACTATTGCTATGATGAGATTATCACTGACATTAGAATAGGACATCCATGTGATGATCTCATAGCAGGTCATCCAATGTACTTACTACCTCTAGTAAGCATTCACATCTCAACCCTAAATATCTCATATTTACAGTTTCTGAGATCCACTGCTTGATCAAATCAAGGAGCTTGAAATGTGCTAGTCTCTCCGGATTAATGATGTCCAATTTCAGTAATCCTATGACTAGGGATAATTTAGATACTGACATAATTGCACATGATAGGAATCTCAGTAGTATGATCACATCATAATTTCCTTCATACTATGTCATATATCATGGACTTCATTAATTTGCTTATAGATCAATATCAATTCATAAATAATGAATATCAAATTAATGAAATATGCCTTTCTTTATTTATTCATAAAGTATGTACACAACTTTGTACAAAACGCGCTAAAGGCGATTGCCTTTAGGGCACTACTCTAACAGCATGTGCATATAATTGATGAATCTATGATTAGAAATTTATGCTCTTGATCTGGACATGATTGCCGAATTATGCATGTAGATTTGAAGTCATGAATTCGAATTTTGCATGAATAATTTGTATGCTATCTGACTAATTTAATTGCTAGACAATAAATTGATTAGGTTAAGTAGCATCAACTAATTAAAATTGAAGCTTGTATGTAGGTTTTAATTAGTTGGATCAAGACATAGGTTAATTTTATGCATGCTAGCTTTGTTGAAAGTTAACTTAGGTTTAGTAAACTTGATTTTAATCTTAATGCTCTTGTTATTGTGTTGTTCATGCTAGTTTTGGATTAATACATTAACAAGAAGTTGTTGCATGTCATGCTTGTTTTGAATGCATCTATCTTTGCTTGATGAGACCTAATTTTTCAATCTAAGATATAATTTGTTTTCAATGATTAAAAATAACCTAAGGATTTAGTGAAAACCTTTGCAATTGGTCTTTAATTAATCTGAACTTTTTACTCAAATTTTCTTAGCAATTTCTCTCTTGAAAACTTTTATCTTTGTTTTAATTTTCTAAACTTAAATCACATCTTCTTCTTTCTTTTCTTATTTACTTTTAACATAAACAAACAAATCCCCCAATCTGGTCTTAAGAGCATTCGATTTTTGTTTTCCCCTTTGACATTCACGCATACTTTGCTTGAAAGTAAGAAAATCTTCCTTGTGTTTTGATTTCTGTAGGACGATACCCTTGCTTCGCTATACTACAAATCAATTTAAGTAGGGGATTAAATTTGTAGGCTAACGACAACCTATCAAATTTTTGCCGCCCTTGTTGGGGACCAAAGTGTTGATTTTTATCTTTCTTTTATAGTTTGCGTGCTATTTTTCTTTCTTTTTGTGATTTGGTGCATTTAACCTTTTGTTTTGAAGGTTGTATGTCCTAATCATCTGGAGAGAAACTTTTAGATCAAGAACAAGCCGACTTAGATCAATTCTACAAAGATTTCTTGATCAACTCTACACAAACACCAACCCATACACCGTTGCACGATCCTATCATCCTTGAGCAACGCCATCCACTCTTCCGACCAAACTTTGAGAAGGAGTTATCTTTCACACGTGCACAACCCGCCGACTCATCACCATCCAACAACATCTACGTTGATCCTGTTCCTGAAGACATGGTAGTTGCACAACAAAGAACTTTGAAGGAGCTTGCTGCTCTTGACTTGGAGAACCATCCTCTTTGTATTAATGTTGAGAATGCTAACTTTGAGCTAAAACCTGGTTTTATCCATTTGCTTCCTTGTTTTAACGACCTTGCGGGTGAAGATCCACATGCTCATCTTAAGAAGTTCCACATGATTTGCAATAGCATGAAGCCGAATGGTGTGGAGGAGGAGCAAGTCAAGCTGAAAGCTTTTCCTTTCTCTTTGAAGGGGACATCTGAGGAGTGGTTGTTCTCAATCCCATCTGGTTCCATAAGGACGTGGAATGACCTTAAGAGAATTTTCTTAGAAAAGTACTTCCAAGTCTCAAGAGCCGCCAATATTAGGAAGGAGATATGTGGGATAAGACAAGCTTATGGTGAATCATTATCGGAGTATTGGGAGAGGTTTGAGAAGCTCTGCAACCAATGTCCCCACCACCAAATTTCTAACCAACTCCTTATTCAATATTTTTATGAGTGGTTAACTCCCCAAGATAGGAGTATTATTGATGCAGCTAGTGGTGGAGCTTTGGTGAACAAAACACCTGAGGCGGCAAATCATTTAATCTCTGATATGGATGCAAATTCCAAGTAATTAAGCACCCGAGCTGATCATAGACGCGTGAATCAGGTAAGTATCTCTAACTTAGAGAATAAGGTTAATGAGATTACTTATATGATGCAATCCTTCATGAGAGGTGATATGCAAGCTATTGTCTATTCTATTTGTTTCGTGCATGGTCATAATGCTAATACATGTCCTACTATGCAAGATGATTCTACTGACCATGTGAATGCAGTTGGTGGTGTTTTTCATGCTAACCCACAGAGAAAGTATGATCCCTACTCTCAAACCTAAACTTCGGGATGGAGAGATCACCCCAACCTTCGCTATGGGAATCCTCAGCAACCACCTAGGCATAATGGATCAAGAGCACCCAACCACACTGGATTTCAACTACAACCGAACATTCCCAGAACTATGCCGCCACCTTCTAACCCTTCTTCTTCTTCTAATCCTTCTTTGAATGAGATTACGGATATGATGAAAACTATAGCATCTAACACCTTGTCTATGCAACAAAATTTTATGTCTTTTCAACAAGATTATAAATCTTTTCAGCAAGAGACAAGGTCGGGCATCTAAAACCTTGAGAGGCAAATGGGACAGTTGGCATCTAACCTTGGAAAAATGGAGGCCCAAAATTCTAGAAAATTGCCATCTCAAGGGCTGCAAGGCAAGGAAAGTTCTTTTGCACTTAAGCTAAGGAGTGGTAAGGAGATTGGAGACAAATTGATTATTTTGGATGAAGAGGATGAGTTGGAGGCTAAAAAAAACAACCGAAAACCAGCAACACTACCCTCTGACCTGAAGGGCACTGAATCTTCTTCTCAACCCAAGCAACCATCTCATGCGTCTAAGGTATCTCCTAATCTTGTGGATTCCACTTATAAGCTAACTCCACCTTTCCCTTTGAGTTCTAACAGGCAAAAGAAGGAAGATAAGGAGAAAGAAATATTGGAATTGTTTAAAAAGGTAGAAATCAACATTCCTTTGCTAGAAGCAATAAGACATGTGCCTAAGTATGCTAAATTTCTCAAGGAGATGTGTACCACCAAGAGAGCCAACAAGGTCAAAAATGGTGACATAGTTAGCTTAGGAGAGAATGTAAGTGCTATTCTTCAAAAGAAATTACCTATTAAGCAAGGAGACCTAGGTGCATTTTCTATTCCTTGTGTGATTGGTAATATGTTCTTTGATAAGGCTATGTGTGACTTAGGAGCTTCATTAGTGTGATGCCAAAATCCATCTTTGATTCTCTTAATGTTGGTTCTTTGAAAAGCACTTCTGTTATCATTCAACTTGCTGATAGATCTTTGTCTATCCTTTGGGTTTGTTGGAAGATGTGTTAGTGAAAGTTGGTAGCTTGATTTTCCCTTGTGATTTCTATATCATTGAGACATGCGATGATCACCCTTACACACGTTCACCTCTTCTACTTGGGAGATCATTTTTTAGGACCGTTAAGACTGTAATTAATTGTGATGATTGCACTTTGTCTATGAGGATTGATGATGAACATGTCTTATTTAATTTTAATAAGGCAATGAAATATAATGATGATGTGCATGAATTACATAAATTGGATATCATTGATATGTTGGTGGACCAATTTTGTTCCTATAGTAGTAATGATGGTGTTAATATTGCTCTTATTCGTTCCTTCTTCTCATCTTTTTATGTTAATGCCAATGGTGCCATCATATTTAAACTTTATGTGATTGATGCTATTATGGCATTGCAATCTTCTTATATGGTGTCAAAATTGGATGTGTTTGCTGATCTACCTCTTTCGCATAAGAAAGTCTTACCTTCTGTGTTGCATGCTCCTGAGTTAGAATTGAAACCTTTGCCTTATCATTTGAAGTATGCTTTTCTTGGATCTAATGATACTCTTCCAGTGATTATTGCAAAGAATCTAACAGCTATGCAGGAAGAAAGATTGCTGCGTGTCTTAAAGGACCATAAGACCGCCATTGGATGGACTTTAGCTGACATCAAAGGGATTAGTTCTTCTATGTGTATGCATCGCATACTTTTAGAGGATAATTCGAAGCCTTCAAGGGAGATGCAGAGACAACTCAATCCACCCATGATAGAGGTGGTGAAGGCAAAAATTTTGAAACTTTTGGATGCAGGTGTCATATACCCTATCTCTGATAGCAAGTGGGTAAGTCCTATCCATGTGGTTCCTAAAAAGGCGGGCATTACTGTGGTGAAAAATGCTCAGAATGAGTTGGTGCCCACACGTGTTCAAAGTGGCTGGCGAATGTGTATTGATTATAGGAAGTTGAACTTGGCGACAAAAAAAGACCATTATCCTTTGCCTTTCATGGACCAAATGCTTGAGCACCTAGCTGGTAAGTCTTTCTATTGTTTCCTTGATGGCTATAGTGGATATAATCAAATTGTTATTGCTCCTGAGGATCAAGAAAAGACTATCTTTACCTGTCCATTTGGTACATATGCTTATAGGAGAATGCCCTTAGGTTTATGCAATGCACCTGCTACTTTTCAAAGATGCATGATGAGCATATTTTCTGATTATGTTTAAAGGATAATTGAAGTTTTTATGGATGATTTTACTATCTATGGTGATTCCTTTGATTATTGTTTAGGAAATTTGTCTCTGATCTTGAAAAGATGCATGGATACTAACCTTGTTTTGAACTATGAAAAATGTCATTATGGTAGAGCAAGGGATAGCTTTAGGGCATGTGGTTTCTGAACGTGGTTTAGAGGTTGATAAAACTAAGATAGATATTATCTTGTCCTTGCCTTACCCCTCCTCTGTGAGGGATGTTCGATCTTTTCTTGGACATGTAGGTTTCTATCGCAGATTTATCAAGGATTTTAGCAAGGTAGCCACCCTTCTATGCAAGTTGCTAGCCAAAGATGCTGAGTTCATCTTCTCCCAAAAATGCAAAGATGCATTTGACTTGTTGAAAAATAAGTTGACAACATCACCCATCATCCAACCACCTAATTGGGAGCTTCCTTTTGAGATTATGTGTGATGCCAGTGACTATGCAGTTGGAGCTGTTCTTGGGTAGCGTATAGGGAAGTATTTGCATGTGATTGCTTATGCTTCAAGGACATTGGATGAAACTCAGTGCAATTACCATACAACTGGGAAGGAATTATTTGCTGTTGTGTTTGCTCTTGAAAAGTTTAGGTCATACTTACTTGGCACAAAAGTTGTTATTTTCACTGATCATGCAGCTCTTAAGTATCTCTTGAAGAAAAAGGAGTCTAAGCCGTGCCTTATCAGATGGGTTTTGCTCCTACAAGAGTTTGACCTTGAGATTAAGGGCAAGAAGGGAGCTGAGAACCTTGTTGCTGATCACTTGAGCCAACTTAATGCTAAGGGAGTTGATGTCGTTCGTGTCAAGGAGACCTTTCCTGATGAACAGTTGTATGCTGTCCTCCGTGCTACACCTCGGCCATGGTATGTTGATTTAGTTAACTTTTTAGTTACTAATGAGCTACCCTCAGGTATGTCTAAATCCCAAAGAGATAAATTCGTGCTGATGCTAAGTATTATTATTGGGATAATCCATATTTATGGAAGTTCTGTGCTGATCAAGTTATTAGGAGATGTGTGCCATAAGATGAGTTTAATTCTATACTTACTTTCTTTCATACTTATTCTTGTGGTGGTCATTTTGGTGCTAAGTGCACAGCTCATAAAGTGCTTGAATGTGGATTCTTTTGGCCTTCATTGTTTAAAGATGCATTCCACTTCTGTAAATCATGTGAAAATGTCAAAGAACTGGTAACATAACTCAGAGAGACCAGATGCCATAAACCACTTTGATTTTTAATGAGATATTTGATGTCTGGGGTATTGATTTCATGGGTCCTTTTCCCTCTTCTTATGGATATCTTTATATCTTGCTTGCTGTGGATTATGTATCTAAATGGATTAAGGCTATTCCTACTAGAACTGATGATGCTAAGGTTATTGTTGGATTTGTTAAGGCTAACATCTTTGATAGGTTTGGCATTCCCAAAGCAATAATCAGTGATAGGGGGACCCACTTTTGCAATCAATCCTTTGAGGCTATATTGAAGAAGTACCATGTTTTTCACAAAACTAGCACGACATACCATCCTCAAACAAGTGGCCAAGCTGAAGTTTCTAACCGTGAGATCAAGTCTATCTTGGAGAAAACAGTGCAACCTAATCGAAAGGATTGGATTCTTAGATTGGGAGATGCATTGTGGGCTTATAAAACAGCTTACAAGACCCTTTTAGGAATGTCACCCTTTAGGATGGTTTATGGGAAAGCTTGTCACCTTCTAGTAGAGCTTAAGCATAAAGCATTTTGGGCCATTAAGCAATGTAACTTGAACTATGATGAGGCTGGAACTTTTAGGAAGTTACAATTGCAAGAGTTGGAGGAGATACGAAATGACGCCTACGAGAACATGAGGACTTACAAGGAGAAGTTGAAGGCAGTCCATGACAAGATGATTAGTAGGAAGGAGTTTCATGTAGGTCAGAAAGTTCTCCTCTACCAATCCCGCCTTTGCCTCTTCCCAGGTAAACTTCAATCTCGTTGGCTTGGACCTTTTATTGTTACACGTGTTTTTGATTATGGTGCAGTAGAGGTTGAGAGCATGGATACAAGCAAGAGGTTTATAGTCAATGGCCATAGGTTGAAGCCTTTCCTTGAAGGTTTTCAATCTAACTTGGAGGAGATGCACTTGGTCGAGCCTGTCTATGAGGAGTGAGGAGCATTAACATGATGTCGAGCCAACGACGTTAAACAAAAACGCTGAATGGGAGGCAACCCATCATACAAAAACCAGATTTGATTTCTCTTCCTTTCCTTTTCTCTTAACGTTTTCATCATCTTCTTCTTCATATCAGAATTTCTTTCTTTTTGGTGTGTTTTATCTTCTCTTCTGGCTTTGATTTCAACATTGAGGACAATGTTGTGTTTAAGTATGGGGGAGGATTTAGGTTAGTTTTTTTTACATTAAATTTTTGGGTTTTAGCTGGTTATTGGTTCGGATATTTTCTTTACTTTCGTGCTTTAATGCACCGCACCTTTGCTCTTGCTTGAACTTGAAGGTTTTCACTGGTACTTGTATGCTTTATTAAAAAAACTATAAACATTAAAAAATGATTCAAAAATCCAAAAAAAATCTCTATTTTTGTATGTTTTTGCACCTGAAGTGTTTGGTTTTTTTTCTTTTTACCTCCCAATGATTAAGAAGAATATGAATGTTATATATCAGAATTAATCTGTGATTCTTGAATCATAAATTTGATGAATGTGTTTTTATGTAAGTTTTGAGCAAGATGGTATTTGGACTAACATTGAAACTACACATGTTGACTTAATAGAGGATCGTCCCATGTGAGCTTTTGAGCCTTCAACATGTCTCTTTGGTGTGTGATTTCATTCAATGCTTTGTATCTCTAGAACTTACTTCATATCTTAATGAGACTACACTTGTGCATGCATTACATAAACATGATAAAGGCTCCTAGGATTTTAAACTAATTGAAAAAAGGCCAAGCCAAAGCATATTGACCACTAGTTAGCCCACTTGAGTTTATTACCTATTCTTTGCTTTACCCATGTTTAACTTAGACTATTCTTACTTGATTCACCTTTCTAACCCCTATCATGGTTAGTAGAGCATGTTTTTGTTGATGTCAAACTTGAGGAGGTTGAACATGTTTGGTTATCTGTAGTATATGACTTATTTTGTTCTTAATTATTAAGGGGGAGTATTCGGCAAAAAAAAAGAAAAAAAGAAGAAAAAAACAAAAAAAGAAAAAAGACGAAAAAAGAAAAAAAGATTGAGGTCGAGAGTAAAAATAAAAGAAGTGAATTATCCATGTGATTTTCTTGTTCAATATTATTGGAATTGAAAGTTCAAATAAAAAGTTGAGTTGTGTTTGATTGTTTGATGTTATACATGGTGCGCGACATGTATGCCATTGATTATTTTTATGCTCTGCTTTCCTTGATACTTAATCTTTTTCTTTGCCATTCTTTTACCTCACCCCTAGCCCAGCCAAGTTACATCTCTGTTAAGACCTTTTGATTTGTGTTGTGCATGTATGTTTAGTAGTATATAAGAGATTGAAGAGCAAGCACATGGTAGAGCATTGCATTGCTTGAATTTATGAGAGTTAAACACATATGAGCCTTAAACACTTTGAATGTTGGAGAGTATAACAATGAGAGGACCTATTATTTTGACATGGAGTAGATTTCCTTTGAGTCCTATATGCTATCTGGCTTGGTTCTTACATTTAGAGTAAGTTCATTATGTAACATCCCACCCTCAACGGGAAGGGTAGAATAGTAATGTGGCATAGGATGAGAGTGATTGGGCTTCATTAGGACTATTCATGCATACTGGTATTTGTGAACAGTGAAATTTTGTGCACATGAAAATAATTGTACATGCATACATGACATTCTCGGTTTTTGTTCCTAATGTAGTTTTACTGTGATTAATGTGGTTCTTGTGTTTAAAAAATTATTCTGAGTGCGCCATTGAGTGTTTTATATTTTAAGGGATTTTTAGAAATTTTTCTAGAGTTTTTCGGAGAAAATTCCCGGATCGAAAAAATCGCCAAGTGGCGAACCGGTTGATTTTTGGTATCAAAAATTTCTGTCCAATGGCACTACAATATTGAGTATATTATTTTGGGATTGAAATTTGGGCCATTGGAATTGAATGGGTTAAAGATTTATTTCATTAGGGTTTAATAAAAAGTTTTTGTCTTTTATCTTTTTTTGTCTTTTTCTTAAAAATGCCAAGTGTCCTACCTATTTAATGGTTTTGTTTTACTTCCATCCCACACACTCGACAACTTTGAATGGAAAGAAGGAAAAATTGACTTGCTTTGCTCCTTCAACCGAAATCTCCATCTTCTTTTCTTTGGTTTCTCCTTTGATTTTGGCTTTATTTTTACTCTCCTTCTACTTAAAATCCCTCCTTATATGCTTGCAAACTTAAACCTTCTACCTCCTTACTATAATGACAACCGTGTATGAGGATTAGAAAGTAGAGAAAGTGGAGAAGTTGGTGTAGTATTGAAGAGGGAAAACTTGATTAGGTAAGTTTTTGTTTTAAGCTTTGGTTGTTTATTTAATGAATGAAGTGGTAGTTAGATGCATTCATTGGGAATTTAGGTGCAATTATTGTGTTTATTGATGCATGAATTGAATGAAAATTTAAGTTTGAATTGGTGGGTAAGATTATGTTAGGTATGACTTGATGAAGTAGTATGAATGAATGTTTTAGCTTGATTTTGGATTGAATATTGATGACTAATCTTTCATAGAAATTAAGAGTTTAATGCTGCAAAATTTTGACTATGGGTCTAAGTGAGTGTAGGAATGATCTAGGGACTGATTTTGCGTCCAATTGGGATGCTTATGGTAGTAGAAGTTCAATTGGCATGATAGGAAGTGTATTTGAGTAGTAAAGCTGAAAATTGGTTTTTTGACTTACTGTACTGTTTTGAACATAACTTATTGTATGGTTATGAAAATGAGGTGAGGTTTATGCCAAATGAAACTTTGGCTTGTTGGGCTACATTTTTGTGTGAAATAGGTGTTGTCTAATTTTAGCCTTAAGAGGGTGAATTTTTGGCTTGGAAAGTTACTGTTGATGTTTGTATGAACAGTAACCGAACCAATGACGTAAGTGTTTTGATGATTTTTCTAAATTAATTTAGAAGGAATTGATGAAAATGGTCTTCATGAGAGTTGAAGCCTAGATTGTTATCTTTCCATTTCCACTGATTTTGCAATTTTTCGATATGTATATTGTGAGTTATGACCTGTGAATTTTGGCTGTTTATGTGCATTGTGGTGAAACCTAGCCTAAGTGTCAGAGTTGTGAGCATTCTGATTTGGAAGCAATTTTAGAAATTTTTGTGAATTGAACTGGCTTGAGTGATCTTCTGCAGAGTTGTAGAGGAAGTAATTATCTTGAAAAATGGTATATAGCATGCTATTTTTGGATATCAGATTTGGGAGTAATGAATTTGCAAAAACTGAATCTGAATTAGTTCATTGACTGTTGATTAAGGCAGTCACTTACATGACAGTTTTGAGCTTGTTAATGATGGAATTGGATTCTGAGTCCCTTATGAAAATTGAAGTATGAGATCTTATCTTTCTAGTGATATAAGGTAGTGATTTTTTTGACATTTGTTCAAGGAGTTATGTTGTTTCAACATTTACTATTCAGATTGGAGAATTTTAGTGGGCAGATTCTTGGTTGAATTGTTTGACCTAGTTAGCAAGTGAATTTGATTTCAGGTTGTTCATGAAAGTTGTAGAAAACATTGTGATTTTTCTGTGCACATTTATTGTGTAATGTTTGACTGAGGAACTGAAAGTTATGGATTTTGCAAAATCTTTGCTTTTGAGAGGCATTGATCAGGCAAGAGCTTCGATTGATTTTGACACCCTTAGGGGTGAAGTTGATTTTTATGGTCTTCATGAAACTTGTATACGTTTTCATGATCTTTCCAATGAGATATGGTTTGTAATTTTCTGAATTGTGTGCAAAGAGTCATAGGTGTTTGAATTTCGGTTTGAAAATAGGAAAAAGAGAAGGAAATAGGGGTAGCATATATATATATATTAATTGTTTTATTTGATTTTTGTGTTCTTTTGGGAATTTTTGGACGGGAAATTGACGTGGGTCCGGGTAATGGTTCTTTAGTCACTGTTTTATTTATTTTTAGACCTATAGAGGTCCGAATTGAGTGCCGTCAGCGCTATTAGATTTCTAATTTTTAGATAAATTTTTATGATGGAAAAAGTGAGATTAGGGTCGGGAATATCATGAACAAGCATTATACACCTACATGTGCATTATTGAATAGTTATGATTGGACAGTTAGTAATATTCATCTTCTCTGATTTTTTTTATATAGAGGCACAATTGGAGCGTCGATCGATCGACGTAGAGACTTCCGGCATTAGCTCGGAAGTAATAGGTGAGTAACCTAGATGGGTTTCTCAATTATTAATTGTCTAATATGGGGATAATGGCGAGATCGAGAATGTAAAAACTGTGTGACTTGTTTGCCCTTCTTGGGATTCTTGTGATTAATTGTGGCTTATGGATCGTTAATTGTGAATTATAGATCGTTAATTGTGGTGATGGACCGTTAATTGTGCATTATGGATTGTTAATTAACTATTCAATTGGGCATAGGCATTTCATACAGATGCATAAGCGGATAAAATAATTGTGAACCGAAGTCGCCATCGAATCGAAAACGAGCCTAGAGCTCGAAGGAGATAATCCTCCGAGATCGTCTCGATTCGATTATTGCTTAAGCGCTCGGTCACAACACTGAAATAAAACTGAAAAAAGAGTCACATGTGCATTGCATACTGGACTGAATACCTGAAATGACTTTTCTTTGATATGACCGTGTGATTCTTTGAGCAGACATTACTACTATGATCGCTGATTCTTTGGAACATGCTTATGTGATGCATGAATTGGACAAACCATCGATGATGGTTCCTCATTGAGTTCGCAAACTCATCCAAAATTGCAATCTATTTTTTCAGGGTTAAGAGTAGACTGTTAGCTCCCTCAGGACTGTAGAGCCTTGGACATCAGATTGGCGAGAGAGGCTATGGCTCAAAGGTCGATCAGCTGGAATTTCTTTTGAGATGACCTAGTTAGGATTGCTATTTTTGTCTTGTGGTATATAGTGTTCAGGGTGATGTACAGATTGAGAACACTAACAGTTGTATAAATTACTGAGTTTGATGAAATGAAATGGATCACAGTTTGGTTTTAAAAAGTTCTTAAATTTCATATTACTGTTTTATTATTGTGATGCCATGTGGAGTTTAGAGTTGTTTGTCTGTAGTTCTCTCTTATCGTAGGATATGTACCGGAATGACCTACGGGTGTTCCGGTGGGTACTCTACAGTAAGGGGGTGTTACACATTGAGTTTATGGATTGAATGCCACGACTTACTTTTTCTCTATGATGCTTGTGCTTCTTTGATGTTGTTGGGAGGTTAGGAGAAAAGCTATAACACTAAGAAAAGTTTCTCTGGATTTGCATACACGTTTTCGTTTACTTTTACATCCACACTTGTTTTTTTTGCATGTCACAAATTTTCCTTAGTATATTTCTTTCGTCTTTCTTTAATTTTCCTTACTCGAGGACGAGCAAGAGCTAAGTGTGGGGGAAGTTGATGCACTCATATTTTCTTATCTTTTTATACTTTTACACTTAGTTTTTATTCTCATTTGATGTCTGAATCACGTAGCTTACATTGATTTTATCATTTCAAGTGTTTTAGGTGTCAAATGAAGAATATCATGCTAAGGAGGGAGATTTAGGACTTTTGGATATCATTTTCAAAGTGAGAAGGTCAAAATACCCTAAGGTGACTAAAGTTGCAGAAATCCTAATCCTATAAGCAATCCTACTTCAACTAGGATTTCTACATTTAGGAAGATTCTTGTTTGGCACTGCAAGAAATGGATCTAGGAACAATCTAGATGGTCAAGGGACATGTAGATTGGGAGAAATGAAGATTTTTTTTTTAAAAGTCCTACCCTGTAAAGGTCTTAATTTGGCAAGGAAAGAAGAAAACCTACTTCTACTTGGAAAAGAAGTCATCTCCTTGTAAAGATCCTAATTCTACAAAAAAAGAAAGACCCACTTCTACTTGGAAAAGAAGTCATCTCCTTGTAAAGATCTCATGTCTACAAGGAAAGAAATACCTACTTTTACTTGGAAAAGAAATCCTCTCTTACAAGACCTCCTCCAATATAAATAGGGTCCTTTAACATTAGTTTGGGGAGATTCACGTTTTCTATCTTCTTTGGATGTGAATTTCTCTTCTTTTCTTTCTCTTTTACGTTTTTTCTCTCTCCCTAGGTAGAACCCTAGTTTTATTTCTTTCTATTCTTCTTCTTATACCCAAATTCTGCATTATGTTTTCTATTATGATTTTTGGCTTTGTTTTAGTTAAAATTATGAACTAAATTCTCTTTTCCAATTGTTGAGGCTATTAGCTAAATTCATGGTTGTTTTTATGAGAAGCATGTGCATATAATTGATGAATCTATTATTGGAAATTTGTGCTCTTGATCTGGACATGATTGCCGAATTATGTATGTGGATTTGAAGTCATGAATTCGAATTTTGCATTAATAATTTGTATACTATCTGATTAATTTAATTGCTAGATAATAAATTGATTAGGTTAAGTAGCATCAACTAATTAAAATTGAAGCTTGTATGTAGGTTTTAATTAGTTGGATCAAGACATAGGTTAATTTTATGCATGCTAGCTTTGTTGAAAGTTAACTTAGGTTTAGCAAACTTGATTTTAATCTTAATGCTCTTGTTATTGTGTTGTTCATGCTAGTTTTGGATTAATACATTAACAAGAAGTTGTTGCATGTCATGCTTGTTTTGAATGCATCTATCTTTGCTTGATGAACCCTAATTTTCCAATCTAAGATATAATTCGTTTTCAATGATTAAAAACAACCTAAGGATTTAGTGAAAACCTTTGCAATTGGTCTTTAATTAATCTGAACTTTTTACTCAAATTTTCTTAGCAATTTCTCTCTTGAAAACTTTTAGCTTTGTTTTAATTTTCTAAACTTAAATCACATCTTCTTCTTTCTTTTCTTATTTACTTTTAACATGAACAAACAAATCCCCCAATCTGGTCTTAAGAGCATTCGATTTTTTTTCCCCTTTGACATTCACGCATACTTTGCTTGAAAGTAAGAAAATCTTCCTTGTGTTTTGATCTTTGTGGGACGATACCCTTGCTTCACTATACTACAAATCAATTTAAGTAGGGGATTAAATTTGTAGGCTAACGACAACCTATCAGTGCTAGTCTTTTTATGTTCTATTAATGTCCAATATTAATAAATAATAATTATGAACATTTAGGAATAATACATAAGTGCAATATAAAACTTATAATTATAATTTCATTTGGAATATACAATTATCCCATAGACTTTATCAGTTACTTATAAACATGTACAAGATAAAGAATGCCTTTAAATAATTTGTTACTAAATTACAACCAAAACGATTGGCTATAGAACATAAACCAACAATCTCTTACTTGCACTAAGCCAATTGTTTAAGTATATTATACCATATCACCATATGACGATTATTTTACTGCTGGAATAGTGGCTTACTGAGAGAATTCTACAAGATTCTCTATAGTGAGCGCTTGCTTAAAACTTACAAGTCCTATCTAATTATCATCATAATTAAGAAAATTTGACTAAACAATATTTCACAGTACATTACTGTTTTAAACAATGTAAAGAACTATATCAAGTTCACTAAAGAGCTTATTGATCCGTTTAATCATTTCCATTAAATGAAAAATGTATTATGACTTAATTAGCAACCAATTGCTATGTTGGAACCTTTCAAATCCTAAATGATATTGTTCTAAGTAAATTAAACTTAATTAGGATTTACTACTAAAGTTATATTCTTATTATCTTGAACTCAAATATCAACTCACACATAGAGTAATGGATATCTTTAATATTTTACAAGTATCTGATATCTCAAATACTAAACATCTTTAGTACATTATCCATGTACTTGGACTTATAATAAGTTAATAACGTCCAATCTATCTCTATAAATCTAATTCCTAGAATTAAGTTGTTACCTTTTCATATCCAACAAGAGTTGTTCTTGGATAATTATGTTTTCAACAATTGATAGTTAGAATTGTTGTTCTCTGTGAGCAATATTTCTCCATATACTCCTACTGAAAAGGACTACTAGACTCCTACTGACCTTCTTGCAGACATGATAAATTCACAATCATCTTCAAAATAACCCTTTTGAATTCATCATGAAAGTGAATCTTTCAACGTCTCATACCTTTGGACTATATACATCAAATATATTAATAAAGGCAATAGTTGCAATTAGATGTATTATCATGAGTTTTGAACCTTTCAAATTTCATTTTACTCCTATTACTTATCTTGAGAATCATTCTCCTATGAGCATACATTGAAATAAACAATTTGTTCAATAGGTCTGTAAGATTATATACAACATTTTGGATATCTCATAAACTTTTTATTTTCCAATGTAGTTCTAAACTTGATGGATAATGTATGCTTCAACCAATTATCACATCCTTGAATCATCAAATTTGACTCTTTAAAAGACTTATCATTTCATATTTAATATAAAATATTGCTAATTGATTAAATTGGAACTATTAAAGGTAATCCATTGTACTAGTCATTGCTATATAAGAAATACTATTGCATTATACAATATCTCATACTGTAAATTCCTCTTTACAAAAATTCTTACTCTTATGAACTTAGTTGTGAAGGTATTCACCACAGAATCTCATTCCCTATAGATAACCAAAAATTTAAAGCTCACCACAACGATCTCATCGAAGTGTTTCAGCATTCTCCATGCTTAATTTATGCTTAAATTTAAACAATTTGATCTTTTCAAACTGTTAAATCATTATTTCATTTAATACATATGACTATATCTCATAAAGTCATTAGTAATGTAATGAAATACAAGTATTATCCTATATGATTTTTTATTCCATCCAATACATCACATGTATAAATTTAACAATTCAATACAATCATCATCCTTTCACTAAAGTTATTTCTCAACTAGACAAGTTTCACAAGTTTCATACGATTCGTAATCATAAGGATACCTATGTCCTTGCATGTAACTTTATTATTCTCGTTATGTTGATTTCACTAACATGGGCATAAAGGATATACTCGGTTACCTAATTTTTTGGTCTTGCCATTTATGTTAAGTCTCCTTTGATCCAACACATATAAACTATTTTTATAAAATTGGATAAACTACTTTTACTTAACAATATATTTCTTATCATGCTTTGAACATTGTAATAATGTTGAATCAAAATTCAGTATCAAATACTCATAAGCATGAATTAGAAATACATATGATCTCTATCATATCAAGTATAGACAAGATAAGTTATGCAATCATTTTTCTTCTTATGACAATTATTATCATACTATAGCAAAACCTTTAATTGATGTCCATGTTTATGCTTATAGTAGGCTAAATTAAGTGGAACAATTCCAACAAGCGATTATACCTTTAAGCTATACTCTATGTAACCTTTTGTATCTTGCTATCATGATGTTGACACATATCTTACATATTGTCGTCAAAGTTTATAAGACATTAGTCAAGCCAAAATGTCAATACATTTTGTCATTTATACGATTTTAACATATATCTTAAAACTTTAATTTCAAATCCTCAAGCAAGATTAATAGCAAAATAAAACAATAGGCATACAATTTTTTTTAATATAACTTTTAAGAACTCTTCTCAAATATAACCTATGTCTAAGAAATTTGGTTCATTAACTTAGTATCAACTATACTAGACAAAGTGAGTTTCACTTAGAACAAAATAAATGTAAGAAAGCAAGCAATCAATTATATGTAAGAAAGCAAGCAATCAATTATATGCTATGATAACCAAATGAGATTAGAACCTCAAATATATATTTGGATACTCCTACTATTTTATTCGAAATAATAGCCCTCACTACTATTCGGAAAGATTACTCTAATATTTCTAGTGGGCTAGGATATCATTCAAGTATAGTTGATCTTGTGTTTGCTTAACAAAACCAACTAAACTTAAATTAGGTAGATAACAACTTTTTCGATCACATCTCATTTGACTCCTAAATCCGTTAGGTGACAACTCTTACTAAAACATATCTTATATGTCATTCTTAACCTTAACTCTAAATTCATGTGATCATGAGTTACTCATCCAAATCACACAAATTTAGTTAAGTAGAACCCATTTTCATACGATTAAATATGTTTGGGTAAAAGCGGCGTTGAATTTGCTTAACAAGCTTACAATAAATAGAACTCTGGTTTATTCTTATAATAATAGAAGACAAGAATCACGTTTTCAACGTATACTTAATATTTTAATAAAGGATTTTAATTTCATTAATCTCATTAATCACAAAATTGCATGTAAAATATCGTATATATATATATATATATATATATACATATATATATATGCATATATATATATATATATATATATATATATATATATATATATATATATATATATATATATATATATATATATATATATATATATATATATATATATATATATATATATATATATATATATATATATATATATATATATATATATATATATATATACATATTAACATGCATCCAATATATATGTATATATACATATATATATATGTATATATATATATATATATATATACATATATATATATATATATATATATATATATATATATATATATATATATATGTATATATATATATATAACATACAATTAACATGCATCCAATATATATATCAACCATATAAATAAAGCATGCAACTTATACACTTATAATCAAATTATATGAATAAAACATCAACCTTCGTTTGATTCTACTTATTGATCTTCATAATCTAAAATATTATTTCCAACTCATTAGAAAAATTAAATTAGATCAATCCCATTAATTCTTAAATGAATTAAATTCCTATTCTAAAAGAAATTTAATTTGGTTTGAAAACAATTTTCAAATCTAATTGGAAACTATTTCCAATTATCTTAACTCCTTTAATCAAATTTAATTAAAAAATTGCAATAAATTATTCTACTTACTAATTATAATTGAGAAAACTCCTTTTCAAAATTATACAAGTAACATATTATAATCTAATTAGAAAACTATTTCTAATGTCATTAGAAAATATCTTTCCTTGAATAAAAAATTTAAAAAGATTAGATTGACTTCTAAACCACATCTATCAAAATTTGAATACATTCAAAACATAGGTTTAGGGATTCAAGTGATTGAGTTTAAAAGAGAATTACAAACGACTAGAGTTGATAGGCACACCTGTAACTCTCGTTGACACATTTATATTGTATTTATGACATGTCTATAAAAGATATGATATTCACAGTTGTGTCTCTTCTTTGATACATCCATGTTTCTCTTAATTATGTTTCACATAATATTTTCATTAAAATTGTTTTAAATTGTTTGACAAATAATAAGAATCTTCTCTTTATTGCAACTCATTTCCAATTTTAACTTTGCATTCCTTTTATTAATTTATTTTAATTAAAACAACTAGTCCACCACTATGTTATGCGATAGGTATTGATTATATTATGCTTTGATAGATGTTTAAGTGTGTTTTCAAGTACTTCTTAGTTGATTATCATGTGTGTGGGCTTATAATTATGTAATTGTTAGTGATTGTATACAATCTAAGTGTTTTGTTTGGTTTAAAGCAAGAATTGGATTTTAATTTTACATTTTAAGAAGTGTTTGATGTATTTGTGAGTGTTAGAAATTTGGTAATTGAAGAATGAAGAATTTGGTAATTGAAGAATGAAGAAGATGGACGAAGAATGAAGATGTCACGATCCTGATATAGAGGATAAACTAGGAGCACGATCTTGACTCACATTTCACAATGGTGATAGAGAGTTTCCAAGCGCAGGTTTTTTCATCTATTTTAGGATTTATGGATATTTTTGAAACCGAACAAAGTGGGTAA
Source organism: Erythroxylum novogranatense (assembly GCA_029891385.1). NCBI lineage: Eukaryota > Viridiplantae > Streptophyta > Magnoliopsida > Malpighiales > Erythroxylaceae > Erythroxylum > Erythroxylum novogranatense. The sequence continues at coordinate 69,337,796 of CM057226.1, read as the reverse complement.
ATCTTAGTTACACTCCTAAGACCTTAATATACTATTTAAGAATGTGAAACTCACCAAAAAAACAAAGAAACCAACACCAAAGAGTGGATCATACTTTTGAGATAAAGAAGAATATCCAGGAATTCCAGCTTTCTAAATCAAGTCTTCAATAGAGTTTTTCTTCTTTTTCTTTAGTTCTTTCATTATTTTTAATGTTTAATATGAATTCTAAGATGTTAAACATGTTTATGAAATTTTAAATTTTAGATTAGGATTTATTCTGGATTTATTTTGTGACTTTGATTATTGTTGATTTCAATATGTATTTGAATATTTTGATAATTGTTCATGTTTAAACTTGATAACAAATCCAGAGAATGAATCAAAAGTAATCAGTGTTAAATTGTGCAATGAGGGTTGACAGTTTAATAGACTCGTAATTATCAAGTTAATAATCATTTGAAGAGACATCTTATTTAAGAAATTAATATCCAATAGATAGCTTCAGATCCAAAAAAATCAATTAGGGAAAGTTTTGTGAATCGTGAGATTGCAAATTTGGAAATTTTAAATTCAATTAGGGTTAATTGAATAAATCCTTAGAGAGGGTAATCAATGCATTAGAAAATCTATAATCAAACACATAATTGAATCAACAATAACAAAGGAAATAAAATTCCTAAGTATTTTAATTGACAATTTAGTTGTTATTTGATTAATTATTTCATTTATTTATTTGTTTCAATTTTTGTTATTTACTTTTAATTCAAATAAATTTCTAAATAGATTCAAATTGTTAGGTATTGCATAACTCTCGATAACTCTACTCCTACAAAATAAATTCCATATACTTAAGGATATTGATCCGTAAAGTTTTATTACATATAAAGATTGCTCAATGGCTTTGCAATGAGGAAACGCAAAACGTGAATTCGTCTCGCTCGAAACATTAAATGCTGATGTTAATGTGACAACAAAAGTTGTATCATAAAATAATGATGACGACGATGGCGATGATACCAGGAAATTCTAAAGGGAAAAGAAGACTTAAAAAGTGGGTTGGAACAAAAACCAAACAAAAGAAAGTCTTCAATTAGTATTTTGTGAAAAAACTGAGGGGCGGACGGAGATTCCAAAGACACTCTCGCCACTGCTGTCCTCCTGTATCCAACCGTTCTAAGGTTGCAGCTCACCCAACTAAGCTAAAACATTTTCTATATTAAATCCTCCATTTTGCCCCTAAAACCTCTTTCTACCTTCTCTCTGCACCGAACACTAGATCCTCACTTCCTTTTCTCTTTCTTCAATGGACTCATCGGTTGTTCTTCGATCTTTTCACTGTAACTCTCTTCCTCCCTCTAATATGTATCTGTGTGAAATGACTATCTAAATGTTTACATTTACGTTGAACCTTGCTACGAATTTCGCTTAAGTTTCTGGCTACTGTTTGTTTGTTTTTCTTTTTCTTTTTCTTTGTTGGGTAATATACAGTTTTCTGACATTTTCTTTCAGTTTCTTCTGCTACTTTCCTCCTTACCAAACACTAACTTTTTTGTATTCCACCAACCGCTGTCTCTTTCTCTTGTTCTGTGTTTATTGAGTTGTTAATTATACTCGAATTCGGTCTCCGAAGCTAAAGCTAGGCTTAAGGTGTTGTGATCTGTTGAGATCCTTATTTACATTAGCTGAAGCTTCTAGCTTTAACTTTTTATATCAAGTTATCGATTTGCTTAAACTAAGCATATTATACATTTCCCAATCTGGATAACAAAGTTAATTAGTGTACCGAACTCAATTTGCTTGACAGTATGGCATATGTCATTGTTTGATAGAATCACTTGGAATTGTTGTTTAAAATTCTTGGCGTTAGGAAATGCGTTAATGGATCTATCAGGCTAAAGTTGTAACTAAATTCCTGTTTTAAAGGCTTGAGCTGCATCCATAACTCGGTCATGTTGTGTCGTCGTACAAAATTATTATTGAAAGTTAATGGTTGTCGACAATTAATATTCCTTTCATTTTGTTGCATAACATCAACAACACAATTGTTATTAGGAGTTGACGATTTTTGCATATTCGTATTTTAGAGTTATCATTTTTGAAAGTTAATGTTTGTCGACAATTAATATTCCTTTCATTTTGTTGCATAACATCAACCACTCAATTGTTATAAGGAGTTGATGATTGTTGCATATTCGTATTTTAGAGTTATCAAGGTTATGCAGATACACATGGGTAGTTTTTCTCCTGTGGTTTGTAGTAATTCGGTGCTTTTATATTGCTACTGAATTTATGGGAATTATCATTTATGCAAGATACCTTCTTAAAATGACTAGCGTGGTCTGTATTCATGATCAGAGGTGTCTTTTCTCAGGTAATACATGTTCAAAAAGCCCAAATGTTTATAGAAAGCTTCTCTCTTCTCCAATGAAGCGAAATGTGATGCTGGTATCATGTGTGAAGACATCTGAAAATACTTCAATAGCCAAGGCAGATGGTTAGCTTATATTCAATTAAATTAGGCTTTACTTGTTTTTTCCTTATTTAATGCAGTTCCCAGACAAGGATGATTGTGTATTAATTTCTTCCAGAGTTTTGTTGCAAGCATAGCAAATCGCTATCAATCACCGTGCCATTGATTTCTATGAGTAAATTATGATCCATATTTGGAAATTATTATGCTAGATTTGAAATCTGTTTCTAAAGTGATGGTCATTTACAGTTTGACAGTAGACTTTAGTGGTTATGAAGAAGCAGGCTATAAGTCTATGCTTGAAATGAAAAGAATTTCTGTCATTTTGAGGAAAATTCTTTGATTTCTAGTGCTATCAAATGTTCTTAATTTGACAACAATAAAATTCTTGAGGTGCATGGCTGGTAAGTGATTTCACATTTGGTTTGCCTATCAACTTCAATATGTTACTTTAGAAATCTCTGATTGCAATTGCTCATTTTTTTTCCACAAATATACCTCTAATTCAGTTTCTAGTTTGGTCAATGTGCAATCATTATGTCTTTGATTGGATGTTGTTCAAGTGTTTATCTATTTATAAACATAACATTCTAAAACTTGAACCTTATGATGGGGCAGTTTCATCAGGTGCTGCTAAACAAGGCTCTTTGGAGAAGAATACTTTTCAACGTACAACTTTCCCAAGTGGATTTGAAGTGAGCACTCTCATCAATTAGTTTAAGTTCCTTCTGAACTTTGGTGATGAATTTTGTGATTTGAGTCCTTTTTGGTGGCTTACTATGTCAATCAAAAGGGGTAACATTCTTTACAATTCAGATCAAGTTGAGCTTCTATAACTATTTTCTCAGATTTAGGATTCAGATGTAAATCACCCTTAAAGGCAACAAATTAAATCAGGAAACTTCAAAGTTTGACATGTCGTTGTAACATATTACCTATTTTTTAATGTATCACAACGACCTACTTTGGTAGTGAATTTTTGATGGACTTTATACTTGACAAGATTTGAGTAACATGTCATATCAGATAATCTAATAGCTCCACGAACCTTGTAAGAGGGAGTTAGGGACATCTTTTGCATATATCCATCCTATGTATGAGAGGGCATCTATCTTTCAGAAAATATAATATGTTATACACTAGATGTGGACAATTTAATCCTATTCATTTTACAGCATTGGAAAAGCTTAAAATGTTTAAGTTCTCTAATGTAATAGAGCTAATTAAACTTACTTGAAGTTCTATGCCCTAGAAGGCAAATGAAAATTTTGATTTTAGATATTTTATCTCCATAACTATAATTAAAAAAATGCAAGGGCAAGCTTTGAAGCAACTGGTAAAGTTGTTCATTTGTGACCATAAAATCATAGGTTCAAGTTACAGAAAGAGTCTCTTTGGAAAAATACAATAGAAAGGCTGCGTATATTATGACCCTCTCTAGAATCTCACAAAGTGGGGAGCCTTGTGGACTAATTATGTTGATTTTTTTAATTCTGATTAAAAATATAGTTGATGTGCTTTTTATAATTGACAGGCATTGCTCCATGAAGTTTGTGACGAGACACAGATTGCTGAGCTGAAACTGAAAGTATCTCCTATTTCTCATTATGATGTTGGCTTGCTCTTTTAGTTAAACCTATTGTCTTGCCTTTTTGTCTAAGAGAAATGTCTTAAATTTTCTAGAAAGTTCTCAGAGATTTAGTACAAGAAAATGACATTTTGGAGTTTCTAGAAACTTACTATTATGGCATGACAATTCTCGGAAAGATATTATGACTGGTTCTCTTGTTTTTAATAGGTTGGCAGCTTTGAAATGCACTTGAAGAGGAACATTGGGGCTACAAATGCTCCCTTGTCCAACATTTCCCCTACACAACCACCACCTATTCCAACTAAACCAATGGATGCATCAGCTCCTTTTATTCCTCCACCAGCTTCAAAGCCCCCTGCTGGAAAATCTACTCCTTTTACAAATGCCTCTTTTGGGAAGACATCTAGGTTAACAGCCTTAGAGGCTTCTGGAGCTCATGGATTTGTTTTAGTAGCATCACCAACAGTGAGTTATATATTTTTTTTCAGTTGTTTGCAACTGTTTTCTATGTAACTAAAGAGAGAGAAACGGCCTGACATCTTTATTTCTGAACTAAAGGTGCTTTAGAATACTGATGCATTCTTTCCCTTCTCTTGCCAGGTGGGATCATTCCGTAGGAACAGAACAGTGAAGGGAAAGAAGCAATCACCTATCTGTAAAGAGGTAAACACAGAATGTGTTTTCCTTTCTCTTTTTTCATATGAAGTTCCATGACATTGAATATTCAGATCTTTTAGCCAAATGTAAGTTCTGATTTTAAACAATATTTTTGACATTTTTATTTTCATATGCCTCTCATATATTTACCTCTAATTCATTCCCTGTTAATTGTTCTCTGCAGGTTGGTTCACTTTTAATATCCATATTTTCATGCATGTGATACCATCCAGTTGTTCTTAGTTTTTAATAATTTGTGAATTCAATTTTCAGGGTGATGTAATCAAAGAAGGACAAGTGATAGGATATTTGGATCAATTTGGTACTGAGCTTCCTGTTAAGGTAATAATTTGGTTTCAGTTTTATTTAATCTCTCTGTATCTTTTTGTACAGATGTCTTATGGTTATTCTTTGATGATTGAGCAGTCAGATGTGGCCGGTGAGATCTTAAAGCTCCTTTTTGAAGATGGAGGTATAATGTTTGTTTAACTTGTGTTTCATATCTTTTGAGTAACTGCGTTAGCTAGACAGAATAAAATTGTAGCATAGAGGTGCGAATTTGTCTGTAATCAATAAATGTCAAAGTGAAGAGGATGCTGGTTTCTAGGGGCATCTCCTCTGCTTGCCTAACAATTTCGTAATTTTATGTACCCAAAATGAAAGGCAATCACCAAGCAGGCATTCTTCCTCACTCCGTCGTTGTGTGGGCAGGACTAGCTGCTTGTTCATTCTGTATTGTCTAATTTTTAAATTTATAGACCAAAATGATGTCATTTTGGTGGTCGGGGTTGGATCTGTCTGGCCGGGCTTTGGGTTGGCCACTGAAACCCAAGTCTGGTCAACATAGGCTTGACCCTATAGGTAAATGAGCTGGCGTTATTATTGGATAACATGCTCGTTTATCTTTTGAAACCATGGTCTTTTGGTTATTTATCTGACTAATTTACCAGTCATATGATTGATTGACATTGAATATGGGCTCTTGCAGAGGCTGTTGGGTATGGAGACCCCCTTATCGCCGTCTTGCCACTCAGTAAGTGAGCATTCCAGCCTATCTCCTGAATCTCGACACTATTACTCAAGAGGTTGGAAAAAAAGCTGCATGTTGTTTTCTCTGTTTTTCTTATTCGGTTACTTGCTCTTAGAAGATGCAATGTTATGTACATGGTAATTTTTGGGTCAGGCTGATCATTATAGATGGAAAGAATAAAATATTTCACGTGTATGCAGTGGGTGCTGTCGTCTTTAATCTTCATTGTTAACTTTTGTGATACAAAGCTTGATTTTCCAGTCGAGATTGGGAAAGTAAGATTCATAATTTACTGACAGAACTTGCAGTTTGCATCTCAAACTACAGATGGTTACCCAAGGAAATTAGGAATCAAGAAAAGTCTAGGCAATAGTAAGATGAAGAATTGTATAAATTCTAGCCTCCTGGTCTCACCGTATAAGATCCTATATTTGTTGGGGCAATAGGTTAACCCAATCCACCCTTTAATAGCCCACGTTTTCACAACAAAAAGAAAAAGAAAGCCCTCAACCCACATTGTTCGGCCAATGGTCTATATGCGCTTGACATCGCTCTTTGATGAATGCCACTTTCGAAGATATTGAGGAATATGCCTTCGTTCCGTAAACCCTATCATATAAACAACAATTCAGTTTACTACTCTAGCCATGAAAAGATTCCAAGTTCATTGACATGGTCTCTCCAACTTTATTAAGCCCAATATTAGGTAGTTCTGTCCCTTCGTGTCTGCTCTGTAGATTTGCTTGCCGAAATGCTTATTGTGTTGATTAGGATAATTGGATTGAGATTCAATGAAATTTCCTAAGGAAAATGCTTAGTGTCCATCACAACTCCTGCCACGAGAGTTTCGTTTACGCGTGGGACAACAAATAGAAATATAGACTTTAATTTATCATTGTACATCATATTTAATATAGTGCATTATATATTTTTTAATTTTACTTAAATTTATAATATTACTGAATTTTTTAAAATGATAATAAAATATTTCAATTTTCAATTCATTTCAAAAATAGCATGTCATTAACTATATAGGGTTGTTTGGTTTCATTTTATTTTTTGTTGTAGTTTTAGTTTTAGTTTTGTATTTTTTCTTTTAGATAGAAACAAAATTTGTTTAATTGTTAATATCAATATAATTATATTTTATCACATTAATAATTACATATTAGATAAAATTTAAAATAAATTATTTTAATTTAATTAATTTTAATCTCTTATACAATATTTAATAATAAAATTATTTTATTTTATTAAAATAATTTAAAATTAACTTTTATTTATAAAATAATATTTATTTTAAATATATTTTAATTACAAATCAAATTTTATTTGAAATTTATATATTTTGAAGATATTTCAAAATTAATTATATTCATTAATATTTTGTTAAATTAAATTTATTTAATTTAATTACAAAAATTAAATACATTTAAAATTATTGATAATTAAATGTATAATATTAAATAAAATTTGCATAGTTCTTATTAATAATTAATATATTAAATAAATATATATATATTGAGTTGATGGTAAATCAGATTATGGCAAAAATAGAAAAAGAAAACAAAATTCACTTTTATAATTTTCATATTTTTGAAAACTGAAAAAACTAAAACTAAAAATTCAAACAAATAACTTCTTTTTACTTAATTTGAAAATAAAATAGAAAATTAAAAATTAAAAAGTCATAATTAACGTGTTGATATGGCTAGTTATGTTAACAAACTCACTTAACATATGATTGACACATGTCCTTTTATTATAATATCATATTAAAAATTAAAAATCAAAAATTAAAAAATCAAACTCTAAAATCTTTTTTGTGTTGCCATCGTTTATCTCTAAAAGAAGCCCTTCTCTAAAAGAATAATGGTCACATTATTCTTAAAATTGAAAAACATTTATAATCGTTTGAATTGGCCCATAATTTTTGTCCAAGATTAATAATGACAAACATAACACTAAGGTTGAGAGTTTCAAATGCAAGATCATTGCCCAAATAAACTGTGACCATCACCTTGTGGTCCAAGCTTCTATACCATCTTTGTTCCTTATCTCCAACAATGCTACGAGGCTTTCAAATAGAAAGTTATGCAAAGCTTGACCTTTGAGAAACACTTGACCTTGAGTTTTCTTAGACATCCACGTACAAAAGATTCTCCAATAAATATAATGGGTAAATATCTACCATATTAAATGTCTTTGATATTCCTATATTATATGGTAAATCTACAACATAAGTTTTTTGTTGTGTGTTTGAATCAAAATAATGCTAAAGATCAACTAGGTAAGTGCATTTATTGTTCTTATAGTATAGTTTAGTGAATACGAGTGTTGATTCAACAAGGACTATAAGTTCTAGTACTAATTATCTTTTATTATCTAATCAAACAAAATAAATAATTGATTTAAAATAATGATTAATGAAAATAAACTTACTAATCTAAGATAATAAACCAAAATAATATACAAAATGAACTAGGTTAACATTCAAGATCCGGATAAAGAATCTTCCTATAACCTTTACGTACTTGAATTTATTTTAATTAATTGATTAACTTTATTTTTTTGGATCAATAGAAATTTTAAAGTTATAGCCATACTATTTCTCTAGCAATACAACCATTATCCTTAAGTTGATTAATTGAATTTTACCCTAATCAAACCTAAGGATGCATTAATTTGTTATGGAATTCCTTAATATAATTGACTCTAACCTAGAAGATTTATGATTTCATAACTTTGGGATTCCATTTAACTATTAATATTTAGGCCATAATGTATTCACACATATGATTTCTCAATCCTTATATATGAAACCTAAAATTGAATCAAAATGTTAATATATTTCAATTCAACATAAGATATATTCACATGAAAATTCAGGTTTTCATTAAATTAAATAATTAATCCAAACATATAGTTCTAGGGTTCAACCTTTCTAGATATATCCAATTTAGTTGATATTAAGAATAAGAAACTTGTCAATAATCAAGAAAGAAAACAAAATAGAAGGAGTCATTCTTATGGATTATTGAAATCTTAAGGTTTTTTGGTTGAATTTAGATGGGATCCCCTTTTTTATCTTCAAAGTTGCTCCTTTTTTTGTCCTAACATGCTCTAGCTCAGTTCCTTCTATCTACTTTTGGATTCCATATCCCTCTATATATTTTTATTATATAAAACACTAGAATTTTTAGTCCATTAACATGAGACCAATTTAGGTTCGTGATGCACTTATATTGGCTTGATAAAATTCATATATCTGAGGGTTTGTCTTAAAAAATACAATTATGGAAGTATGAGCAAAGGTTTATATTTGTTCATATGGCAAATTCTTGAAGAAACAAAATGAACTAGTAGCCTACATAGGTATAATACAGGTCTAAATTTGACCTGTATTTGTCCAAAATCATACCAATAAATTTTCAACTTGGTTCTTACTTGCCAAAATTTGTTCCTTAATTGTTAGGGAGCTAAAAAGGGCGGATAAATAAACATAAGCCACATTGAGTATAAATGAACTAAAAATCTTCTAAAAAAAAGAAAAATGCTCTCAAAATTATGTTCAAAACGAAATCTAATTAGTCATTATTAATAAGAATTATCACCATTCTTCTTCAAGACTTAATATGGTCCTTATTTTTTAAGTTGCAACTTGTAAGTCTCCACTAGAAATCTATCTTGTTAAAGAAGCACCATCACCTTATCTTTATCTTCAAAAACCTATTTCCTTCGATATTGGTTTATTGTGTTTAATTTCTACTTCATCACATCTTGAACATTCCTGTCATTAATGAGTCATTTTGCTACTATACTAATTCTAAAACCTTTAAGTAGTCAAATCAAATTAAGGGCATCTTATGGTGATGTTCTAAAATGGATATTTTTTTATAACCCTAAGAGTAACACTTTTATAAGCAAATTCAACGTACTCTAGTGTAACATCCCATTGCTTTGATCTTTCTCCATCAACACTTCTAATCATATTGTCAAATGTTATATTCATTACTTCATTTTGATCATCAATTTGTAGATGAGATATGCTATGATATTTTAGTGTCAAATCAAATATCTTTTACAACATCCTCTAAAAATGACCAAAAAAACTTATTGTCCTGATTTGATGTAATAGTTTTATCCATGCAAATGAATGACTACCTTGAATAAAAATTTGATAATCTTATTTGCATTTGAAATCTTTTTACAAATAATAAAGTATGTTATCTTTGAAAACCTATTGATAATAACAAAAACATAATCTATGCCTCTTTATGTTTGGTGTAGTTCAAGTATACCAACTCCATAGATAAATCATCCTAAATATTTGATGGGGCAAGTAAAGGCTTATATAACCTATAGTTTGGGATTGCCATTTTTTTAGTTTGACATATGCAAAAAAAATTTATAAATCTCCTAAATGGCTAATAATATCTCTAACCAACAAAAAAAAGTCCCATCACTCCCTAAATGACTAACTAAACCTCCTTTACGCAAATATCTATTCTTCTCTCTAAAAAAGGATTTTGGAATAAAAAAGTTTGTTGCCCTATATGAGAAAATCCTTATGAATGTAAAAATCTTCATAGGTTAGTTAAAGAGACACTTCTCTTAGACATAATACAAATTCTCATAAATCTCATATTATTTCCTTAGGTAGTCAAACTCCAAAACCTCTTGTGTCATGGTCACCTATAAATTAACCTATATTCTCATTGCAGCTATCACCTTATTTTATAGCCTAGACTTATGCCTCAACTTAAAAAGAAACTTCGCAGAAGCCTAGACCATCTATAATGTATGCCTTTACTAATATGCTTATGACCATTCAATTACTTTAAAGCCTTATAATTTGGACGTGAGAAAACATCTTAATAAATAATTCTTCCAATTATTCAAGGCACAAATAGTAGAATAGAAATTTTTATCATACATAGTCCATTTTAGCCTAATTACTCTTATCATTATCAAAAGTTACTGGTCTCTTCTTTTGAGATGGAATAAAATTTCCCACACACCAACAACATTGCATTCAACATTTAATAATTCATTAAAAATTGACAATGCTAACATATTGTAGTATAAAATCTCTCATTTAATAGAAAAAACAAGATTGAGCTTCCCTTTATTGAAACTTCCTTCTTCATACACTTTATAATAAACATTAAAATGCTATAGAAATTTATGATAAATGCCTATAAAACATTTTCAACTCTTGAAAATATTTAATTTAGATACTATTTTTAGGTACAACGCTTCTTAATCATTTGAACCTTCTTTTCATCCATATAAATGTCATGTACTTAAATATATAGCACAAGAATAATATCTTATTTGTTATAAAATTGTATTTCTTTAAGGTTACCGAGTATAGAATTGCATGTGGATTAATGGATTTTGGATAAACCCTTTAAGCAATAGATTATGCACCTTCTCTTTATGGTTGTCAATTTCTTTGGGAATCATCATATAATGAGGCATATTCAACCAACTAACTCTAAAAATCAAGTCAATATGGTGTTATCTTTCATGGGTGGTAAGTTGTCAAGTAATTCTTCTAGTATCACTTTAAAAATTATCTAAGTACTCTGGATGCCTCTTTCCCCTCCTTTATTACTAGAACTTGCATCATATTTAAGGCATGTACGCCAACGAATATCTTGAATACATCTCCGCCTTTATAAGAATAAAAACATACATAGGTAGTCTATTATTGTTAGAATTTTCTGTTGATTCTCTAAAATAAAAAATTCATTTGTTATAGTTTAATCTTTGATAACTCTACTCTCTAACAAAAATGAGTAAAGACATGTCAAACATTGTTGATTAGGTACATCCTTTATCTTATGTCTAAAATGTGTAATTGTAATGAAAGTTTACCCCTCCACTTTAGAAGTTTTAGTTTTAGAACCTTTTTTAATGGAAATAGAGTAAACTTTAAACCAACTTTCTTTAACTTGAAGGTATTTTCTTATCTATTATACTACATTATAATATCAAAATTCCAATGTATGCTAATAACATGTGATAGACATATTGTGAGATCCCACATTGGTTGGAGAGGAGAACGAAGTATATCTTATAAGAGTATGGATATCTTTCCCCCTAAGACGCATTTTTCAAACGTGGGAAGAGCAAAACCGTGAAGGGTTTGACTCGAGGGATAACTCAAAGTTGACAATATTTGTGGACATGTGGTCTAGACTATTACAAATGGTATCAGAGCCAAGTTACCTGAATCGCCAGCTAGACTGGGTCATAAAGAGGGTTAGGCCCTAAAGGAGATGGAAAGTGTAAGATCCCCCATCGGTTGGAGAAGAGAACGAAGTATGCTTTATAAAGGTACAAATACATCTCCCCCATAGACGTGTTTTCCTAAGGGTGGGAAGAGCAAAACCATGAGGGGTTTGGCCCTAAGGACAACCCAAAGCAGACAATATCTATGAGTGGGTAGTATGGGATGTTACAAATAGTAGAGAGTATGAGATCCCAAATTGGTTGGAGAGAAGAATGGAGCATGCCTTATAAGAGTATGGACACCTTTTCCCCATAGACGCGTTTTTCCAATGGTAGAAAAAACAAAACTGTGAGGGGTTTGGCCCTATGTATAACCAAAAGCAGACAATATCTGTGAACGGGTGGTCTGAGCTGCTATACATGGTATCAGAGCCGGTACCTGAATAGTTGCGTCAGCTAGGTTGGGCCTTAAAGAGGACTAGGCCTTAAGGGGGTGAGGTGGAGAGGATGAGATCCCACATCGGTTAGAGGAGAGAGCGAAGTATGTCTTATAAGGGTACGTATACTTATCCCCCTAAGATGCATTTTTCCAAGGGTGAGAAAACGCATCTTAGGGGGAGAGGTATCCATACCTTTATAAGACGTATTTCGTTCTCCTCTCCAACCGATGTAAGATCACGGTTTTGCTCTTTCCACCCTTGGGAAAACACATCTTAGGGGGATAGGTATCCGTACCCTTATAAGACGTATTTTTTTCTCCTCTCTAACTGATGTAAGATCTCACACTCTCCACCCCCTTAGTGCCTAGCCCTCTTTGGGGCGCAGATAGCTAATACAACGGTTTGAGTATCGGCTCTGATACCATTTGTAGTAGCCCAGACCACCCGCCCACAGATATTATCCACTTTGGGTTGCCCCTAGGGCCAAACCCCTCATAGTTTTGCTCTTCCCATCTTGGTAAAACGTGTCTATAGGAAAGTGGTATCTATACCTTTATAAGCCGTACTTCGTTTTCCTCTCCAACCGATGTGAGATGTCACACTCTCCATCCTCCTTAGGGCCAAGCCTAGCTAACATAACAGTTCGAGTACCAGCTCTGATACCATTTGTAAAAGCCCAGAACACCCGCTCATAGATATTGTCTATATTGGGTTACCCCTCAGGCCAAACCCCTCACAGTTTTGCTCTTCCCACCCTTGAAAAAATGTGTCTTAGGGAGAGAGGTATCTATACCCTTATAAGGCGTGCTTCGTTCTCCTCTCCAACTGATGTGAGATCTCACAATCCACCCGTTTTAGGGCCCAGCCTAGTTGGCACAACGGTTCGAGTACTGACTTTGATACCATTTATAACAGCGCAGATATCCCGCCCACAGATATCCCGCCCACAGATATTATCCTCTTTTTGAAGAGTGTGAGATCCCACATAGGTTGGAGCAGAGAACAAAGTACACCTTATGAGGGTATAGATACATCTTTTCCATAGACGCGTTTTTCCAAAGGTGGAAAGAGCAAAATCGTGAGGGGTTTGACCCTAGGGGCAACCCAAAGCAAATAATATTTATGGGTGGGTAGTTTGGGTTATTACAAATGGTATCAGAGTCAGCACCTGAACTATTATGTCAAGCTGGGCCTTAAAGAGGGCTGGGCCCTAAGGGGGTGGAGAGTGTGAGATCTCATATCGGTTGCAGAGGAGAACGAAGTATGCCTTATAATGGTATGGATACCTTTTTGCCTAAGATGCAATTTCCCAAAGGTGGCAAAAGTAAAATCATGAGGGGTTTGGCCCTAGGGGCAACCCAAAGCGGACAATATCTGTGGCCAGGTGATCTAGGCAGTTGCAAATGATACCAGAGCCGGTATCCGAACTGTTATGCTAGCCAGGCTGGGCCTTAAAGAGGGTTGGACCCTAAGGAGAGTGGAGAGTGTAAGATCCTACATTGGTTGGAGAGGAGAACGAAGTATGCCTTATAAGGGTATGAATATCTCTCCCCCTAAGACATGTTTTCTCAAGGGTGGGAAGAGAAAAACCGTGAGAGATTTGTGTTAGTAGTGTGCCCTAGGCCAATGAACATTTATGATTCATGTATTAACATTATGATTTGTTAATAATATATTACGAGGTATTCCGTTTCATAAATGCATGTATTTCGTTTATGTAATGTGATTTACATTCCATGAATAATATTAGACTTATGATATCAAGTATATGACTTGATAGTAAAACCATAAGTGTTATAACACTATTCTAGACTGTCCTTGGTCGATCATTATTGGTGGAACAATAATGAATTAAGACTAGTATGTGTTCTGATTGATGATCACGTTTTACTGATCATGGATATGAGATATCAAATCAGAAACATAGATATATGTTAGAGAACATATATTGAACCGACCCACATAAAGAATACTACATGATTTCATGTCATTAGTGATTCTTAACATGGTTTTGACTGTAGTCCTTTGACCTGAAGTCATCATGGTTCCCTATATGAGGAATTCGGTGTTTTGATATTAGACTAAGTTATTTTTAACCGAATAACAAATAGTCTTATGTTGGACATCAAATCAATCATACGGAGGGATGTGAATGACGTAGATGGGATTTGTACCTCTCTTAAGTGAGAGAGATATCATTTGGGCCTCTTGACAAGTGTGACTGAAGAAATGCATAGCCGTGCTCAAATGAATTGATGAAGAGTCATCAATGTCATTTGTTATAATCATCAACTTGGGATCAAGAAACTATGATTAATCAAAGGTTGACATGTACCATACCTTGTGATTAATCTTGATATCGTGTTACAAAGGATGAGCCTATAACCATAGTTACTGAGTTAAATCGGATTATCGATCCTCATTTGATTTAGGTAGTCATAATGTCTTGCTAGAGGCGCTTATGACTTATGGGCCTTGAAGTGTAATCAAGCCCATTGCCAACATCAAATGAGCCTGAAATCGCACACAAAGAGTGATGTGATCCGGCTTATTCTCTTAGGCCTAATTTATTAGGTGTTGAATAAATATATTTAGATATATTTATTGGGCTGGATTTAATTAAGTTGTCGGGCTTTTATTATATATGATATAATGGGCCAAAACTTAATAGGGCCTCAATGAGATTAGGGTTTCTCTATAAATAGAGAAACTTAGGTCTCATTAGGTTAAGGAAGAAAAGACGAAACCCTAGCCGCCATCCAAGAGAACGATCGTGCGGCGTTGAAAATGTTTTCGGGGCGTGCACTACAGTACCGCAGCCGGATCGTGTATGCTCGTGTGGATACTGGTAGAGGACATTAGCGATTTGCAGTGTCTTGGAATTCGAAAAGAAGCAATCCATTCACGAAAATAAGGTATTTTCGTTAATCCTTCGTGTTTTTGATTATACGTGATGTTCTTGTATGGTCTTTTCCGCAACGTATTTTGAATACTCGGACCGTACGCGATCCAACAGTGGTATCAGGGCCAGGTTCTTTTGTAAAATCGTTAATATATGTGTTTTTTGATTACAGTGTTCACGATTTTGGCTTCTGTATAATCAAAAATATATACATGTTTGGATTACATGTGTTTACGGATTTGGATTCTGTAGAGATAAAAATATGCATGTTTTGATTACATGTGCTCACAGTTTTGGTTGCGTGATATGAAAGTGTTTTTATTTCATGCATGTTCTTTTCGGATCTGTTGATTATCTTGGTACTGATGAGAATATATGATAAGCATGAAGGGTTTGACCGACAGGTGGTGGCTGCTAGGGTTTCCACCATGTAAGACATGGATCTGGAATGGGAAACCGCAAATATTCATGTTGGACAAGGATACTCCAGTCGACTAGCATCCCTTTCCAGTCGACTAGAAGTGTTCCAGTCAACTGGTTGGAGAGCGGAGATGAGCGTTTCAGCAAAAAACGTTCGTTCTAGTCGACTGATAATGGTTCCAGTCGACTAATACAAGTCGACCAGTCGACTAGCATCTCTTCCAGTCGACTGGTTAGAGGACGAAGATGAGTTTTTGGTAAAAACGTTTGTTCCAGTCGACTGAAATTGGGCACAAGTCGACCAGTCGACTATCGACTTTTCGGTCATTGTGAAGCCCAAAGAAGGCGATTTCCCTAACGCTTTTATTTGTTATGTGTTATATATTCGGGTGATGTTACATGTGTTTATTTATATTTTTGAATATTTATATTCATGTGTAAGTTACTATTCTATACTTCTAATATATATATACTCAAGTATGTTGTGATATGGGATTAGAAATAGCATAGTACAAACACCCTTACTAATAGGATTAGTAGCCTTCATAATGTACTAAAACGACCCTCTTCATAATTTCAAGTTTATATGCCTTCCATAAATCTTTACCAATGTTTATCTCTAGCTTATCCTTATGTGGGTTTTGCCAAAGCAAGGCATGTAGGGTCATCTAGGAAGACATTTGAATAATGGTGCTATTCATAGGTAAAGTATGGTTAAACTTGACTAAGCTATCAAAATGGTTTTGGGCTTAGGGCATAAGATTGGGTTTTTACATACATGCAGTACATAAGATGTATTTTAATATAAGCCCATCAAGAGTTACATGTGATGTAATTGAAAAGAGTTTTCTACCTAAATAACTAAGTTTTGAGTGTTAAGCCAAAGCTTTCTTAGGACTTGGTGAAATATGGATCTTGTTTCTCCCATTTTCAATTGAGGGTTATTTATTTGAGTGGGAGCTAATACCTCATAATATATGAATGTTGACCTTGTTGCATAATTTTTGTAGATTATGGCTACTCCATCCACAAACCTTTCTATGCGATCTATCTTAGAGAAAGAAAAGCTTAGTGGAACAAATTTCCTAGATTGGTATAGGAACTTGAGAATTGTTCTCAAGCAAGAAAGAAAACTTTATGTCTTAGAAGAGCCCATCCCTGAGGAACCACCGACAAATGCACCTAAGGCTTAAAAGGATGCTTACATGAAGCATATCAATGACTCTACGGATGTGTCATGCCTTATGTTAGGTGCCATGATCTCTGACCTTCAGAAGGATTTAGAGGAAATGGAGGCCTATGACATGCTTGCTCAACTGAAAGCTATGTTTCAAGAGCAAGCACGCCAAGAGAGGTTTAGAACCACTAAGGCATTGAATTCATGCAAGATGACTCCTGGCACACCCGTGAGTGCTCATGTTCTCAAGATGAAGAGTTACATTCATCATCTTGAGAAATTAGGTGCACCTGTTAGTCAAGAATTGGCAACCGATCTTATTCTAGCATCTTTGATGATGAATATGATCAGTTCATTCTTAACTACAACATGCATAATATGGAGAAGTCTATTGACGAATTGCATGGGATCTGAAACTCAAAAGAGAACTTAAAGGAAAGGTTAAGACCACCAATAAAGTTCTTGTGGTTCAAAAGGAAAAGCTTTCAAGAAGAAGGGCACAAAGAAAGACAAAGGTAAAGTACCCAAGTCCAAGCCCAAGCCTAAAGCTAAGACTAAGGCACCCAGGAGGAGTTTGCTTTCATTGCAATGAACCTGGTCATTGGAAAAGGAACTGCAAACTCTATTTGGAAGAGCTGAAAGAGAAGAAGAATAGTGCGACTACTTCTTCAGGTATGTTTGTTATAGAAATCAATTTTACTCCTTCTGCATCTTGGGTATTAGATACCGGAGCTGCAACTCACATTTGTACTAATGTGCAGAGTCTAAGAAGGACTAGAAGATTGATGTCTGGTGAGATCGACCTGCGCGTGGGAAATGGAGCAAGAGTTGCTGCTTTATCCGTGGGGACGTATGATCTTATTTTGCCTACTGGGCTCATTTTGGAACTCAAGAATTGTTATTATGTACCTACTATGAGTAGGAACATTATTTCTTTTGCTTGTTTAGAGAATGATGGATTTAAATTTTCTATTGAGAATAGAAGTATTTCCATTTATAAGAATGACATTTTATATGGCATTTCGCGTCAATTAAATGGCATTTATACTCTAGACACTGAGTTTGTTACAAATGAGCCCATCTATAACATAAATACCAAGAAGTTTAAATCTAACGATTTGAACCCAACCTACTCTGGCATTGTCGTTTAGGCCATGTAAATGAAAAACGCATATCAAAACTCCATCAAGATGGATTCATTAATTCTTTTGAATCTTTTGAGACATGTGATTCTTGTTTACTAGGTAAGATGACAAAGGCCCCCTTCACAGGTAAAGGGGAAAGGGCCAATGAGCTATTGGGCCTTATACATACCGATGTATGTGGTCCTTTTGGCATATCAGCGAGAGGAGGTTATTTGTATTTCATTACTTTTACAGATGACTTCAGTAGATATGGGTATGTCTATTTAATAAAGTATAAATCTGAATCTTTTGAAAAGTTCAAAGAGTATAAGAATGAAGTACAAAATCAGCTTGGCAAGAATATTAAAATCCTTCGATCTGATCGAGGAGGTGAATATTTAAGCCAAGAGTTTGATGATTATCTTAAGGATTGTGGAATTGTTTCACAATTGACTCCTCCAGGAACTCCTCAATGGAATGGTGTTTCTGAAAGGAGAAATCGAACTCTATTAGATATGGTTCGATCAATGATGAGCCAAACCGATCTTCCAAAATACTTACGGGGCTATGCTTTGGAAACCGCACATTCATATTGAACCGTATTCCTTCAAAGGTAGAAAAAGACACCTTATGAGATATGGATGGGAGCGTCCCAATTTATCTTTTCTAAAGATTTGGGGTTGTGAGGCTTATGTGAAGCGTCCAATTCTTGACAAGTTGGCACCCACATCGAAAAATGTTATTTTGTGGGATATCCTAAGGAAACTAAAGGATATTACTTTTACATCCCATCGAGAACAAAGTGTTTGTTGCTCGAAATGGTTTCTTCTTAGAGAAGAATTTGTTTCAAAGGAAATAGTGGGAGTAAAGTACAACTTGAAGAAATTCAAGTTTCACAAAATGACATTGAGCTCGAAAAGAGATTGAAGCGAGCTCACAAGCTATTGATGGCGACCTTCAACAACACAAGGCTCACGTAGATCGATAGGATTCGTCATGAGCCCGAGATATGGATTTCTTATTCTTGATGATGATAATGTGATGCTCATCGATCATAATGAGCCCACAACCTATCAAGCTATGGAAAGTCCAGAATCGCTAAATGGTTAGAGGCCATGAAAGCAGAGATGCAATCCATGTATGAAAATCAAGTTTGGACTTTGATTGATCCGTCTGATGGCTTGAAGACCATTGGATGCAAATGGGTTTTCAAAAAAAAAATCGACATGGATGGAAATGTGCACACTTATAAAGCAAGACTTGTTGCTAAAGGTTATCGACAAGTTCATGGAATTGATTATGATGAGACATTTTCTCCAGTAGTCATGATCAAATCCATTAGAATTCTTATTGCCATAGCTGCATACTACGATTATGAGATATAGCAAATGGATGTCAAAACGGCTTTCCTTAATGGAAACTTACTTGAGGATGTATATATGATACAGCCTGAGGGTTTTGTCTATCCTAAGAATTCAGGAAAGGTGTGCAAGCTTCAAAGATCCATTTATGGATTGAAGCAAGCATCAAGAAGCTGGAATCTTCGTTTTGATGAAGTTGTCAAAGAGTTTGGATTCATCAAGAATGAAGATGAACCTTGTCTTTACAAAAAGGTTAGTAGGAGTGCTGTTGTCTTTTTAGCTTTATATGTTGATGACATACTGCTCATTGAAAACGATATTCCTACCTTATAGAGTGTCAAGATTTGGTTAAGGAAATGTTTCTCAATGAAAGACTTAGGTGAGGCTGCCTATGTTTTAGGCATTAAGATCTCTGAGATAGATCAAGAAAGCTTATAGGCCTAAGTCGAGTACATACATAGATAAGATCTTGAAAGGTTCATGATGCAAGATTCCAAGAGAGGATTCTTGCCTATGTCACATGGAATCAAGCTTTCTAAGAAGGATTGTCCTACTTGGTAAAGAGCTTGGCGCATGAGTAAGATTCCATATGCATCTGCAATTGGATCTATCATGTATGCCATGTTATGTACTCGACCGGATGTCTCATATGCTTTGAGCATAACAAGTAGATACCAATCTAATTATGGTGAGAGTCCTGGATAGCGATTAAGAATATCCTTAAGTACTTGAGAAGAACTAAGGATATGTTCCTAGTCTATGGAGGACTGAAGGAGAGCTCGTTGTAAATGGTTACACCGATGCTAGTTTTCGGTCGGCGTAGATGATTTTAGATCATAATCGGGTTTTGTGTTTTGTTTGAATGGAGGTGCGTTGAGTGGAAAAGTTCAAAGCAAGACATCATTCTTGATTCTACAACCGAAGTGAGTACATTCTTTGCTTTCGGATGCACTAAGGAAGTCTGTATGGATTAGGAAGTTCATTCTTGAGCTTGGAGTTATTCTAGCATTGCAAGTCCTATAGACCTTTATTGTGATAATAATGGGGCTATAGCACAGTTAAGGAACCAAACTCACATCATAGATCCAAACACATACTTAGATGTTTTCATCGATTAGAGATCATTGGGAGAGGAGGCGTGAAGATATGCAAAGTGGGCACAGATGACAACATTGCCGATCCACTTACTAAGCCTCTTCCACGCCTAAACATGAGAGTCATCTGAGGTCTATGGGTATTAGATATCGGTGATTGGGCTAGTCTGAGTGGGAGATTGTTAGTAGTGTGCCTAGGCCAATAAACATTTGTGATTCATGTATTAACATTATGATTTGTTAATAATATATTATGAGGTATTCCGTTTCATATATGCATGTATTTCGTTTATGTAATGTGATTTACATTCCATGAATAGTATTAGACTTATGTCATCAAGTATGTGAGTTGATAGTAAAACCATAAGCGTTATAACACTATTCTAGATCGTCACTCGGTCGATCATTATTGGTGGAACAATAATGAATTAAGACTAGTATGTGTTACGATTGATGATCACGTTTCTACTGATCATGGATATGAGATATCAAATCAGAAACATAGATATATGTTAGAGAACATATATTGGACCGACCCACATAAAGAATACTACATGGTTTCATGTCATTAGTGATTCTTAATATGGTTTTGACTATAGTCCTTTGACCTGAAGTCATCATGGTTTTCTATATGAAGAATTCGGTGTTTTGATATTAGACTAAGTTATTTTTAACCGAATAACAAATAGTCTTATATTGGACATCAAATGAATCATGCGGAGGGATGTGAATGACGTAGATGGGATTTGTACCTCTCTTAAGTGAGAGAGATATCATTTGGGCCTCTTGACAAGTGTGATTGAAGAAATGCATAGCTGTGCTCAAATGAATTGATGAAGAGTCATCAATGTCATTTGTTATAATCAGTCAACTTGGGGATCAAGAAACTATGATTAATTAAAGGTTAACATGTACCATGCCTTGTGATTAATCTTGATATCGTGTTACAAAAGGACTGAGCCTATAACCATAGTTATAGGTTAAATCGGATTATCGATCCTCATTTGATTTGGGTAGTCATAATGTCTTGCTAGAGGCCGCTTATGACTTATGGGCCTTGAAGTGTAATCAAGCCCATTGCCAACATCAAATGAGCCTACAGGGTCAAACACAAAGAGTGATGTGATCTGGGCTTATTCTCTTGGGCCTAATTTATTAGGTGTTGAATAAATATATTTAGATATATTTATTGGGCTGGATTTAATTAAGTTGTCGGGCTTTTATTATATATGATATAATGGGCCGAAACTTAATAGGCCCTCAATGAGATTAGGGTTTTTCTATAAATAGAGAAACTTATGTCTCATTAGATTAAGGAAGAAAAGACGAAACCCTAGCCGCCATCCAAGAGAACGATCGTGCGGCGTTCAGAAAGTGTTTTCAGGACGTGCTAGCACACTACAGCCGCAGCCCGGATCGTGTATGCTCGTGTGGATACCGGTAGAGGACATTAGCGATTTGCAGTGTCTTGGAATCCGAAAAGAAGCAATCCATTCACAAAAATAAGGTATTTTCGTTAATCCTTCGTGTTTTCGATTATACGTGATGTTCTTGTATGGTCTTTTCCGCAGCGTATTTTGAATACTCGGACCGTACGCGATCCAACAATTTGGCCCGAGGGATAACCCAAAGTGGACAATATTTGTGAGCGGGTGGTCTGGACTGTTATGTTTACATATCTACAACATCAATGTATATTTCATTCCTATACTTGCCAATATAAAAAGGTTATCTTATACCTTTATGTTCGATTTTCATTGTTGCTCAATCTAACTAATGGAATAAGGATTATAATCCTTTCTAGTGTTTGCACCTAAATGCACAACATCATTCCTTTTTAGTACACCTAGTATGAAATAATAGGTTTCTTTAATGTTGTCTCTCTTGCTTTGGCGACCACATATCTGCCTCACCATATAATTTTCTCTATCACCACCATCATTCTAATATTCACTATTATATTATCTTCATCTAGATGATAATAAATCTCTTTATCTTTCTCTTTTTATTATACTACATGGATGAACTTTTTAATTAAGTAATAAATGGATTTATGTCAGATTAGTTACACTTAAATAGTTCGTTAGGGTTTGGCATAAGGATTCATCACCTTTAGCCTCTCTTATATTTATGTTACCATTTTTTTCTAGCTTCCTTCTTTCCCTTATATGGATCATTACATACAAGAGTATCTTGATTTTATTTTCATATAAATATCTTTTTCGTAGTTTTTATGGTGATACTCGTTCCTACTCTTTCTAATAACATTAGTTCGACCTTTAAAGTAATATTTTCTTCCTCAATACATGCATCTTTATCTTGTGTTTCATAGTCGATTACTAACCCTTTATATATCTAGCAGCATATTGCCTTTTACTTTCCATTTATTCATGCCTTTAACTTTATATATTTTATTGTATATTAGTACACAAATTTCTGACCCTAATGACACTTTGTTACTAATAAAGAAAAATTTGTCTATAACTAAGAGGGAGAAAATCTATTTATAGCAATTGACTCACTTAATACCAGGTCCTAACCATATCGATTCCCTTATGGTTTGTTTAGGAATGCAATCTTTCCCACTATAAAGAAGTTACACCGTTCAATCTACACATAATAATCCTCGCTCTTTTCCTTTTCAAAATCTCCATATATCAAAAAATGTTGTCAACTTTCACAATCCAATTTTGAAGTTCTTCAATATTCAAAATCTCATTAGAGAAAATAATGTCTATCTTTAGTTTGAATTGTCTATACAATAAAATGTATTCCATTTGTGTTTAATGTTTCTCACAAGTTCTACGAAGAACTCATATTCATTGTTTAAAACTCCATATATAATAATTGTCTATGCCCATATGTAGAAATCTAAAACCCATATAATTCTTGAAGATTTTAATGCTTCCTCTTATTTCTACATAATGATGCTTAAAGAATGCCTTAAATAAAAGGATGATTCATGATGGATAAATTTATATTTTATGGAGTTAGCACCTTAACTTATTAAGAAAAGATAGAGAAAACCTTAAAGGGATAGAACTATAAAGTATTAAACTGAGAAATAAAATTTGAAGGTCAATTATAAGACGAGGAAGGTGTTAGGACCCCACTTTTTCTGTCTAAAAAATTACTTAAGTTTATGATAAATTTTGTAGTTTTTTGAGAAAAATTAAAAATCAAGTGAGATGAAAGTTAATATCAATATGGTGCAAGTATAAGGCAATTTGATTGAACCTTCGATTTTAAGTGAAAAATATAATGTTGACTAAAAAGGACTTTAAAAGTTTGGACCATGGTAAAGAGTATGGTGAAATAAGGAAGATCTAAAGAGTCTATTTAAAAGATAAATTAAGAACATGATTGGAGAATTTTTAATTTTATGAATTAGGATTGATGAATGAGAAAAGAAAACCCTAAAATAATTAGTGAAACGAGAATTTGAATGGGCTAGAAGAATTTTAAAGATTTTAGAATTTTAAAATGGGTTTATATTGAAATTTAAGTTCTATATAAAAGAAAAAGAAAAAGAAAACTAGGCTAAACATGTCTTGAAGATTCTACTGAGCTTGAAAAACCTAAGGCTAAATTTAAAATAAAGAGGGAAAAACTAATGGATTTATAGGCCCTAGTAAAAATTGATCAACAAAAACAAGGAGAACTTTTTTATAGGCCTAAACTAAATTTACTTAATTTTGATTCCTTCTTTCCTAATTGAATTTGAGTATTTAAATCCTTAATTTATTCCCTTTTTTATCCTTCTTTCCTAGTTGAATTTGAGTAATTACAGCCTTAAATTATTCCCTTTTTTATATACCCTTTTTTAAAAGAATAGTTGTTTTTAGGGCTTTTATTTTCCATCTCCTTACGTGCCTCTTTATTGAGCCATATATTCATATAGATACCCATAAACAAATAATTAAGAGTAAAATTTCTTTTAGTTGATTTTGGAGCTTTGGACCAGATATTTGGAGTATTAACACAAAGGCCCATACTTAAACTATTTTGAAAGCCATCACCTACGTATCAGTCATCTAAACTGAGGTATAAATGAGTTTTTTCTTAATTCATGCATTTATTACAAAAAAAGTGATTTTTGAATTAAATCAAATAAGGTAATGATATTGTATATGCATATATAAAAACATTTATGAATATACTAAAATTGGAATTGGATTTTAAAGATTAACCTTCTTCGTAAGTATGTGTTTGATTTATCTATGGATGATAACTAAGCCTAAACTAGAACTAATTCCCCATCCTAATCCAATCGAGAATTTTTTCATTGAAAAAAAATCTATTTTTGATTTTTTCATATATTCTATAATCGGAGTGGGGGGTGGGTACATGTTATAATACGATTTTAAGTCAGAAGAGAGATTTCAAGAAATGGTAGATTTATTCACTTGGTCAATAACCAAGCCATATTTGGTGCATAATAAGATATTCGCCTTTTTTTATTAATTCCTACATATTGGATCAAAAATAATTCTTGATTGAGATATTCAATTCCAGGGATGAATATGCTTTTTTATGGGATGGTTAAGCTATGGTTAAACTCTTCACAACTTATTAATCGTTATAATCCCTTTGGTACGAATATTTCATTAGTTTTATTTGGTCATCTTGCTTGTGCCATTCGATTTATGTTCTTAATTCCTGAGGTAGATATTGGTAGGAATTGAATGAAACTTTAGCATATCAATATCAGCTTTTTAAAAAAGAAAAAAATTGTTGGCAATTCTGTATGATCAACAAATGTTTAAAAGAAAATTATGGAAAGCTCATTTCTTTAAAACCAAAATTTTATTTTAGGAATTACTTATCTCGTATTTCGAGTCATACTATATATTGGTAAAAGATGAGTTGAATTTATCCCTTTTTTAAAGTCTAATACCTATAAGACATAAAGTACACATGAGCTATGAAAACTAATGACTATTAGGTCAATAATAAAAATTATTGGGCTTAGGAAACTAGATATAAGCTAAATAAATGAATTGGGCATGAATCCATTTAATTTATAAAAAGAAAGAAAGAACTTAGGGTTTAAGGGCCCAATTACCTATTTCTATTTCTATAACTAGGTTTCAATTAATATATGGTTTTCTATTAAAAAAAAAGATAACTAAAGTAAAGATTCTAAACAAATAAGAGATAAATAATAGACTTAGATGAAGTAAACCAAAATGGGCTCTATGTTTTTCATAATTCTTATAACCTATCATCAAAACTTCACATATGACTAGAAAAACTTAAAAAAAAAACCAACTTGGCTGATGAAATTGGGCCTAATTTCTTAACAACACAAACCTAAGATCAACAATCCTAAAAACCTTTATCACGCATCAAACATACTACAAAAAAAAGAAGAAGAAATGAACTCAAATTTGGAACATGCTTCTAGAATTATAAACAAACTTCTAGAAACATGAATAATTGCATTCTAGAAACATGAACAATTGCATTGACATGTGCTAATGACCTTAAAAAGGTTTATTATATTATTTTAAGAGAAAACAAATGAAGAATTTTTTTTAAAAGAGAAACTATGTAGTGAACAAATATAATGCCAATTAACAATATCCTTAAAAAGAAAACTAACTCACCTAATAAATGTTTACAAAACTATAAAATGAAGAAAGCAAAGCATTGGCTAGTTTGATAAATCACTAATAATAATCTTAAAAGGACAACAAAAGCAATAGATAAAAGAGGGATTAGGGAAGTAACAAATAATGTTTACCTTACAGAAATGATATTTAGATGTTATTTAAGGACCTTATTATTTATATGATGTAACCTAAATCATTTAAAACACAAAATTGGGGTTTAGAATGTGTAATTGAGTAGAGAGCAGTAGGAGGTTAAAGCTTAGAGATAATTTTATAGACAAACGATGTCAATCAAATTTTTTGAAAATAAAATAGGAAATTCTTATAAGATAGAATGGATGGTTATGATTAAAAGGATAAAGAATCGACATCCCATGATTTTTTAGATTTTTAAATAATAAAAGAAGAAAATGTCACTAAGAGTTAAAATATTATTGTGTGAATCCAAAACATCAAAAATAGCTTCTTCTTCCTTTAAAATTTTGTAGCTTACTACTTAAGCATTATAAGATGAGACCATATGAAAAGTCTTGATTAGGCCCATGAGTATAGATGTGGATGGATGAGTATTCATGAATCTTAACCATTTTTAAAAATTATCAATGAATGAAATAGATTCTCAAATGGCCAATTGAGATCAAATCTATTAAAGGATCAACGATTGAGATGAGCCTGACTATATGGTAAATGTTTTTAAATCTTATGGCATGTATTTAATTTAAATGGATGGTCTGGGTAAAGTTATGTGAACCATTACCAATGGCTAAAATTTCTCAATATGCATCTTTTGGTATGGAATGATGATGAGGTAATGCGTTTTGAGAGGAACCACATTAATGCAAACATGGCAAGCAAATCAAGAAATTCGTTATATGTTTTTATTAAACAAATTACACTAGTTGGAGTTTAAGAAGAGTTGGAAGCAAAAGCCTACATAAATATAGATAATTTTGGAGTTTAAGAAGAGTTGGAATAGATATGTGTTGCAATGAGAGATTTACTACAGTAATTTGTTACAATAACGTTCGCTTTTTGCTGCTCCTATTGCTTTGTTCTAGCCACAATGGTCACCACCAACCTCACTGATTCTGCACACCACACTGCCAAAAAAGTAAGGTTACGTGAGCGTGAAGAGGACCCCCTCCTCCTGCACTTAGACTCCCGCACCCTCCACTGAGCTACAGTGCCTCAGTCGCTACCCAAATTGAATTTGGCGTTGGCGCAGGCGAGTTAGACTGGCCAGAGGAGGAAGCCATTGACATTAAAGAAGGCGACATTTCTATCATACAAGGCATCTTCGACTTGGGTATCGAATTATCTATTGCATTCAAAGGAAAATTGGACCAAGCATGGGCGTACACTGTTATAATCAAACTCCTAGGTTGGAAGCTAGGATTCAGTACACTCAAATCACGCCTTACCTCGTTGTGGAAACCTAAGGGCCACATGAAATTGGTTGACCTTGAAAATGACCTTTACCTTATCAAATTTGCGATCGAAGACGATTTCATCAACACCCTTACTCAAGGACCGTAGGTTATCGCTGGCCAAGCCCTCTCGGTTCAACCCTGGTTTGCCGAATTTCAGCCATCCATAGGGAAAATTTCGCATGTCGTGGCTTAGATTCGCTTCCCAGAATTGTCGATAGCACGATACCATCCATCCATTCTCACGGCCCTGGGGAATTTAGTCAAAAAAACAGTCAAAATAGACCACACTATGCAAACACTCATCGTGGAAAATTCGCGTGTGTCACGGTGGACATTGATCTCCAGGCATCGCTCTGCTCTGTGGTGGAACTCGACAATGAGCTCATCAAGGTTTCCTACGAGGTTCTTCCTCAGATTTGTTTTTCTTGTGGACAAGTTGGCCATGGAGTTCGGCCTATCCTTCTCGCGTTGCTAGAACAACTGCCACCTCTAGACCGATCACCACCACGCTTCTCCCCGACGACACTTCCTTATCAAACCCCCAGTCCCCAACCCTACCCACTACTGCCCCAGGGGACGTCACTCCATCAGCCCTTCCCGCGAGCACTGGCGCTCCTTCTACCGAAGATTTGAGTAGCCCTGAGTTCGGGCGTGGATGCAAGTTCAAAGAAGGCCGCGCCGGCCTCCTCCCGTTCTTACTCAGCTTCGCCAGGGTAAGGCACCCACCTCCGCCTAGGTGACTCTGCCGAGCTCGCGATTTGCAGCGTTGTTTAGATTCAAGCCGTTAGGTACCAACGGACACTTCCCCAGCGCCCAAGGCCAGTCACTTCAGAGGTAACCAGACGACGCCCTCTCGCACTAAGTTGCACCCCAACCCTAAATCCCTTGCCTCGTCTGCTGCAGCTCGCTCTAAACGCATGTCTTTTACGTCTTCGTTAAGCCAGATGCCTCGCAGCCCTCGCACGACTCCGTCCGATGTTATAGTGATGCCTATGGGCCAATAGCCAGCCCAGTCAGCCCAAGGCCCAGCAATTGCTAGTTCCTCCTTGGATCCTGTGGGCTCGGCCCCAGGCTTGGCTACCCAAGCCCTCATCCCCCCAGCCCATTCCTGTTACTCGACCTAATCCAAGCCTACAATATGTGGCCCTCTTGCTTCCCTCTCATGCAGATATTATAATCCAGGATCCTTCCATCTCTTTGCCAGACCAGGAGCATTTGGGCCCTCGAGACGTAGAGGCCGATATCACTATGGCTTGTAGCTCCAACGTTGGGCCATTGTCCACGTAACCCTGCGATCTCCTCCCTCACGTCCCCCGATCTCGGATCTAAAATTGATACCGATCGGGGCCCTAATGGAGCTTCGGATACCCCTATAGAGGATAGTCCTCACGATCGTTCATCTTGTCCGAAGCAAGATGTAGCGCCCCCTCACCGTAGGGTACACATCAGGAAACCCAAAGGTCGCTCTGATACGTATCCCACGATAAGGGCGCACCACCAGAACATTTCCACTAATAATCCACATGGCATCGCAATAATTTAAAACCATAACTTAACACGATATCGTAAACCACTAAATTTAAAAGTCATAATATCAATCGATCTGATCATCCATTAGCGAGAATAGATAAGTCTATCGGTCCTAAACAAAACCAAAAGGAAACCGATACAAATATCATCCTAAGTCATCCTCAAAATCCAACCCACCGGCCGACACATGTGCCATCACTTCTCGCCAAAGACGTCAAGACAAGCAGAAAAGACTATCTCCTGAGCTAGGGTCTACTCTATCGATCCCGAAAGATTAAATGCAATTTTGGGTGAGTTTATGAACTCGGTGAAAACCATCATCGATGGTTCACTCAAATCATGACATTCGCAAATCAAGTGACGATGACACAATAATATTCAATTAATGATATTATATAACAATTTATGATGGTTTATAACGCCATGATGATTCACAACGATTATCTGTGTCGATGACAATATTACGGTAGTATAGAATAGATTTACGATCCCATCACAATTTACATAAATCATGGCATCACAAAGTTCATAATCATCACACAATTTGGCAATTCAATCACCATGATATAATGCATATGAGACTCTTTCCGCTTATTCAAGACAGCCCAAGTGCTCGATCGGTGTTCGATGGGGGCGTGTCGATTTCTCCCTCAGCAGCTAGGCGGTCGATCTGATATTCGAGCTCGAGGCTCTTTTCAATGATAATAGCAACTTGGGTCACATTCCATTATCTGATCATGCATTTATGCATGCAATGCGATGTTCGATAATTCAAGATTCAATGATTCAAAGTGTATGGCTATAAAAGCCCAAAGATTGTATTTCCCATAGAATATACATAATTCATCCAATCTGATAAATCCAATCTAGTACAGTAGAAATATGTCATTTGATCATATACATTTTAGACATTTCAGTAATCATGCAATTTCACAATTCAATACGATGAGGCATACCATCCGATCATGTATATCTCAAGAATCATCTGATTCACATTTGGCAAGTAATTCACGTTGAGCATTTAATCGATCAGAATTTGAGAAATCAACTAGGTTACTCACCAGTAACTTCCGAACTCTTCACTGGAAGTTCCAAAGAATGTCCGTGGAATGACGATCCAACAACGCCTATAACGATAAAATACGGTCCATTACTAGATGCTCAATTAAACAAATTCAAGAATGCATATGTCTCGGTGAAATTATATACAATGCATGTTCACGATTTTCCAGTATTTAAAACCCAATTTTGAACTCTTATGTCCCATTCTAACTCTTCGCTCAATTGATAGACAATAATGGATCCAATCCTAAAATTCAGTTCAATTTCCTCAATTCATATTTCCTAAAGCAATTTCCTATCCATTGGGTCAAAACCTCTATTGAAAATCCCAATTAAAACTCCAATTGTCTCAATTCAATATTTAGGTCACCTTATGAATCATAATCGACTTTATTCTCTATAAATCAATGTCACTTAAATCAATTCTAATTCCTATAATTATCCTCAATTGTAGACCTCTTTCCCTAGTCCGTATTTAATCTGGAATCACCTCGATCGAAGGTCTACACCATGAATTATGCCTAATAATTTGAAATTAATTGATAAACAGTCCCTTCGCGGCGGCGAGAGCCCTCGCCACGACGCGTGAAATGGTCCGTCATTGGCGGCGAAATATCAATTCAAAGCGCCATGAGGCGAAGAAGACTCGTCATGGCGTCAATTAAAGACGCTTCATTGCGACGTCCTCTTCTCCCTCGCGATGACGAGCAATTAAAATTAAATCATGGCGAGGCTCATACAAGAAGTCGCGACGTGCGACAAATTCTTCGTCTTCTCCGATCGTTTTCAGCTATTTCTCTCTCTATAAAACCACCATTGACTCTCCCAACTACTCAATAAACCATAATAAATGCCATAAATGCCATAAAAACCACCAATAACAACATTAAAACCATTAAAACTTACCAATCAAGCTCCAATCCACAGATCTCTCAAAAATACCGTAAACCCTAAAATCTTTCAAAATCAACGATGATCCACTCTATAGCTTCTCAATCCTTCATCAATCACAATAAATCAGTTAGGCTAGCACAATAGGAAGAAAATCATAGAGGAAAGATCGAAGGATCTCACCGTTGGGAGAAATCGAAGATCACCGTAGAGGGGAAGAAGAAGAAACGAAATGCCTTAGACCAATTTTTCCTAATTTCTTTCAAACCTATCTATTTATAGACATAGGTCTCCAAATTTCAGTCTCTAAATTTTAATAGCTCAACATTTTAATTTCCTAACAGTATAACCCTAATATTTCCCCTGCCATTGGATCATTCTTTCAAGATCTTATACAAATCGATTAATCATCACTCCAAAATTTCCGGTCCGGGCATTTTCTCCCGAATATCCCAAAAATTTCCTATAAGTCACTATCAATTACCAGTCACTCTTAGACTATTCTAAATCAGTCATTCGAGTCCATTTACTCCTAATTTCTCAATCAATTACAATCCAGTCAGTCTAGTCAGTTCACAATCCAATCAATTTATACTCACAATTAAATGCCGAAAAATCATGAATGCATGTACCTATGAATAAATGCATATGCAATAGACCTGTTCCTCTATAATCAGAGGCCAGTAACATGCTCAATCAGTGAATGCAATGAACCTATCAGTCTGACCCATAATTACCAAAATGCCCTTGCTAACAGTAACGGGATGTTACAATTCACCCCTCCTAATTAAAATTACGTCCTCAAAATTTAATACCTGTCCGATCGAATAAATGAGGATACTGACTCCTCATACGCTCCTCAGTCTCCCATGTAGCTTCCTCAGAAGAGTGGTTCTTCCAAAGGACTTTCACCAATGGAATTACCACATTCTTGGTTTGCCGCTGACCCATGATCAATAATCATCTGGCTCCTCAATATAGGTCAAATCACTAGCTACCTCAATCTCCTGACCTGGAATCACATGCGTCGGGTCCGATCGGTATCGTCGGAGCATACTAACATGAAACACATCATGCATCTAGGACATCTCACTCGGTAATGCCATCAGATCTGCCAACGGTCCTATCCTCTCAAGGATCTCATCTGCACCGATATACCGAGGGCTCAACTTGCCTCACCGCCAAAACCTCGCACTCTTTCCAAGGAGGCACTCGGAGAAACACTTTGTCCCCTGCATCAGACTCCATCTCTCGCCGATCTTTGATCCACATAGCTTTTACATGCATCTGAGCCGCCTTGATGCGACTCCGAATCAACTGTACCTTATCCACAGTGTCTTGGATCAGCTCGAGACCCACAATCGATCTCAAACTCTCTTCATCCCAATACAGTGGCGATCGACACGGCCTCCCATACAAGACCTCATACAGTGCCATCCCGATACTGCTCTAATACTGATTATTATAGACAAACTCTATCATTGCCAAATACTGATCCCATGATCCTCTGAACTCCAATACACACGCTCGAAGCATGTCCTCAACAGTCTTAATCGTCCTCTCACTCATCCATCTCGTGCGAGGATGAAATGCGATCTTGAGTTCAACCTCAAACCTATAGCGATCAGAGGCTCTTCCGTAACCTCGAGGTGAACACAGGATCCTCGCTCGAGACTATCGACAATGGAACCCCATGCAACCGCATAATCTACGCCACATACTTACGGGCCAACGATCGAGAGTATTGCTCTCCTCATTGGTAAGAAGTGAGCCGATTTAGTCAATCGGTCCACTATGACCCAGATAGCATCATGCTGCCTCGGTGTCCTAGGCAGTCCCATCTCAAAGTCCATGGTAATTCGCTCCCATTTCCACTCTGGAATGGGCAACGAATGCAACTTACCCACTGGAGCCTGGTGCTCAGCCTTAACCTGCTGGCAAGTCAGACACCTGGACACATACTCTGCCACTTGCCTCTTCATGCCAGGCCACCAGAAATGCTGTCTCAGAGTACGATACATCTTGGTCGAACCAGGATGCATCGCATAGGCAGCTACATGTGCCTCCTCTAGGATCTCACGTCTCAAATCATCAATATCCGGCACACACAGCCTCTGTCCCATCCATAGAGTCCCATCTCTCAACTCAAACTCTGAATCAGTACCGGCCTGGACTCTCTCAATTAGTCTCACTAACACTGGGTCTTGATCCTGAACTCTCCGGATCCTATCATGCAACATCGGCCTTAGCCTCAGAGTAGCAATCAGAGCTCCATCTTGACCCATATTCATCTGTACATTAAGAGCTCTCAACTGAATCAGACCAGGTAACCTCGAAACTTGAACCTGACCTGCACTACCATGCGATCTCCTACTCAGTGCATCGGCCACCACATTGGCCTTCCCTGGGTGATACTCAATCGTGTAGTCATAGTCCTTCAATAACTCTACCCATCTCCTCTGTCTCAGATTGAGCTCTCTCTGACTCAACAGATATCTGAGACTCTTATGATCAGTGAAGATCTGTAACGTCTCCCCATACAGATAATGTCTATAGATCTTCAGAACAAATACAACTGCGGCCAACTCTAAGTCATGCACTGGATAATTCACCTCGTGAGACCTCAACTGTCTCGAGGCATACGCTATCACTCGACCATGCTGCATCAATACACATCCCAATCCTCGATGCGAGGCATCATCTTGAAACCACAAAGCCTCCAAAGATCGGAAGGAATGCTTAACATCGGTGCAGTAGTCAACCGATGTTTTAGCTCCTCAAAGCTCTTCTGGCACTCCTCAGACCATCTAAACGGCACATTCTTCCTTAGTAGCTTCGTCAAAGGGGCGGAGATCAACGAAACCCTCGATTTAACCTCCGTAATATCCGGCCGATCTAGGAAATTTCGCAACTCGCACACTCATCGGAATCTCCCAACTCATAATCGCCTCTATCTTGTGAGGATCCACCGATACCCTCACGGACACTCGTGCCCCGTAAATACAATCTCATCAGCCAAAATTCACACTTAGTGAATTTGGCGAACAATATCTATCTCTCATGACTGCAGAACAATCCTCGGTGCTCAACGTGCTCCTCGCTTACTCTCGAATAAATCAAGATATCATCAATAAACACTATCACGAACCGATCCGGTAGGTTGAAAACTCTATTCATCAAAGCCATAAAGGCTGCCGGGCATTAATCAACCCAAACGCATCACTAGGAACTCGAAATGCCGTACACCTCTTGAAGGCACTCTTAGCACATCGGCCTCTGCGAATCCTCAATCGATAATAACCTTGATCGCAGTCCAACTTAGTGAACACCGAGCTCCTCGCAATCGATCAAATAAATCGTCAATCCTAGGCAATGGATACTTATTCTTCACTGTTACCCGATTCAACTGCCTATAATCGATACACAGTCTCAGTGTCCCGTCCTTCTTCTTCACAAACAGTACCGGGGCTCCCCATGGCGAAACACTCGGTCTAATGAACCCTTATCCAAAGCTCTGCCATCGAACCTTAAGCTCTCTCGCCCACGGTGCCATCCTATACGGAGGTATCGATATAGGGGCTGTACCGGGAACTAAATCGATCTCGAACTCTGTCTCTCGCTCTGGCGGCAATCTCAGTAACTCCTCGGGAAACACATCTGGGAAATCCCTGACTATGGGAACTTCCTCCAATCTCGGCTCGACTCTAGAATCCACTACGTGAGCCAGATAGGCCTCACAACCTCCCTGCATCAATCTCAGGGCACTCAAGAAGGATATCATCCTCGCTGGCACTGCCTGACTAACTCCTCGGAACACAGCTCTGGGCTGACTAGGAGATTCCAATACAACCTCCTTTGTATAAAAGTCCATAATAGCCCTATGAGCAGCCAACCAATCCATCCCCAATATCACGTCAATCTCCCTCAGAGACAAAACGATCAGATCGGCACTCAAAACTGCTCGATCGATCTGAATCTGACATCCCATACAGACCTCTCCCAATACAGTCGTATTACCTAGAGGTGTACTCACCTCTAACCCATCTCAGAACCTCTGCCATCCCCATGCAAATACATGCTAAATGCGGTGCAATGAAGGAATGAGTGGATCCAGGATCCAACAATGTATATACTTCAAAACCAGAAATCAGAAGCATACCCGCAACAACGTCCGGGGAATCCCGGGCCTCCTGCCGAGTCATGGCATAGACCCTAGCCTGCGACTGTTGTCTGCTCGGTCCCTCTGACCTCACTGCGGACCCCTCTGCTCGGCCTCGACCTCTCCATCTCGATCCACCACCACGGCTCTGCTGGACCGTGGTATTGCTGCCAGATCGTCCGGTCATAGTAGACTGGGTTCCCAAAGTCTCTGGGCAGTTCCTCACTAGGTGGTTCATCGAACCACACCTCAAGCAGGCTCCAGACAGCCATCGACACTCTCCACTGTGTCTCTTGCCACAATGCTCACATAAAGGAGCAGACTGCTCTGAAACTCTGGCACTACCGCCACCACTAACAGTCTGTACAAATCTGCCCCTCTGCCCATAACCAGTCTGTCTAGTCCGTCTTGCGGACTTGAAGAACCTACTCGCTTCTTTGAACCCTCTCCCAAGATCGCCTCGGTGTCACTAGATCTCTTATCCGGGTCCCTGATGGGTCTCGATCACACTGCCTTAGCAATTGCTCTATCCTCATTCTTTGCAGCTCTCACCAATAAACCGCCCATATCGATCTAGCCAATAGGTACGGATCTCAGATTGAGTTCGCTTAAACGCCGACACTGTCGACCTCAAGAGCTACCAATGAAGAAGCATAAACCACCAACTCGTTGAATCAAGACTCATAGTCGGCCACGGTCAATCGCCTCGCCTCGACTTTTAGAACTCTTGTAACTTCATTTCGGATAAATCTTGGGCATGAAGTTATCCTTGAACGCCTCGTAAAATCATCCCATGTCGGTGTGCAAGGCACGGTGGTGCTGCCGGGACGATCTTCCACCACCGATATGCGAACCTCAGTGGCAGAAATCGCGTAGTCAAACGCTCATCCGGTCGCAGATCCATCGATCGAGGACTCTCGGTCCTCTCTAGCCATCCTCACCTTCGCGAGTCGGTCTTTGCCATGAAGTCAATCGCCTCGCCACGCGATTGATCATATCTCCGTTCCCGTCTCACAGGAACTCAAGCAGGCAACTCCTCTGAATGAGGCACAGGAGTCTCCCTACTAGCTCCTACCGATTCCAGGTCAGCTGGTAACTCAACTCGATCTCCAAGAACGGATGACCTAAAACAGACAAGAAATTTCGATCAGTTCTATTATTCTTACAGTAATTCCAGCTTAATTTCACTAATCCCAAAAGATGTCAAACCATGCTCTGATACCACTTAATGTAACGCCCCCTCACCGTAGGGTACACATTGGGAAACCCGAAGGTCGCTCCGATATGTATCCCACGATAAGGGTGCACCACCAGAACATTTCCACTAATAATCCACATGGCATCGCAATAATTTAAAACCATAACTTAACACGATATCAGAAACCACTAAATTTAAAAGTCATAATATCAATCAGATACAGTTATCCATTAGCAGAATAGACAAGTTTATCAGTCCCTTAAACAAAACCAAAAGGAAACTGATACAAACATCTATCCTAAGTCATCCTCAAAATCCAACCCAGCTGGCCGACCTGTGTGCCATCGCTTCTCTCGCCAGCACGCTCGCACAACAGGAAAAGACTATCTTTGGAGCTAGGGGTCTACTCTATCGATCCTGAAAAATTAGATGCAATTTTGGGTGAGTTTGCGAACTCAGTGAGAAACCATCATCGGTGGTTCACTCAAATCATGCATTACGCAAATTTGCGTAAAACACGACACAAGAATATTCAATTAATGTGATTATATAACAATTTACGATGGTTTATAACGGCTGATGAGTTCACAACAATTATACCGTATCAGTGACAATATTACAGTGGTATAGAACAGTTTACAGTATCCCATCACAATTTACAGTAAATCATGGCATCACACAGT
The DNA here is from genome assembly GCA_029891385.1 of Erythroxylum novogranatense. Taxonomy (NCBI): domain Eukaryota; kingdom Viridiplantae; phylum Streptophyta; class Magnoliopsida; order Malpighiales; family Erythroxylaceae; genus Erythroxylum; species Erythroxylum novogranatense. The sequence goes on along the minus strand of CM057226.1, from coordinate 69,300,740 downwards.
TCAGTAATCATCACACAATTTGGCAATTCAATCAGTCATGTATATAATGCATATGGGACTCTTTCCAGTTATTCAGTATTGTGCCCAAGTGCTCGATCGATGTTCGATGGGGACGCGTCGAGATTTCTCCTCGTGCTAGGCGGTCGATGCAAGATATTCGAGCTCGAGGCTCTTTTCAATGATAATAGCAACTTGGGTCACATTCCATTATCTGATCATGCATTTATGCATGCAATGCAGTGTTCAGTAATTCAGTATTCAGTGATTCAGTGTATGGCTATAAAAGCCCAGTATTGTATTTCCCAAAAATATCTGATTCATCGATCAATAATCAATCGATCTGAAGAGAAATATGTCATTTGATCATGTACATTTCAGACATTTCAGTAATCATGCAATTTCACAGTCCAATACAGTAGAGGCATACCATCCGATCATGTATATCTCAGTAATCATACAGATTCACATTTGGCAAGTAATTCACGTTGAGCATTTAATCAGTCAGGAATTTGAGAAACCAACTAGGTTACTCACCTGTAACTTCCAAACTCTTGCTGGAAGTTCCAAAGAATGTCCGTGGAATGACGATCCAATGGCGCCTCTATAACAGTAAAATACAGTCCCATTACTAGTTGCTCAATTAAACAAATTCAGTAATGCATATGTCTCAGTGAAATTATGTACAATGCATGTTCACGATTTTCCCGGCGCTAAAACCCAATTTTGAACTCTTATGTCCCATTCTAGCTCTTCGCTCAATTGATAGACAATAATGGATCCAATCCTAAAATTCAGTTCAATTTCCTCAATTCATATTTCCTAAAGCAATTTCCTATCCATTGGGTCAAAACCTCTATTGAAAATCCAAATTAAAACTCCAATTGTCTCAATTCAATATTTAGGTCACACTATGAACCATAATCGACTTTATTCTCTATAAATCAATGTCACTTAAATCAATTCTAATTCCTATAATTATCCTCAATTGTAGACCTCTTTCCCTAGTCCGTAATGAATCTGGAATCACCTCAATCGGAGGTCTACACAATGAATTATGCCCAATAATTTGAAATTATTTCAATGGAACAGTCCCCTTCGTCGCGGCCAAGAGGCCCTCGCCACGGCGTGAAATAGTCCGCTCGCCGCGACGAACAATCCAACTCAGGCGCGCCGCGAGGCGAAGAAGACTCATCGCGGCGTCAATTAAAAAATGCTCGCCGCGACGTCCTCTTCTCCTCGCCATGTGACTAATTAAAATTCATTCATGGCGAGGCTCAAGCGCAGTGGCGCGTCTTGTGAATCCTTCGTCTTCTCCGATTGTTTTCAGCTATTTCTCTCTCTATAAAATCACCATTAACTCTCCCAACTACTCAATAAACCATAATAAATGCCATAAATGCCTTAAAAAGCACCAATAACAACATTAAAACCATTAAAACTTACCAATCAAGCTCCAATCCACAGATCTCTCAAAAATACCGTAAACCCTAAAATCTTTCAAAATCAATGATGATCCACTCTATAGCTTCTCAATCCTTCATCAATCAGAATAAATCAGTTAGGCTAGCACAATAGGAAGAAAATCATAGAGGAAAGATCGAAGGATCTCCCCGTTGGGAGAAATCGAAGATCACCGTAGAGGGGAAGAAGAAGAAACGAAATGCCTTAGACCAATTTTTCCCAATTTCTTTCAAACCTATCTATTTATAGACACAGGTCTCCAAATCGGTCCAAATTTCACTCTCTAAATTTTAATAGCTCAACATTTTAATTTCCTAACAAAGATAACCCTAATATTTCCCCATTGGACCATTCTTTCAAGATTATACAAATCGATCGTCATCACTCCAAAATTTCCGGTCCGGGCATTTTCTCCCCGAATATCCCAAAAATTTCCTATAAGTCACTATCAATTACCAGTCACTCTTAGGCTATTCTAAATCAGTCATTCGAGTCCATTTACTCCTAATTTCTCAATCAATTACAATCCAGTCAGTCCAGTCAGTTCACAATCCAATCAATTTATACTCACAATTAAATGCCGAAAAATCATGAATGCATGTACCTATGAATAAATGCATATGCAATAGACCTGTTCCTCTATAATCAGAGGCTAGTAACATGCTCAATCGGTGAATGCAATGAACCTATCAGTCTGACCCATAATTACCAAAATGCCCTTGCTAACAGTAACGGGATGTTACAATTCACCCATCCTAATTAAAATTTCGTCCTCAAAATTTAATACCTGTCCGATCGAATAAATGAGGATACTGACTCCTCATACGCTCCTCAGTCTCCCATTTAGCTTCCTCAGAAGAGTGGTTCTTCCAAAGGCCTTTCACCAATAGAATTACCCTGTTCCTCACCGCTGACCCATGATCCAATAACTGCATGCGGCTCCTCAACATAGGTCAAATCACTAGCTACCTCAATCTCCTGAGCCGGAATCACATGCGTCGGGTCCGATCGGTATCGTCGGAGCATACTAACATGAAATACATCATGCATCTAGGACATCTCACTCGGTAATGCCAGTCTGTAAGCCAACGGTCCAATCCTCTCAAGGATCTCATACGGACCGATATACCGAGGGCTCAACTTGCCCTTACCGCCAAACCTCAAGACTCCTTTCCAAGGAGACACTGAGAGAAACACTCATCCCCTACATCAGACTCCATCTCTCGCCGATGTTGATCCACATAGCTTTTACATGCATCTGAGCCGCCTTGATGCGACTCAATCAACTGTATTTTATCCACGATGTCTTGGATCACCGGACCCACAATCGATCTCATACCCTCTTCATCCCAATATATGGCGTTAAACACGGCCTCCCATACAAGGCCTCATACGGTGCCATCCGACATCGCTCACGATATTGATTATTATAGCAAACTCTATCGGTGCCAAATCGATCCCACGATCCTCTGAACTCCAATACACACGCCGAAGCATGTCCTCAACATTTTAATCGCCCTCTCACTCTGTCCATCCATGCGAGGATGAAATGCGATCTTGTTCAACCTCGAACCCATAGCAGTCTGTAGGCTCTTCCAGAACCTCGAGGTGAACCTGGGATCCTTGTCTGAGACTATCGACAATGGAACCTCATGCAACCGTACAATCTCTGCCACATACTTCTGGGCCAACCGATCGAGAGTATTGCTCTCCTCATCGACAAGAAGTGGCCGATTTATTCAATCGGTCCACTATGACCAGATAAGATCATCTCGCCTCGGTGTCTAAGCGGTCCCATCAAAAGTCCATGGTAATTCGCTCCCATTTCCACTCTGGAATGGGCAACGAATGCAATTTACCCACTGGAGCCTGGTGCTCAGCCTTAACCTGCTGGCAAGTTAGACACCTGGACACATACTCTGCCACTTGCCTCTTCATGCCAGCCACCGTAAATCTTTGTCTCGAGTACGATACATCTTGGTGAACCAGATGCATCGCGTAAGCGACTACATGTGCCTCCTCTAGGATCTCACATCTCAAATCATCAATATCTGGCACTCACAGCCTCTGTCCCATCCATAGAGTCCCATCTCTCAACTCAAACTCTGAATCAGTACCGGCCTGGACTCTCTCAATCAGTCTCATTAACACTGGGTCTTGATCCTGAACTCTCCGGATCCTATCATGCAACATCGGCCTCAGCCTCAGAGTAGCAATCAGAGCTCCATCTTGACCCATATTCATCTGTACATTAAGAGCTCTCAACTGAATCAGACCAGGTAACCTCGAAACCTGAACCTGACCTGCACTACCATGCGATCTCCTACTCGATTACGCCGGCCACCACATTGGCCTTCCACGGTGATACTCAATCGCGCGGTCATAGTCCTTCATAACTCTACCCATCTCCTCTCATCTCGATTGAGCTCTCTCCGACTCAGCAGATATCCGAGACTCTTATGATCGATGAAGATCCGGAACGTCTCCCCATACAGATAATGTCTCCAGATCTTCAGAGCAAATACAACTGCGGCCAACTCTAAGTCATGCACTGGATAATTCACCTCGTGAGACCTCAACTGTCTTGAGGCATACGCTATCACTCGACCATGCTGCATCAATACACATCCTAATCCCTGATGCGAGGCATTACTGTAAACCACAAAGCCTCTAGTACCAAAAGGAATGGTTAACACCGGTGCAGTAGTCAACCGATGTTTCAGCTCCTAAAAGCTCTTCTGGCACTCCTCAGACCATCTAAACGGCACATTCTTCTTCAGTAGCTTCGTCAAAGGGGAGGAGATCAACGAAAACCCCTCGACGAACCTCCGGTAATATCCGGCCAGTCCTAGGAAACTCCGCAACTCGGGCACACTCCTCGGTATCTCCCAACTCATAACTGCCTCTATCTTGTGAGGATCCACCTGGATACCCTCACCGGACACTACGTGCCCCAGAAATACAATCTCATCAAGCCAAAATTCACACTTAGTGAATTTGGCGAACAGCTGTCTATCTCTTATGACCTGCAGAACAATCCTCAGGTGCTCAACGTGCTCCTGTCTACTCCTCGAATAAATCAGTATATCATCAATAAACACTATCACGAACCGATCCAGGTAGGGCTGAAAAACTCTATTCATCAAAGCCATAAAGGCTATTGGGGCATTGGTCAACCCAAACGGCATCACTAGGAACTCGAAATGCCCGTACTTGCTCCTGAAGGCACTCTTAGGCACATCGGCCTCTGCAATCCTCAACTGATAATAACCTGATCGCAGGTCCAACTTAGTGAACACCTGAGCTCCCTGCAACTGATCAAATAAATCGTCAATCCTAGGTAGTGGATACTTATTCTTCACTGTTACCCGATTCAACTGCCTATAATCGATACATAGTCTCAGTGTCCCGTCCTTCTTCTTCACAAACAGTACCGGGGCTCCCCATGGCGAAACACTCGGTTTAATGAACCCCTTATCCAGTAGCTCCTGCAACTGAGCCTTAAGCTCTCTCAGTTCCACCGGTGCCATCCTATACGGAGGTATCGATATAGGGGTTGTATCGGGAACTAAATCGATCTCGAACTCTGTCTCCAGCTCTGGTGGCAATCCCGGTAACTCCTCGGGAAACACATCTGGGAAATCCCTGACTATGGGAACTTCCTGCAATCTCGGCTCGACTCTAGAATCCACTACGTGAGCCAGATAGGCCTCACAACCTCCCTGCATCAATCTCAGGGCACTCAAGAAGGATATCATCCTCGCTGGCACTGCCTGACTAACTCCTCGAAACACAGCTCTGGGCTGACCAGAGACTCAATCGACCTCCTTGGTATAACAAATCCATAATAGCCCTATGAAAGCGGTCACCAATCCATCCCCAATATCACGTCAATCTCCTCAGAGACAAAACGATCGATCGGCACTCAAACCGCCGATCGATCCGAACTCGACATCCCATACAGACCTCTCCCAATACAACAGACTACCTAGAGGTGTACTCACCTCTAACCCATACTGTAGCCTCTGCCTATCCCCATGCAGTCTACATGCTAAATGCGATGCAATGAAGGAATGAGTGGATCCAGATCCAACAATGCATATGCTTCAAAACCAAATCGAAGCATACCAAGACAACGTCAAGGAATCCGGGCCTCCTTCCGAAGTCATGGCGTAGACCCTACTCGTGGATCGTTATGTTTTCCGTCCCGACCTCCCTCACTGGACCCCTCCGTTCGGCCTCGGCCTCTCCATCCCGACCCACCACCACGACTCTGCTGGACCGTGGTATTGCTGCCAGATCGTCCGATCATAGTAGACTGGGCTCCCAAAGTCTCTGGGCAGTTCCTCAATAGGTGGTCCATCGAACCACACCTCAAGCAGGCTCCAGACAGCCATCGACACTCTCCACTGTGTCTCTTGCCATAATGCTCACATAAAGGAGCAGACTGCCCTGAAACTCTGGCACTACCGTCACCACTAACAGTCTGTACAAATCTTCCCCTCTGCCCATAACCATTCTATCTAGTCCCTCCTGCGGACCTGAAGGGCCTACTCTGCCGATTCTTGAACCTCACAAGATCGCTCGTCAGGTTACTAGATCTCTTATGCCAGTCCCCGATCGGTCTCGATCACACGCTGTCTCAAATTGCTGCCTATCCTCACCGCTTGCATCCTCACCAATAAAGCGCCCATATCGATCTAGCCAATAGGTACGGATCTCCAGATTAGTCCGCCTCAAAACGCCGACACTGCCACCTCAAGAGCCACCAATGAAGAAGCATAAACCACCAACTCGTTGAACCTTTCCTCATAGTCGGCCACGGTCAACTGCCTCTGCCTCGGCTCTAGAACTCCTCAGAACTTCATTTCGAGATAAATCTTGGGCATGAAGTTATCCTTGAACGCCTCGTAAAATCATCCCATCGTCACAGGGCAAGGCCCGTGGTACCGCCGACGCCTTCCACCATCGATATGCGAACCTCAGATGGCGTAGAAATCACGTAGTCAAAACGCCATCCGGTCGCATCCATTTGATCGAGGACTCTCTCGGTCCTCTCTAGCCATCCTCGCCTTCGCAAGGTCGGTGCGCCATAGAAGTCAATCGCCCGCCACGCAGATTGATCATATCTCCGTTCCCGTCTCACAGGAACTCGAGGAGGCAACTCCTCTGAATGAGGCACATGAGACTCCCTACTAGCTCCTACCGATTCCAGGTCAGCTGGTAACTCAACTCGAACTCCAAGAACGGATGACCTAAAACAGACAAGAAATTTCGATCAGTTCTGCTATTCTTACAGTAATTCCAGCTTAATTTCGCTAATCCCAAAAGATGTCAAACCATGCTCTGATACCATTTAATGTAGCGCCTCCTCACCGTAGGGTACACATTGGGAAACCCGAAGATTGTTCCGATACGTATCCCACGATAAGGGTGCACCACCAGAACATTTCCACTAATAATCCACATGGCATCGCAATAATTTAAAACCATAACTTAACACGATATCAGAAACCACTAAATTTAAAAGTCATAATATCAATCAGATACAGTCATCCATTAGCAGAATAGACAAGTCTATCAGTCCCCTAAATAAAACCAAAAGGAAACTGATACAAACATCTATCCTAAGTCATCCTTAAAATCCAACCCAAATGGACCGACCACATGTGCCGCGCTTCTCTCGCCAAAGACGCTCAAGACAAAGCAGAAAAGACTATCTCCGAGCTAGGGGTCTACTCTATCGATCCCGAAAAATTAGATGCAATTTTGGGTGAGTTTATAACTCAAGTGAGAAACCATCATCGGTGGTTCACTCAAATCATGCATTACGCAAATTTGCGTCTGAAAGACGGCACAAGAATATTCAATTAACGGTAGATTATATAACAATTTACGATTTTTATAATATTTTACATGAGTTCACAACGATTATATCGATCGATGACAATATTACGATGGTATAGAAAGCTTTACAGATCCCATCACAATTTACATAAATTATGGCATCACACGCTTGAGAATCATCACACAATTTGGCAATTGAATCACCATGTATATAATGCATTTGAGACTCTTTCCGCTTATTCAAGATTGCCCAAGTGCTCGAAGGTTCGATGGGGGCGCGTCGAGATTTCTCCACTCGAAGCTAGGCCCCAAGACAAAGATTCGAGCTCGAGGCTCTTTTCGGTGATAATAGCAACTGGGTCACATTCCATTATCTGATCATGCATTTATGCATGCAATGCAGTGTTCAGTAATTCAGTATTCAGTGATTCAGTGTATGGATATAAAAGCCCAGTATTGTATTTCCCAAGAATATACAAGATTCATCGACAAATAATCCAATCCAAAGATCTGAGAAATATGTCATTTGATCATGTACATTGCAGACATTTCAGTAATCATGCAATTTCACAGTCCAATACAGTAGAGGCATACCATCCGATCATGTATATCTCAGTAATCATACAGATTCACATTTGGCAAGTAATTCACGTTGAGCATTTAATCAGTCAGGAATTTGAGAAACCAACTAGGTTACTCACCTGTAACTTCCGAGCTATTGCTTGGAAGTTCCAGCAATGTCCGTGGAATGACGATCCAACGACACCTCTATAACAGTAAAATACAGTCCCATTACTAGATGCTTAATTAAACAAATTCAGTAATGCATATGTCTCAGTGAAATTATGTACAATGCATGTTCACGATTTTCCCGGCGCTAAAACCCAATTTTGAACTCTTATGTCCCATTCTAACTCTTCGCTCAATTGATAGACAATAATGGATCCAATCCTAAAATTCAGTTCAATTTCCTCAATTCATATTTCCTAAAGCAATTTCCTATCCATTGGGTCAAAACCTCTATTGAAAATCTCAATTAAAACTCCAATTGTCTCAATTCAATATTTAGGTCACACTATGAACCATAATCGACTTTATTCTCTATAAATCAATGTCACTTAAATCAATTCTAATTCCTATAATTATCCTCAATTGTAGACCTCTTTCCCTAGTCCGTAATTTAACTGGAATCACCTCAATCGGAGGTCTACACCATGAATTATGCCCAATAATTTGAAATTAATTCAATGGAATAGCCCCTTCGTCATGCCAAGAGGCCCTCGCCACAGTGAATGGTCCGCTCGCCGCAATAACAATCCATCAGGTAGCGCCATGAGGCGAAGAAGACTCGTGGCGGCGTCAATTAAAAGACGCCGCCATGACGTCATCTTCTCCTCGTCGTCATGGCGAGGCTCGTCTTGAAGTCGCGGCGTCTGATTTAATCCTTCGCCTTCTCCGATCGTTTTCACTATTTCTCTCTCTATAAAACCACCATTAACTCTCCCAACTACTCAATAAACCATAATAAATGCCATAAATGCCATAAAAACCACCAATAACAACATTAAAACCATTAAAACTTACCAATCAAGCTCCAATCCACAGATCTCTCAAAAATACCGTAAACCCTAAAATCTTTCAAAATCAACGATGATCCACTCTATAGCTTCTCAATCCTTCATCAATCACAATAAATCAGTTAGGATAGCACAATAGGAAGAAAATCATAGAGGAAAGATCGAAGGATCTCACCGTTGGGAGAAATCGAAGATCACCGTAAAGGGGAAGAAGAAGAAACGAAATGCCTTAGACCAATTTTCCCAATTTCTTTCAAACCTATCTATTTATAGACATAGGTCTCCAAATCAGTCCAAATTTCAGTCTCTAAATTTTAATAGCTCAACCTTTTTATTTCCTAACAGTATAACCCTAATATTTCCCCTGCCATTGGACCATTCTTTCAAGATTATATCAATCGATCACCATCACTCCAAAATTTCCGATCCGGGCATTTTCTCCCGAATATCCCAAAAATTTCCTATAAGTCACTATCAATTACCAGTCACTCATAGGCTATTCTAAATCAGTCATTCGAGTCCATTTAATCCTAATTTCTCAATCAATTACAATCCAGTCAGTCCAGTCAGTTCACAATCCAATCAATTTATACTCACAATTAAATGCCGGAAAATCATAAATGCATGTACCTATGAATAAATGCATATGCAATAGACCTATTCCTCTATAATCAGAGGCCAGTAACATGCTCAATCGGTGAATGCAATGAACCTATCTGTCTGACCCATAATTACCAAAATGCCCTTGCTAACAGTAACGGGATGTTACAAAGATTTGCCTGCTTGTACGATCGACTCCCCTCTTGTTTAGTATTCCCTCTCTAACCCGTGTTATGTCCATTTTCATATGGAATTGTCAAGGGGCTAGAGGGCGCACCTTCAAGCCCGTCATTAAAAATTACCTTCGTATCCACAAGCCGATTCTTGTTGTTTTGGTCAAATCCCATATCAGTGGGACCCGAGTCCTGAGGACCATTCGGACTTTAGGGTTTAACCACTCGTTTAGGGTTGAAGCTGAACATTTTTTTCGAGGGTATCTGGCTTCTGTGGAATGAGGATATTGGTGTCCGAGTACTACTTGCTCATCGCCAATTAGTGCATGTCAATATCGAGTGAGGTCACTTGTCATTTGACTTCACGACGATTTACGCAAGTCCGACATACTCGTTACAAAAATATTTGTGGCAACTCTTGTGGAAAATAGCGGGTATCATGCACAAACCTTGGCTTTTAGGGGGAGATTTTAATGCCAAGTTGGAGAGTGGCGATAAGCGGGGCAACTCCTGCTCCCAACCTATCGTTAACACTCATTTCTAAGACTGTGTGCATAACTGTAATCTTTAAGACCTTGGATTCTTGGGCCCTCGCTACACTTGGAGGAGAGGACCAATCCTAGCTCGGTTAGATCATGCCTTCTACTCTAACGATTGGTATCCTTTCTCGACTACGGTTACCCACTTACCATTCTTGAAATCTGACCATCAGCCTCTCCTCATTACGCTCAACCCACATACCTCCTCTCCTTTTGTAAATAAACCCTTTCGGTTTTAGTCCGCCTAGTTCACTCATGATCGTTTTGGTCAATTTGTCGTCAACAATTGGCCAGCTCCCAGCTAGGATATCAGTAATGCCCTCTGTTGATTCTCAGAGCGACTTCAACACTAGAACGCTACCACATTTGGTAGTATCTTCCACCACAAGAAACGTCTCTTGGCCGGACTCGCCTTCCCTTCGAGACTTGGAGGCCCACCTTCGGACTGAATTGGAACAATTCCTGTGTCAAGAAGAACTCTACTAGCACCAGGGGTCCCGAAGTCAATGGGTCCTCCAGAGTAATAGAAACGCCAAGTACTTTCATACTCTCACTAGATCCCGTATACGGCAGGTGCATGTCACCTCCTTAACTGACGCTAATGGATCTGTGTTTTCTGAACCCTCTAGCATCCGACAGTTAGCGCAGCAATACTTTGAAAATTTATATCATTCCAAGATGCCGCAAACCCCACCTAGAGTTCTCCATGGCCAGTTTCCCCCTACACCAACATGCGATTGAGGACTTTAACAGCCCCATTACTTCTTATAAGGTCAAGTGTGCCTTTTTCAGTATGGCCCCGAGCAAGGCACCTGGGATTGATGGGTTCACCACCCTTTTTTATCAATCACAATGGGACATTATTGCCCCCTCCTTGACCCTATTTCTCCAATGGGTCTTTTGGCATGAACTTTGGGAATCAGCGCTTAATCGCATTATCATGGTACTTATACCGAAGATTCCTTCTCCCACCTCGATTACTCAGTTTTGACCGATCGCGCTCTGTTCGGTGCTCTACAAAGCCATTACCAAGATCATTGTGAATAGGCTCAAATCATATCTCCCCGACCTGATTGCTTCGACCCAGTGCAGCTTTGTCCCTGAGCGATTGATTATGGATAACATTATCATCACTCAGGAAGTTATCCACACCATGAAACGTAAATCTGGGCGGAAAGGGTTTATAGCTATAAAAGTGGATCTGGAAAAAGCCTATGATCAACTATCCTGGGAGTTCATCCAAGAAACGTTATTTAATTTAGGGATTCATGATTCCCTGATTAACCTGATCATGAAGTGCATTACCAGCGTTTCCCTACAAGTCAACTGGAATGGCATCCTGAACCTTGCCTTCCACATGTCCGGTGGTATTCGCCAGGGTGACCCTATCTCCCCGTATCTGTTTGTGCTCTGCATGGAGAGATTAGGGCACACGATCACTAACGTGGTGTCTCAGGGGTAGTGGTAGCTATAAAATTGAGTCATAATGGTCTGCCTTTGTCTCATCTTTTCTTCGCGGATGATCTCATTCTCTTTTCCGAAACCTCCCAGGACCAAGTGTCTGTCATAAAAGGAATTCTTTAGGATTTCTGTGACGCTTCCGGGCAACGCATCAGCCATGCCAAGTCTCGCTGCTTCTTTTCCCTTAATATGCCTCCTTCTATGACACGGAGCTTAAGTCGAGCCCTTGGATTTAGATAGACCAAAGACCTTGGTCGTTACCTAAGCATTCCTCTTCTACACGATCGTGTTAACAAAAGGACCTACCAACACATTCTTGACAGAGTCCAACAACGTTTGTCTGGCTGGACTGGCAACCTTCTATATTTGGCAGGCCGAACTACGTTGGTTCAGTCCGTCATTGCAGCTCTCCTTAGTTATACCATGTAGAGTGTCTGGTTACCCCGTAGCTTGTGTGATGCGATCGAGAAAGTGACGCGTCAGTTCCTGTGGGGTTTCGCTAATAGATCTAAGAAGACCCACCTCGTCAACTAGAAGGAGGTTTACCAACCCAAATTGTTATGGGGTTTGGGTATTCGACATCTTCGAGCCACTAATGATGCCCTGTTGACTAAGCTAGGTTAGACTATGATTGTTTGTCCGAACGCTTTATGGTTCAGGTTCTCTCAGCGAAGTACAAATTTCACGTTCGCAATGTCCCCACCTCCTTAGACGTCACTAGGGGATCCAAGATTTGGCGAGGCATCAAGGCCACCTGGCACCTGGTCACTCAGGGTATGCAATGGCAAATTGGGGATGGGGCCCGGACTCGGTTTTGGTTAGACTCGTGGCTCCGCGAGATGGGACCCTTTATTTCCCATGCCCTCTGCCCCATCCCGACTTCCATGCTCAATGTCCGCATCTAGGACCTCGTGGACCCTGAAGGCAATTGGCAGTGAGTCGACTTTCACTAGTCTCTCCTGCAGTTGATTTGTCGCGTTATCACTGGGACTTTGTGTTGGCCCCCGAATTTTTCGTGTTGAATTAAGCATGATTTAACTGAATTATGAGATTTGATGGATAAAGTTCTGGATCTATTTGTTATGTAAATGTTGGTAGAATTTATGCTGTAAATGTTGGTAGAATTTATGCTATGGTTTGATAGATTAAACCGTAAGAATGCATAAGGGCATTTTGGGTATGACACTTAAGGTTGTAAGGCTTAAGGCTTAAATGAGAGGGGCAAAATGGACATTTGAGAATAGAGAAAGAAATTAGAAGAAAGAAAAAGAGGAGGAAAGAAAGAAAAGAGTTAGAAGAAAGAAGGAAAAGAAGGAGAAGGGGAGAAGAGAAGAAGTCGTGGAAGAGAGAACTAGGGATTTTCGATCCTTGCGGTTTTTGACAAGTTCGGGACATTTCTGGGTAAGTTTTGCTTGTCTTAATCTTGTTTCGGTTGGATTAAACCTAAAGATAGATTGCATGTAGTAGAATCGGTGGTTTTAGGGTTTAAAGGTAAAAATGATTAGATTTCCTTGGGTGTTGGATTTGTAACTGATTTTGAGGTTTGATTGAGTTAGAAATGTAGTTTGAGACTTGATCTAAGGTTTAGATGTGTTGTATTTGCAGAAAGGAAAGGATTGAAGTTGGAAAATGCTGGAAATCAGGTTTCGGAGTCGTTCTCCAGGCCCGCACGTCGCGACGTGCGTATGAACACGCCGCGACGTGCAAGAAAAGGAAGCAACGACGCGACGAATAAATGTTTATTCGCCGCGACGTACGGGTAAGGGTTCGTCGCGACGTGCGAACGTTTGTTCGCCGCGACGTGCATGTACGCCACGGCGCACACTTGTGTGCTCGCCGTGACGAGCACGGACGTTCGCCGCGACGAGCGGGGCTTCGCCGCGACGAACCCCTGTTTTCCAGCAATGATGAATTTTGGTATTTTGAGCATATCTTTTGATGTAGATGTCCAATTGAGGTGATTTCAGATTCATTGTGAAATAGAGACAAAGTTCTACAAGTTTTATGAAGCAATGAAATTGACAAGTCAGACTATAAGAATCTTAAAACTTGGTCACGAGTTGGGTATAGATTCTTATTTCAGTATAAGGATAGTCTCAACTTGTTTGACGAATAACTTTTGGGTTTCTGAATAGAAACGTAAGACAATGAGGACTTTTATGGGAAAAGTGACCCGAATGGTTGGACTTTGGCAGAGTTTGGGTTTGTTTAGAATTTATCTTAGTGAATGTGTGATTTTTGGGTCCCTAATTTGTATTCCTATTTGAATAGGAATTTTGCATGTGATAAAGGGAATCAAGGAAGGCAGGAAGATCAAGATGAGAGGTATCTTTGAAGCATGTATCCGAGCAAAGATTTCGGGTGGGTTTCATGTTTATAATTTGGTAATGAGCCACTAAAGTTTTCTCCCAAATCAAGAATGATTTCAATTAATTCATAAATATTGTTTTGTTTCTATTGAATGATTTGCAAACTTTCTACATGTTTCACCATATGAAATTTTTTTATGAATTTCAAAATAAAGATGAAAATGCATTGAACATTTTATGTCATGCCTTGGAAAAATTCATGGCATTTTGTATATTCGGAAAAGAAAGAATAGAGCATGAAAAGTATGAAAGCTTTGATAACATGCTTTGAGCATGGAACGAATGGTTATGTGATTTGTTTGGGTAAGAGAGTTACGGATGGAGTCACGTGCACGTCGACATATAGCCTTCTCCCAGCTGCCCGCTTGAGGCCACGAGATCCTTGAGAAATCGGACTCGTTTTGTTTACGGTATAAACTTCGATTTATCCGGATCGTTTTACGGAACTCTCGAGCCGTTTGTTTGTGCATTGCATCTATGAATTGTCAAGTATGTGCATAAATTGAGCATTTGATATTTATGATTGAATGAACATGTTGTGTTGATGTGATAATATTTTCACTATGCAATGACACTATTCAACTATGGGTTTGAACTCAGAATTTCGGATTTGACTGAGAATTTGGGAGCAAAGTGTTTTATGAACTTATTATGATTTTTGTACAACAAATGAACTTTTTCAACGGTTTTGCTTGTTCTTCGTTATAAACCTGTTACCCACGAGCTATAAGCTCACCCCCCTTCATTCCCATTCACAGGTGATGAGAACAAGATCGGGTGAAGGGAAGTGAAGGTTTTGATTATATGTGTACATATTGTATTGTTCTAAGTTAGATTGGCATTAGAAATTATGGGATCTGTATTTTTGTATATTCGGATATTCGATCTTGGTATTGTATTGTGGCGTGGAATGCCATTAAAGCTTGTAACATTCTATCCTTTGATATTAAGTGAGAATTTGGTTTACTTGAGGGAGTTATGGTTATGATATGATTTTTGGACTGAAAATTTTGGTTATGCATATGTATTTATATACCAAAATGAGATTGTAAGCTTCGCGATTTCTGTGGTATACGCCAATGTTCTAGTTCAATGATCGGACTCCGAGTTCGGGGCTCATCATGTTTAGTAGCAGATTAAGAAAAGATTTTAGCGAACCACGCTTCAGTAAGACGATATTTTTGTACCTAGGTTGGGTTTCGAAAACGTGGCCCGGCATCTGCGGTATCAAACCAGGTTAGTAAGTGTTATGGTTTTGGTTTGAGTTTGATTCTGAAAACGGGGTCCAACATTTGTGGTATCAGAGCCCAGCATTATGATCTTGCATGGGCGCATGTGTATGGGTTACATGCATCAGTAACTGTTAGAAGTTTGTGGTGTTAGAATTGGAAGAGTCAATGTGATTGTTTGACTTCGATTAACAAGAATTTTGATTGATTGTAGTAATGTGTTAAGGAAATTGAGCTATGAATATTGTGATGAATTGGGATAAAGTAATGATGAATCTCTATGTGTGAGGGAAAAAGTTGGAAAGATGAGATAAAGAATAGAAATATATGTATGGAATATTAATAGGTTGAATTTGAAATGATGATTGGTCCATCTGTCTCGATCTGAGAAAAAGGAAAGTTGTGGATAATTAGAAGGGAAAAATAGAGGATGGGTGAGCGGAACAGATATCGATTCAAGGCAATTGTATTGGAGGATTGAACATGACAGCAATAATGTATTGTGGTGATATGTTTTCGAAAGTGATATAGATACGAATGTATTACCATGGATTGTTTGTATACATGATGAGAGTAGAGTGAACAAGTAGAGTGCAATCGAAACATACTTTTGTTATGATCTTACGACGAGGAAATTGGAACCGAAGTGGTTGTTCGATTATACGACAAAAGTGATGATCCGCAGTAAGAATAAATTAGTGGATTTGAGGTCATAATGTCATTGTGATTGTGAACCGATAATTTTGAATTGATTGAGGATATACATGTAGAAGATGAAATAAAGAATAATTGGGAAATGAGATAGAAGTGAGGACGTAGAGAAAGGGAAATGAAGTAGACATAAATGACCTTGTATGAGACGAATGAAATGAGTATGGGAAAAATCGCAAATGCGTATAAGATGCACATACGTATAAGCTCCCATCTTATACATGAATGAGATTAAGAAAAGGAATAAAGAACTTCACCTCGTAAAAGGAAACGAGGAGTTCTGAAAAGATCAGTTGCACCCGACTCGCCAACAAGAGAGGAGAGTACTGATGAATCGGTAGCCCCAGAAAATGATGAAGCTTTTGTAAGGCAATGAAGTGAGCCTTACGCATTCAATATGGTAATGGACTCATGATGAAATGATATAGCATCAGAAAAGGGTGAATTCTGGGAAAACTAGAATACAATTGATGTTAGTGTGTTTGAAAAAGAGAGAATTGTTGTCTAAGATCAATGAAGATCAAGGTATCAATTGTGTAAGATATAAATTGGTGATTTTAAGGAGTAAATCTGTGGACAGAATGGCATGACTATGACGATGCTCAGCCAAGCATATGCGATAGCAAGTATGTTTGTTACTCCATTGAGTTTTGAGTGACCTGAACAATGTCATCTGATGAAGATGAGAGAAATTGGTCTTCTCGAGGGATTGAAGGTAACTGATGATGTGATGATGATAGCACGTGAGTGATAAAGATTTGTATGAATGGTATCTCTTTTGCAGAAGAACTTCACTAAGTTAGATTAAGCAAATCAGATGGTTTGTATGAAGATTGATCAATGAAAGAACAGATAAAAAGGGAGTATGTAATGATTCAAAATTGAGTATTGGAGTCCTATCCCTCACGGAGACTCAAGCGCAAGAGGCTGAATATACTACTGAGAATGTATGTATTTTTGAATTGATGTAAAGGATCCAACTATGTGAGCGGATTCCTAAAGTTGAGGAGGCATTAATTGCCAATATGAGGAGTATATCGGTTCACGTTATGTTTTGGATACGTATGTTTGGGAAATGCAAGTTTATCCGATGAAGGTGTGACAAGCACAGGAAGCTAAGATTGCAAATAACTAAAGTGTATGGAGGAGTGAGCGGACATTAAACTATGTCAATGTAAAATATGAGGAAACCTAAAGAGTGGATAAAATCACCAAGAAAGGTAAGACAATTGGGAATTGGAAAATAACAAGTTTATAAGATTTCCTCATCGAGGAATCGGTTATTCGAGGAATGACTAGAACCAATGGTGGACATATGGAGTTTTGACGATGTTTGGTCAAGTTAACAAATTCCCTGACAATACTATAGTAATGAAGAGTAAAGTGATCCAAGCGAGGTTTGATGATATGTTAAGTGTATTAGTAGAGTTGAGAAGAATAGTTTGACTCCTTGTGGAAACTGAGTAAATTGTATGAGGGATAAAAGGAAAGAAAATTGGAGGGATTATAACACTGATATTAATTACATCGTTTGGATTTGGAAATTAAGGATGATTGCATAAGAGATCAGAAGAAGATCCGCGTAGTAAAATGAAGTGAATTCGTATGCATGGAGACAATTGAAACCTCATAGGATGATTGTCGATACATGAATTGAAATTTTGCTGCTGTAGTGATTGCTGAAAAGTTGGAGACATTATATGTACAGAAATATTTTGACTGTGTGTAAGATATACAGATCATGCAATTAAGGTACGTATTGAGTTGAAGAAATTGAATGTGAGATGGAGACAATGGATAGAGTTACAGGAAGTTTATGTTGTGCAAATGAGTATTCAAAAATGGTAAAGCTAGTGTTGTAATCAGACGCATTGAATAGAGAATTCAATAGCAGTGAAAGATGAATTCAGTTTTAGAGGTTATCAGATTAAGTGCAATAAAGAGTGCTGAATGGAGTCGAATTCGGGGCAAAATGAAGTGCCATTAGTCACTGAAAATGTAAGATGAATGTCATATGAATAAAGCTCAAAGGAAGGATTCAGAGATTGTGAACCCTTCCATGAAAGAGAAAATGAATGTGCATTTTGAGCTCGAGTAGGAAAAAGGATACTGGGTGATTGAGATAAAAAGTATACGTATCGGTAAAGATGATTGAGCAAAGAGACTGTCAGAAAAGTACAAGTGGTGATTTAAGTTATACGTCCTAGAAGAAATATGCCAAGTGACGGAGAGTTTAAATTGTCAACGGTCTTAACTATCGGCGATATGTTTGAAGTCTATAGTGTGGAGTTTATGGGAATATGAGACCAATGTGTGGTTCTATTTGACGCTAAGCATCACAATCATTGTCATCGTGATTCTAATAGAACTTCGTATGAGGAATTTGATGATAAAAAGAGTCATTGCTTTTGTATTATGAGGAGTAAGGCCTGCTGGTCATTGGCGGCTAGAATTGGAGACATTATGGATGGATGAGGTTAAGTGATTATAGGAAGATGGATGAATTAGGCGGATCTGTGCTAAGAACATGGACTACAGTGAGATAGACATAAGAGGCAAATGTACTGATACTAAAGTGATGTGAATGGTCTAGTGAAAGATGATTTGTCTTTAAGGATATCACCTTAAAGGGTGTGTGCTTACATGAGGTACAAAGTGTGCTCAAGTTAAGACAAAGAATTGACTTAGCCTGCGATGAATTTGGGTAGTTAGTGTTACTGCTAAAGATGTTTTGGATTCTAAATGTTATGTACGTGAGTATGTTAAGGACATACTGATATGATATGGTATTGGTTTTATCGACAAAGAAAGTGGGAAAATTGTGAGTGCTCTGAAGAATGATGAGGAACTAGTTAAGAAAGTAAATGTCCAAATAAGGGATTGAAAGACCAAGCGAGTCTGTTGACCACGGTCATTTGGAAGAAAGTATTAGAGCGATGAAGTTTAATGAGAAATGCGGGAGCATCCCGCACTTCTGTTAGGTCAGATAAGAATTTCGATGACGAAATTTTTTTTAAGAGGGGGAGAGTTGTTGGCCCCCGAATTTTTTGTATTGAATTAAGCATGATTTAACTGAATTATGAGATTTGATGGATAAAGTTCTGGATCTATTTGTTATGTAAATGTTGGTAGAATTTATGCTGTAAATGTTGGTAGAATTTATGCTATGGTTTGGATAGATTAAAACTGGTAAGAATGCATAAGGGCATTTTGGGTATGACACTTAAGGTTGTAAGGCTTAAGGCTTAAATGAGAGGGGCAAAATGGACATTTGAGAATAGAGAAAGAAATTAGAAGAAAGAAAAAGAGGAGGAAAGAAAGAAAGAAAAGAGTTAGAAGAAAGAAGGAAAAGAAGGAGAAGGGGAGAAGAGAAGAAGCCGTGGAAGAGAGAACTAGGGATTTTCGATCCTTGCGGTTTTTGACAAGTTCGGGACATTTCTGGGTAAGTTTTGCTTGTCTTAATCTTGTTTCGGTTGGATTAAACCTAAAGATAGATTGCATGTAGTAGAATCGGTGGTTTTAGGGTTTAAAGGTAAAAATGATTAGATTTCCTTGGGTGTTGGATTTGTGACTGATTTTGAGGTTTGATTGAGTTAGAAATGTAGTTTGAGACTTGATCTAAGGTTTAAATGTATTGTATTTGGAGAAAGGAAAGGATTGAAGTTGGAAAATGCTAGAAATCGAGTTTTGGAGTTGTTCTCCAGGCCCGCACGTCATGACGCGCGTATGAACACGCCGCGGCGTGCGAGAAAAGGAAGCAACGACGCGACGAAAAAATGTTTATTCGCCGCGACGTGCGGGTAAGGGTTCGTCGCGACGTGCAAACCTTTGTTCGCCGCGACGTGCATGTATGTCGCGGTGCACACTTGTGTGCTCGCCGCGGCGAGCACGGGCGTTCGCCGCGACGAGCGGGGCTTCGCCGTGTTTTCCAGCAATGATGAATTTTGGTATTTTGAGCATATCTTTTGATGTAGATGTCCAATTGAGGTGATTTCAGATTCGTTGTGAAATAGAGACAAAGTTCTACAAGTATTATGAAGCAATGAAATTGACAAGTTAGACTATAAGAATCTTAAAACTTGGTCATGAGTTGGGTATAGATTCTTGTTTCAGTATAAGGATAGTCTCAACTTGTTTGAGGAATAACTTTTGGGTTTTTGAATAGAAACGTAAGACAATGAGGACTTTTATGGGAAAAGTGACCCGAATGGTTGGACTTTGGTAGAGTTTGGGTTTGTTTAGAATTTATCTTAGTGAATGTGTGATTTTTGGGTCCCTAATATGTATTCCTATTTGAATAGGAATTTTGCATGTGATAAAGGGAATCAAGGAAGGCAAGAGGATCAAGATGAGAGGTATCTTTGAAGCATGTATCCGAGCAAGGATTTTAGGTGGGTTTCATGTTTATAATTTGGTAATGAGCCAGTAAAGTTTTCTCCCAAATCAAGAATGATTTCAATTAATTCATAAATATTGTTTTGTTTCTATTGAATGATTTGCAAACTTTCTACATGTTTCACCATATGAACTTTTCTGATGAATTTCAAAATAAAGATGAAAATGCATTGAACATTTTATATCATGCCTTGGAAAAATTCATGGCATTTTGTATATTCGGAGAAGAAAGAATAGAGCATGAAAAGTATGAAAGTTTTGATAACATGCTTTGAGCATGGAACGAATGGTTATGTGATTTGTTTGGGTAAGAGAGTTACGGATGGAGTCACGTGCACGTCGACATATAGCCTTCTCCCGGCTGCTCGCTTAAGGCCACGAGATCCTTGAGAAATCGGACTCGTTTTGTTTACGATATAAACTTCGGTTTATCCAGATCGTTTTACGGAACTCTCGAGCCGTTTGTTTGTGCATTGCATCTATGAATTGTCAAGTATGTGCATAAATTGAGCATTTGATATTGATGATTGGATGAACATGTTGTGTTGATGTGATAATATTTTCACTATGCAATGACACTATTCAACTATGGGTTTGAACTCGAAATTTTGATTTGATCGAGAATTTGGGAGCAAAGCGTTTTATGAACTTATTATGATTTTTGTACAACAAATGAACTTTTTCAACGGTTTTGCTTGTTCTTCGTTATAAACCTGTTATCCACGAGCTATAAGCTCACCCCCTTTATTCCCATTCACATGTTAGCCCCAAAAATTTTTTTAAAAATTGAGCATGATTAGATTAATTAAGTAAGTTAAGTTAGCATAAATTGAATTGAGATTAATTAACATGTGATAGTATTAAGGAGTTAGGTGATGAGTTAATGAAATTAAATGAGTTAGTTGGGCTTTAATGAGGTAGGAAAGAAAAGAAAGATAAAGTGGGCTTAAAGATAAGTGGGCCTTGAGTGGTTTGAAGAGGAAATAAGGAGAAAGGAGTTAGGCTTGGGCTAATGGGCTTAAGTAGGTTAGTAGTGTAATAAGAAGAAGAAGGAATTAAGGGAAGAGAAGTGGGCTTGGGCTTGAGTTAAATGAAGAAGGAGTATAAAAAGAAGAAGAATTAAATGAGTTTAGTAGGAGAAGAAGAGAGTTACGAAATTTAAAGGAAGAAAAGAAGAAGTGTCGTGGAAGGAGGGAGGAGAAGGAGAAAAGAAGAAAAGAGAGAAGCTAGGGCTCCAAGATTCAAGTGTTTAAGAGAAAGTTGGAAAAAAGTCCAAGAATTAAAAGTGTGGGAAATCACTAGAGCTTCATTTTGAACCAATCCATCACTTGGTTGGTGGAAGTTTAAGGTAAGTCATGAAGTTTTGTTAGAGTTTTTGTTTGGGTTATGGTTGAGAGGAGTTCAAAATGGAATGGGTATAGTGAATCTAGGATTAATTTCATGAATGATGTTGTATGGTTTTTCAATTTGTGTTAAGTGACTTGGGTTTTTGGTTTTTAATGAAGAAAGAGAAGGAAGAGAAGAAGAACAAGAGTAGTAGGAAGGAAACCAAGAATTTATCAAGTCTACAAGGTGGGTTTCATATTTATCTTTATGTATATAAGCTAAAAATGTAAATTAATGCTTGACATTAATGAGTTTTGATTACTTGGTAGTTGTATTAAATGTTTGTGATTGAATGTTGGATGTGGTTGTTATAAGCCATTGATGATTGTATGAAATGCTTGATGTTGTTGTTGTTAGGCAATTATAAAGGTTGAGTATGGGATTATGATGTTTATAAATGTACATTGTATGATGACGATTGAAGTTGTTTTTGGAGAAACTTGTTAAATGAATATGATGAAAAGCATAAATGATGTAGGAAAAGATGATTTTTTAAAGAAACAGTGAATTGGACAAGAACAGTCCAATTTTCTTGTATGATGCATGATTGTTATGTTATGTGGGTAAGGTATAGTCCTAAGAACTGTCACGTGCACGTCGACCATGAAAGGCTTCGCCCGCCTGCCCGATTGTGGCATAGGATGATCCAGCATTTTGGACTCCTAAAGATTTGCCCATATAAGCTCATTAAATGAGACTATATGGTTGCCAAGAATATGGACTTACCGAGCCATTTGATGTGCTTCATATGTGATTACATGAAAATGCAAGAATTATGAGTGTTCGAATTGTGAGAAATTATGTTTATGTATTGATGAAAATTGCATGATGCATGTATTATGACTTCATTGAAAGATTGTTTAATGTATGGATAATTTAATGGACATGCTTGAATATAAATGTGTTACCCGCGGAGCAAAAGCTCACCCCCCTCAATTCTCCAGGAAATGAGCAGGATCCCGAGGAGCAAGCTTAAAGGCATTTACTCCAAGATTTTCTTTTGGTCTTGTATTTGAAATGATTTTTGTAAGACAATGCTTTAGTTGCATTTTGAGAATGATATTGTATTTTGAAGCTTCATTGTAATTGGGCTTGAAATGCCCACTAAAGCATTGTATGATACATGATTAAATGAACATGATATGATGAAGATGAAATGAAATTGAGTTGTAAGTCAAAACTGAAATTTCAAACCCTATGCTATTATGTTTGATTGTGTAGTTTTTCAATGATGCATGAGATGGCATGAATAGCATATAAGTAGGTGAATGTTAGGAGTGTGGTTGTTGCCCTTGAATATTGAATTGTTGTGCAGGTTGTAGTCTTAGATTGAAGATTTGGGTTAGGAATAAAATAGGGGAGGTGCTGTCAAATTTTCCCAAAAATTGTGCAGCAACTTCCATTTAATTTTAGACTAGTTTAGGGGTTGAATTGGTTTAGATGGTCTTCTTGAAGAATGTAGAGCATGATTAGAGCTTTCCAACGACATAAAATTTGTCTCAATTGGATTTAGAATGAAAAAGTTATGAGAATGGAAAGGTTTCAGCCACTGTTGTTAATCATGAAATTTTGCAGCAACTTTGGAAGGATTTTTCACCCAATTAGAGACTGATTTGGTTTTTGCTTTCTTCATGAAAAATGTAGATTATCTTTCTATCTTTAAAATGAGGTATGATTTGCAATCATTGGAGTTAGGAATGAAAAAGATATGAGGTTAGGAATGTTGACAGCTACTGTTCATTGTGCCAATTTACTGTTTCATTGGTTTTTCATTTAGGCTGAAACATTAAGTGTGTTTTTACCCTCTTTAATGATTGAATTGATTTTTGCACACTTCATGAAACTTCTAGGTAATCCTTTCTTCTTTCTAATGAGGTATTCCATGCCTTATTTCGAGTTAGGAGTAAAAAGTTATGTGATTTAGAAGACAACAGTTACTGTTCATTACTGTTTCATTGGCTAGTTTTTAGGCTGAACCTTTGGCTGTGTTTTTACCCCTCTAAATGATTGTTTTGATTTTTGTTCCCTTCATGAAACTTGTAGAGCATCTTCTTATCTTTCCAATGGGATAAAATGTGTCATTTTTAGACTTGTGTGCTAAAATTAGACATGCCCTCGCCTAAGCTCAGTGGGTTAATTACGATGAATCTTACGAGGTTTGTACGGAGGACTTTCATTGACCTTATACTTGTATATAGGTATGAGGGTTTCAGATTAAGTAGTTGGGTTCTGGATTTTGGGCTTCAACACCACAGGTGATGAGAGGAAGATCGGGTGAAGGGAAGTGAAAGTTTTGATTATATGTGTACATATTGTATTGTTCTAAGTTAGATTGGCATTAGAAATTATGGGATCTATATTTTTGTATATTCAGATATTCGATCTTGGTATTGTATTGTGGCGTGGAATGCCATTAAAGCTTGTAACATTCTATCCTTTGATATTGAGTGAGAATTTGGTTTACTTGAGGGAGTTATGGTTATGATATGATTTTTGGACTGAAAATTTTGGTTATGCATATGTATTTATATACCAAAATGAGATCAGAAGCTTCATGATTTCGTGGTATACGCCAATGTTCTGGTTCAATGATCGGACTCCGAGTTCAGGGCTCATCATGTTTAGTAGCAGAGTAAGAAAAGATTTTAGCGAACCACGCTTCAGTAAGACGGTATTTTTGTACCGAGGTTGGGTTTCGGAAACGTGGCCCGGCATCTGCGGTATCAAACCAGGTTAGTAAGTGTTATGGTTTTGGTTTGAGTTTGATTCTGGAAACGGGGTCCAACATTTTGCCCCCAAAACCATTCTTCGGGCTTGATACTTTGGTTTGGGGACCCTTCGACATCGTCAAGTTCACCGTGGCGTCCACTTACAACATGATCATAGACACTGCCAATGTGCAAGTACCCGAAGCCTGGAAGGGTATCTGGAAATGGCAAGGGCCCCAACATATTCGGTCCTTTCTCTGGCTTCTTGCGAAAGAGCGATTATTGACTAATCAGGAAAGAGTGAGACGACACTTCACTACGAATGGCACTTGCTCTCATTGTTCCTTGGAGGAATCCTCGTTACATGCCATTCGTGACTACGCTCACCCCCGGCATGTGTGGAATAGCTTCCCTCCTCCGATGATTCCCCAAAACTTTTATAGGTTGCCTCTGAGAGAGTGACTCCATCACAACCTCCACCTTCACCTGCTGGTTTCTTTGGCAACGGAGGAATCTGTCCCTCTTCCATGCTCAGTTCTCTTGGCCACACTCACCCATTTCTCACATTTTGTCTTATGCAGTGCTGTTCTCCACTCACCACGTGGCACAAAGAGAATGACGAGAGCTTGATCCGCGCATCCAAAGCGAGCACCTTTTGGCTGGACCCCACCTCCTACCGACTGGATCAAGTTAAACACTGATGGTGCGAGCAACCGCTCTTTGGCCATAGCTACTACCGGCAGTCTACTCCAAGACAATGACAGCAACTGGAGGGGAGGCTTCTCCCATAACATTGGCTGGTGCACTCCTCTCCAAGCGGAGCTCTGGGACATCTATACAGGATTGTCTGTTGCATGGAACCTGGGATACTGCAGGATCGACCTTGAGGTTGATTTTACTACGGTGATCGATATCCTTTCTTCCCCGGATCATCGAGCTCGGACTCCCCACCCTCTTGTCCTCGACATTAATGAATTGTTCACTAGGAACTAGACTATTGTTCATCGCCATGTTTATCGAGAGAGCAACAGAGCCGACGACTGACTTGCTCATTATGCCGGCCATTTTGATGTCGGGTTTTTTGACACTACACCTATAGGGAGCCATATGATCCCTGTAGAGGATATTTCAAGAACTTGTTTCCCGTGTCTTGTTATGTAATCTCGTTTTCTTTCCCTTAAAAAAATATGGATAATTTTGTGTTTTAAATTTTATTCATTATTACGTAGTGTATGGTTACTGTCCCCTTTAGTGGGGACAAATGACAAAACAAAAAAATCCTATCCCCCTACGTGCTTAGTTGCTGTCCCAAGTAATTTTTGTTCTGATCTCGGATGACAAAAACAAAAATTTTTGTTCTTTTCAAAACCGAAGGACAAAATTTCTTGTCTTCGTCTCCAAAACAAAACACATAAACAGATTCCAGAAATACCCATTCTCCCACATAAGCAATTTTTTATTCTTAATTATATTATTAAACTTATTATTTTATTTTATTTTATTATACTAAATTAATTATCTTATTATTATTATTAATTATTGTTATTATTATTATTATTATTATTATTATTAATTATTGATATAAATTTTCTACTTATTATTATTCTTATTATTATTAATATTATGAATATTTTTATTTTTATTAATTTTATTATACTAAATTAATTATTATTATTATTATACTTACTTAAATTAATTATCTTATTATTATTATTATTATTATTATCATTACTTAAATTATTAATTTATTATTATTACTACTATTTATTTATTTATTTATTATTATTATTAAATATTATTATAAATTAATTATTTATATATTTATATATTTATTATTATTATTAATTATTGTTATAAATTTTCTACTTACTATTATTATTTTTATTATTAATAATATTATTTTATTAATTTTATTATACTGAAATTAATTATCTTATTATTATTATAAATTTTGTACTTATTATTATTTTAGGTTTTATTATTAATTTTATTATACTAAATTAATTATCTTATTATTATTATTATTATTATTATTATCATCATCATCATCATCATCATCATCATCATCATCATCATCATCATCATTATCATTATCATTGTTATTAATATTAATTTTGTACTTAATAATAATATTATTAATTATCTTATTATTATTATTATTATTATTATTATTATTATTATAAATTTTGTAATTTTATTTTATATTTTTATTAATTTTTATACTAAATTAATTATCTTATTATTATTATTATTATTAATTTTACTTAATATTAATATTATTAATTATTGCTATTATTATTATTATTAATTATTAGTATAAGTTTTGTACTTATTATTATTATTATTGTTGTTGTTGTTATTATTATTATTATTATTATTATTATTATTATTATACAAGAGTAATTTTTATTATTATTTGTATTATCATTTTATACATAATTAATTTTCTTATTATTATTATTTTCTTCCTCTTCTTCTTCTATTATTATTATTATTATTATTATTATTATTATTATTATTATTATTATTATTATTATTATTATTATTATTATATGAAATTAATTTTTTATTGTTATTGTTATTATTATTTTTTGTTAACTTTTTTACTAATACAAATCATTTGTTTTAAAATAATCAATGAATTATATATTGTCAATCATATTATACTGCAGGGATAATTTAGTCATTGACACAGTTTTTTATGTTCATCATTAATCGCAACCAAACACATTTCTCCTCTCGAGAGCAGATGCTTTTATCTGTTTTGTCCATCACAACTAAACACTTCACAGTCTCCAATTTTTGTTCTGTTCTGTCTCCAAATTTTTGTTTCATTTCGTCTCTGTATATGGAAGACAGCAATCATACGCAACGCTAGAGTCTTTATTTTATTGTAACTAGATTATAATTTACTTAATTATAAGCCTAAAACATGTTTAATATATTTTTATAGATATTTGCTATAGGTCTAAGTTCCAATTTGAATAGTAAAGGATTAAAGTTGGTAAATTCTAATGACATTACAAAGCTTAATTAAAGTAGAATTTTAGGGTCTTAATCAAAGTATTTTACTAGGTTTCTCATTAAAATAGAAATAGTAGCTAAGTTCTTAGCTAAATAAGAAAAATTTTAGTTCCAATTCAAATAGTAGTAGTAGTTAACATGTTTATTTTATTATAAGCATTTGTTATACTTATAACTATATATTTATATATCACATTTTTTTATTTCCATCCTATATAAAAAGCATATGCTTCTAATTAATAAAGACATATTTGAGTTATAAAATAACAAGATCCATGGATAATTTATCTATTTTTCTGTATAAAACTTTAGAACTTGTCATATAATTCCTTCTTTATGGCGTTTAAACACTCTATGAGCTTGATTCTTGATTTTTCATAATTAGTTAGCTTCTAAAAAATATGATTTAACTTTTTTGGTAATATTTCATTTTTTTTGTAGGTTCTCTAGGTTTTATTCTTATGTGGTTTTGTATTCGTTAGTATCAAAGTCTGACTCTAAATTAGGTTTAGTTTTTTTTTTTCAGTTTTACCTTTCTTAGGTCTAAGTTATTAGACTTGTTTTTGGGTTTTAAGGTTGCATTTCTTTTGCGTTCATGTCTATTGCTATTTACCCTTTATTCTAAATCAATATTTTCTTCTTTGTTATAGTTTTAACTTTCTTAGTGTTCTATTATCAAACATGTTGTTGGACTAAGGATTCAATCATTTTGGGTTCACTTTAGTTGTTATCTAATATTTGTTTCTAAAATCAATCTTTTTATATTTTTATTGACATTAAATACATGTTTATATTTCCAAATCTTTTTGTACATAATCTAGCCTATATTTTTACTTTTATTCTAATCATAATATTTGTAAGTTAATTTCTATTCATCTTATAAGCCTAAAACTTATCATTGATGCTAGAACTCAATTTTGATACATAATATATCTTAAAAGGCAAATAAGCACCCAAAAATGATGATGGATATATTATATATTCTAGTAAAATGTGATAAGATCCTACTTACTAAATGGTTGTGGAGGCTATTTAATGACAAAAGTTACAGTGGGTGAAATGAGTATACTCAACTAAATTGAAAAACATATAAAGTATCAAAATCTCTTCTTTATTGTCATAGTCCTAGAGAATTTATCTTCCTATCCAAAGTTAAAGATATGTGGATGAATTTGTTTAAGGAGACAAAGGATGATTTAAGCATAATTAAGAAATTAAAATATATATTACATATGTTTATTTGACCATTTACAAAAGACAGAGTTTAAGAAGAGATAGAAGTTAACTTTAAGGTTAATTTAATATATTTTATTCTTATTAGAGTCTTTGTTTTTCTTTATTTTTATTGTAATTGGATTATACTCTACTTAATTATAAATCCTAAAATGTGTTTAACATGTTTATATAAATATTTTGAGTTGCCTATTTAGATTAGGATTTGTTATGAGGTTAAACTTCAACTTGATTAGGAAAAGCTTTAAAGGTGGTAGATTCCCTGTAATAGGAGGAATCTTAATTGAACTAGAATTCTTGGAGCATTAATTGAAGTATTATACTAAACTCCTAATTAAAGTACCACCTAATTTGTAGTTTCCTATGTGAATAAGAACAATTAAAGATATAACTGAAATACTATTAGTAGTTAGCATTTTAATTGAAGTACAAATCTTTGTTACATTTTTTGTTAGATGTATATCACAATTTTATGTTCATCCTATATACAGGGAAGTTTCTAATAAATAAAGACAAAACTGAGTTATAAAATATCGAGATTCATAAGTGCTTCATCTCTTATTATTCATTAAACTTTGTAACCTATCAAAGAATTCCTTCTATCTAGTGTTCAAATACTTTATAAACTTAGTTCTTGATTCTTTATAATCAATGTTTCAATTCCTAAAAATTTTGATTTTGCTTTTATGATAATATTTTAATCTTGTTCATGAGTTCTCTAGGCTCTCCTAGGTGGGTTCATAACACCTAACATTTTTGTATCATCTTGCATCCATTGATCAGTAAGTAACTCCTATGTTTTTCCTTATGAAGAAAATTATCTTCTTTTGTGATGCGTCATTTTGTTCTTTTCCCTTGTGTTTAATTTTTAATTACTCCATTGTTTTGGGTTTTACAAAATGCCGTTAAGGTTTGTCTTCTGTATCTCTTATCATTTATTCTTATGGTTTTAGTCCTTCATATTGATAGGTATAGATCTTAGTATATTCTTCTAGGTATTTTAGTGTGTTTTTAAGTGTTTTTTAGATGATTATCATATGTATAGGATTAGAATTGTGTTATTATTAGTGTTTGTAAATTTTAAAACTGTTTTGTGGTTTAAAACATGATTTTAATATTAATTTTATATTTCAGTGGTGTTTGATGTGTTTGTATGTGTTGGAAAATAGGAAATTGAATAATGAAAAAAAGGTTAGATGCATGCACGATTGTGCATAGTGAAGTTGCATGGTTCTCTATCATGATCATGACATAAGGCATAATTGTGATAGAAAGGAACCAACAATGTGAGGCAGGTGTTTCCAGGCATAAGTGTTATAGAGTCTGAAGGATTTAGGGACTATTTTTGGAACCAAATAAAGTGGAAAATTCCTAAACACAACTTTAGAACGCAAAAGCACTACATAAGAACATGAAAAAAAAACCCAAAAAGAAACAAAAGCCAACACATTAAAGAAGATCAAAGTCAAAATATCAAAGAAGAGCTTCAAAAAATTCCAACAATTTAGATCAAGGCTTCAAATAGTTTTTACTTGTTTTCCCTTTATTTTCTTCATAATTTTTGAAGTTTAATTGGATTTGTATTATGTATAACATGGAATTCTAAATCCATATTAGGAATTATTTTGGAATCACTTTGTGAACCTTAATTATTGTTGATTTCAATATATTTTTGAATGTTTGGGATAACTAGCATGCATATACTTAATAATAAATCAAGAAAGTGAGTCAAGTAATTAGTGTTAAGTTGTGCAACG
The DNA here is from genome assembly GCA_029891385.1 of Erythroxylum novogranatense. Lineage (NCBI taxonomy): Eukaryota > Viridiplantae > Streptophyta > Magnoliopsida > Malpighiales > Erythroxylaceae > Erythroxylum > Erythroxylum novogranatense. Next base: position 69,270,270 of record CM057226.1, on the reverse strand, counting down.
AGAGTTGGCAACTTAATAGGCCCATAATAATTAGTTTAATGAATAATTGAAAAGAGATCTTAATTTTGAAATACATTTTCTATAGGATTGCTTCAGATATACTTGAATAAGTTAGGAGTAGTTTTGTGAATCGAGAGATTACAAATATTTAAATATCAAATTCAATTAGGGTTACTTGATTAGATCTTGAAATAGAGTAATCAAAACCTTACAAAAGCTTGGATCAAACATAAATTGAATTAAAAAGCTTAAGGGAAACAAAATAAGGATATAATAGTTCCAAAGATCAATCTCAATTTTATTGGCAACTCAATTGTTTATGTTTCATTTTATTATGTGTTTTAATTTTTATTATTTATTTTAATTTAAATCAAATTCTTGATACCCTAGACAAATTTTGATTCAAATTGTTCAGGTGTCTATAGTCCTCGTAGGAATAATATCCTTAATACTACAAAATACGATATGTATACTTGTCGTATTGAGAGCTTTATTAGTATCTAAAACTTGCTCAATATGTTTTTGGCACTGTTATCAAGGACTTTTACCATTAAGATGATTTGAATTCCTTTGTTTTAAGGAAAGTTTTACCTTCTTATGTGATTGTGATTACATTAGCACAAGAATGACTACAAGTTTAAGCATAGTAGAAGAAACTCCCACTCTCGAAATCATCATGTAAGGAAGAGAGATCTGAAGAGCAAAACGTCGAAAAGAGATAGAGAGAATGATGGTGGAAGAACTAAATCATGGAGAGCAATAAAGAACCCTTGTGGACTTCATAAGGCCAGGGTTTAGTGTGGCATAAAAATGAATCGCTCAACCACTAGTGTAAAAAAATTCATTTGAGATCAAACCAACACTGCTGAATATGCTGCAGACTAATGTGTAGTTATATAGGTTGATTAATGAGGATCCCAATGCTCATTTGGTGAATTTCTTAGAAATATGTGACACCTTATGATATAATGGTATGTCAAAAGATGTTGTTAAGAAAAGAATATTCCCTTTTACACTCAGGGATAGAGCCAAGTCATGGTTTCATTCACACAACCCGACCAATATCACTACATAGGAGCAATTGGTGTGAGCTTTTCTAGATAAGTGTTTCCTATGACAAAGACAATAAGAATTATAAAGGAAATCACTAATTTCTAGCAAAATGAGGGGGAGTCTCTATACTAATTGTGGGAGTGGTATAAGGAGTTATAAAGGAGATGTGCTTATGACAACCTATCGAAGATATTCCTATAGCAAACTTTTTACAATGGAGTAATCCACCCATCAAATGCACCATAAATGCAGCTACTAGAGGATCATTAATGAGAAAAATAGTTGAGGAGGCAGAAGACTTACTAAAGGAGATGGCGAACAATAGCTATCTTTCGACATTAGAAAGAAGTAGACAGTAGTCACCTATATATACCCTCTCAAGCTATTAATGTATCTAACATCATTATTTCTTTCCCTTGTTTATATTATGTTTTGCCTCTTTAAGGGTTTCAAGTTGTCATTTATTCCTTACTTTGTTTCCCTTTCCTTACCATCATCTTATGTTACAAAGGAAAGGTTTTAAGCCTCTCTTATTCTCTAATTAGACCCTTTCCCTTTTTAATTTTCCATATTAGTGCTTCTTCAATTTGAAACATATCTCTATTTGTAAGTTAGCTACTTTTCAATATATAATTTCTCTGTATTTTTAATTTAAACTCTTTATTTCTAAGGCCTTTCAATTAAGTCAAAATTCCAATAAAACCCTATTCTTAATTTAATTTTGAGAAAAGGAAAATGGTTAAAATAATACAAACTAATTAAATACAAAACAAAACCAATTATGAATATATAAAATATAAATATTTAATTAGTTTGATTGATTTTGGTGATGATTTTAATTGCAATTTCATAAAAATTTAATAAAATAAAATATTCATATCGAGAAAGGATTTTTGTACAAAATGGTTAAAAGGTTAGGAAATATTAAGCATCGACATCATTTATAATAGAGCACAAGGTATTAACTCCCTGATCTGTAACATCCCATATTAGGGGTTAGAATCTTAAGAAAATTCAGTATATTTTATGCTTTGCATATTTGAATATTTGCTTATTGTATATAAGCATTTTGGACACATACAACATACATTCATGACATTTTTCCGGGTAAAATGGAATTATAAAATGTGAATAAATTATGGAAATTTTATTAGGAGACTATTAGTATTATTTTTTGAATTTTTGGTAAAATTTTCTTGGAAAAATATTTAAAGTTAAACCAATCCTAGTGTGACATGTGGACCGATTAAAGATTGACATGTGACATCCTTCATTGTGTGACAAATGGCTTGACATGTTGGTGACATGTGGTAGCTTGCATGAACGACAAATGGCTCACATTCATAGAGCCATGTGTCAAATTGGCAGTAACCACGTAGGTACATGTTTAAGTAAGGAAATTTCTGCAGTTTCTATGTTCTTCATTTGAGTTGTTCTTCATCCACTGAGAACTTCATTACTGGAATTTGAGCTGAACCAAGGTAAGCGAAGTTAAGTTTCTAAGTTCTGTGGATGCTTTTGATAATGTGTTGTGTATTGGAAATAAGTACATGCACGAGTTGGATGATGTTTTAGGTATTGAGAATGAGTACTTGCATGAGAAGTTTCAATATTATAGCTTCGGTAATGCCCAGAATGTTTTATCTAAACTTGGTGTAATTTTGAAAATATACAGATTATGTATTTGAGATTAGGGGATATGGAAGTTCATTGTGATGTAGTTAAGTGCATAAAACTGTAGTAAAGAACAGTGTGGCTAGAGGTTCTGCATTGGTTGTAATTTGAAAGTTAGGTCACAGTAGTAAGAATGGAAAATATGCAGTAGTGAGAGAAAGTAAATAGGTGGTTTTGGAATTCTGATGTGTTTATGGAACCTGGACTTTTAGTTTATTTGAATTTGTGGAGTTGAAATGGAAGTAGAAGAATTGATTTAAGTGTGTTATGTGTTCATTGAATAAGATGGAAGTGAGAAAATATAGGAAAAGAATGAAAGAAGAAGATGATGATTAACGCAGTAGAGTTCATCATGGCCAACTCTTTTTAGTTCGTTGCGGCTAACTTGGAGGATTTTAGTTCTATGAAAGTTTACACGCCGCAGCAAATTTTTGAGAAAGGTCGAAGAATTCTGCTATCTGGAAAGTTCGCTGCAGCGAAGTTTCTTGACAAATTAAATATACTTTGGTATTTTAGACATAACTTTCTCTGTAGTTATCCAAATGAAGTGATTTTTAATTTGGAGTAAACTAGAGACATAAGGCTACAAATTTTCTGAAGAGATTAAATTCTAATTCTAACTATAAAAATTTCATAATTTGATTGGAAATTGAGATAATAATTTTGATGAAGCTCAAGAACAACCTGAAATCTTTTGAGTATAAATTTCAGTATACTAAACCAAATTGGACTAACTTGGTATCAAAGGAAACCTAAGAAAAAGAGGAACAATTTTCTATAAGGAAGTATTACCTAATTACCTCAACTACTTGATGAGAATAATTAAGCAAGGTGGACTCAAAAGTTGAGTGTAAAATAAATCTGGATTGAGAAATTTAGTATGGTTTCTCTTGATTGATAATATGACAAGATTAAGGATAAGAAACCCGAATTTGTCATGAACATACGTTATACATATTCAGTATACATGAATGCGTATAATTGCATTTATAATTGTGCACAATAGTAATACGTGTTTGTATTAAATGCTATAGAGGAACGCATTGACCGATCGATTCCAGATATTGTCCGGACGTCGAGACAATAGGCAATAAGGTAGATTTTTGTAAGTAATCTTAGGCAGTACTTTGTGTAAGTAATTTTAGATGGTAATTTTTGTAAGCAATTTAGACAGTAAATTTTGTGAGTAACCTAAGATGGTCTCACCTTGATTTGTTTTGTTTATTACTGAATTGAATTTAATATTGATGAATGTGTATTGAATTATGTACTGATTCTGGATATGAAGGTCTGAGGTATTGATTGATGAATGTGATATTGAAGTGCTACTTGCATGTTAATATGATTGACTATTTTCTTTGCATGAAATGTCTTAAAGGACTTTGTTTTGTTTTAAAACTATTGAGTCCTAGTTATGGGTAAATAAGCATGCCTAGAAGGGTCCGTAGCTGCTCCTGTATTGACACTTTGGTGTCTCCTGTATTGACGCTTCGGTGTCTCCAGTATTGACGCTTCGGTGTCTCCTGTATTGACAATTCGGTATCTCCTGTACTAACGCTTCGATATCTCCTGTATTGACGCTTCGGTGTCTCCTGTACTGACACTTCGGTGTCTCCTTTATTGATGCTTCGGTGTCTCCTGTATTGACGCTTCGGTGTCTCCTGTACTGACACTTCAGTGTCTCCTGTATTGACGCTTTTGTGTCTCCTGCATTGACACTTCGGTGTCTCCTAATAACGAGACATATGTCTCTTCTGCTGATACCAATTATGGTATCTCCTATTTAAGTCCTGTTACCCGCTTCTGTAAATGGATTTAACAATCATATGATTTTATATTCTGATTTCTGTTTGACTCTATCATAAACAAGAAATTGTGTTATGATTATGAAGGGTTTATACTCTCCTGTGAGACTTAATTTTGTTTTCCGTACAATCTGTTTGAGATCCAATATTATATGTTTAAATTGTTCGTTTCGATAAACTGTTATTGCATACTTATGATATATCATGATTATGTATAATTAATTGTCAATTTATGCATAGATTAGTTATTACTCACTAAGCTATATACTTAGCACGGTGGATTTGCCCCGTGTAGGTTCAGAGAGAAGGACTTAAGGACTGGGACGAGTCAACCGCAATGACCAATGAAGTCTAAGTCTTGTTTTGTTAAAATTGTATTTTTTTTGGAGTTTATTTTTGACTTGTCTTTGATGTATATGACTTTGGATTTATTTGAAGGTTTGTAATAACCTTAATTTAGGCAGGTTTATGAAATTATGATGAATATTTCGTATGTTTTGGTTTTGTCTCAATTCTGTATGCATGTATCTTATGTTGTCTGCGTGGCGTCCCGTATCCTCCCAAGGGGTATTAGGGCGTCACATGATCCCCATCATGAGAAACATTACCCACTACTATTGAGTCACTTGCTATTAGATTAAATAAATTCAACTTGCTTTAATGTCAATTTATATAACAAAGAAACATGAAATATAACTAGCATTCTTATATCATAACGAAGAGAACATATTGTGTAATCATATATGATGTATTATAAAGCAAAAAATAAATATTTATAGGTAACAATGACTAAATTTAATATGAGTCTCATCTAAGAATGATAAGTATCAAAATACCCTTAAATAGAATCAAGAGTTACTAAAACTACATAATAGTAGAATAGACCAAAATAGTTGATTTTGACCTTAAAATAGACAAATTTGTGGTTACATGTTAACACGTTGTTAGGTTTAGATAGATCATTTTGTTGATATATTGAAGACTTAAAACCCCTTTTGGATTAAAATTTAGGGCCATTTAAAGTTGGTATATGTTTTGGGAGCATCGTTTTGTAGTTTGGCACATATAACATTGTTTTTTTTAATTAAAGAATTTCATTTCCAGCCACAAGCAATTGTTTTCTAAGGAATAATCCTAAAATAAAACCTTTAAGGAAGTTTATATACCAATCTATGCTAATGTGGCATCAATTTAGCTAAACATGTTCATCCTAGAGAGTAGAAGTAATATCCATACTTTTAACCAATAAAAGGAAATATAAAAACAACTAGATTAACAAATTTTGTCTCCTACTTCATAAGTTCAATTTCATCCTCATTCCTTAAGAAAGTGTAAGAGATGCTCCTCTTGTAAAAGCTAGCTCTCTTATTCAAAGGATATTTCCTTGGCTCACTAGCTTAAGAGGCAAGATTAACTCCTAAACATTTGTTAGTTTATCTTCCACTAAATAATATAAATAAAGTAGCCTAGAGCAAAACCAATGAACTTACTATTATCTTGAATCAAATATGGTAAATTGGAAACTCACTGCAGAACATTTTTAAAGTTTCTAAAGCTATAAACCAGGTTACACACCCTGAGTATTTCTTTCCATAACTAAATTGATAATGGAAATCCAAAGATTAGATGTTTATTAGATTCCTAAACATTTAAACATAAATTATACTTAGGGTTTTATAGAGGGAAAAACCACTCCTAATTCGTTCCATAATGCAAAGCTTTTGAAGGACAAAGGAAACCACTGAACTTTAGGATTTGAGGTTCTAAGCATGTCCAAGTAGGATTTATTGGTGAATATACCTAATGAGTGCTTAATGTCTAAGTATGATTTATTGGGGAATATACCTAATTAGTGCTTCAATGCTAAAGTTTTATCCTCATACTGAGGATTAGGAGAGTAATGAGGTCAGAATCTTCAAAAAAAGATGATTTTTTATGACAACAGTTCTAGTCTCTTCCATTAATTAAATAACTAACTCTAGTATTATTAGGAAATAAAGTCCTAACACTAGAGTAAGTGGGAACTAATTTTAGTGAATCAAGGATACTCTAATGTTAGTCTATAACCATATTTGATTCCCATTCCCTTCCTTGTACCATATCATATATTAAAAAGTTTTCTTTAATTTCAAGTTTTGAAGTATGCTCTATGAAGTATCCATTCTAGGCATGACAATCTATATGTTTGCATTTCTTAAGTAATGTCCATGCATCCACTTCACCCAAAAAAATGTTTGTCATTAACAATTCTCCACAATCTTTTAGCCATTATCAATCTGTTTATTAAAAGGACATATTTAACACCTAATCCTTCTTCAGTTTAGTTAAACAAATGTCTCTCCAGCTTACTTTACTAAATGGGTTAAAGTGTCTATTCTCATAATAGAAAGATTCTAAGAATTTTTTCAATTTCTTTACATAACTTCTTAGGAAATGCTATATAAGCTAATCGATAAATATACAAATAGCATGGAGCTAATTAATTATAATCTACAAACATAGGACAAACATTTGGTAGTGCAGCTTCCAATCCTTTTCCTTATCACATCAAATAACATTTGACATTTCATAAAGGAGATTCTATTTGATGTACATGCAATTCCTTACTAAGTAAATGGTGAAGCCTTAATAAAGAATCCTAAGATTGAAGCAAGATTTTGGGATAAAAGTGTCAACACCAACATAAACCATTGGATTTCCTTGTTAATGCTTAGACTTGAGATGACACTAAACTCATTAACTGATTTCATTAAATAAGCCACTAAAGATGACTTAGCTCCATATAATAAGATCAAGTCATTAGCAAACGAAAGAATTATAATTGCTAGTTTGTTACACTTCTTATGAAACCTGAACATATGCTCTAGACTTAAATTCTTGTGTATAATATGATATAATACCTTTATGTAGATAGTAAAAAGGTAAGGGAAAAGAGGATCACCTTGCCTTATACCTCTTACGCCATTGAATGTATAGGAAGCTCCATTATTAATGAGAACATTAAATGAATTTTTAGTGATAAATTAGCTAATCCAAGTGATAAAATGAGTTACAAAACTAAATTCCTCAAGTGATTAGAGTAGAAGATCCTAATTCATTATACCTCAAGTGATTTGAATACATAGTTGGATCCAAAAACTTGAAAATAATATTTCTTAAACAATGATTAAGAAACCATAAATTGTCCCTGATGCTCCCTCCCTTAATGAATGCAACTTATGCTTGAATTATGTGGCTGGATATGTTTGATTCTATTAGCCAATAACTTGAATAATATCTTGTAAAAACATTGCAACAAGATATAGGTCTAAATTCTTTAAAACAAAATGGATCATAAGTCTTAGTAACTAAATTAGGGGTGGAAAAAAAGTCCAGCCAGGCCTGATTCGAAGTCAACAGGCTTGACCTAAATTTATCAGGCTTCGATGGCTAGACCTAAAGCCTAAAATTTTCATTCAAAATGACATCATCATGAATTTTCAAAAATAAAAAGCAAATTTGATTGAGCCTAGGCTTGATTGGCTCAATCTTGGCCCTGATTGAGTTTTAGGTTAGGCTCAAACCAAAAAACGGAATTTTGGGTTAGGCTTAGACTTGGGCAGACTCAGTTTGCCCTAGCCTATGCCAAGCCTAAACTAAGCATAAATGAGTTTTATTCTAGCATAAAAGCATTCTTAAGGTAGAGAAAACATTTAAATTACTTTGTAGACATGAATTATAATTTATTCATAGGATTTTTTTATAAAAATAAGTATTGAACCCATATGGCCCTAAGCCCTTATCAAGATTAAAGGAGAATACCATATCCTTAATTTCACCTGTTGATAAATACCTTGTGCAAAGATCATATTGTTTCTTAATCATAACACTAGGAATGAAAGAGTTGACGTAATATAAAGAAAAGTGCATAAAGGATTGAGGATGTCAACATAGTTTAGAAATAGTCCCTAGTAAGAAAAAGGAGCTCATTTTGGCAAATGATAACTATTTCATCATCACTCTTTAGGCTTGAGATTCTGTTGTGATTTCTTCTTATAAGAATGGAGTTATAAAAAAAATAGTATTTCCATCTCCTTCCTTTAGATACAGTAGCATTGTCTTTTGCATTAGTAAATAAGAATGAGCTTTTAAGGCCTTATTGTAATCGAGCTTTAAAAGGTAATTTAAGGGATAGTCAAAAACTTCCTTCTAGAATTACATCAAGCATTACTTGATCAATTCAAATGTTCTCTCTTTGTCACTTTGCATTTTAAATTTTAATAACTTGAGCTCCTGGTTAATTTTTATGAGCTTTCTGTAAAACTTGTAAAAAGTATAGCCTTTTACCTCTAGCCTCAATCTCTGTTAATGGCCTTTTGAAATCCATCCTCATTACACTAAAAATTAAAGAATCTAAAAGGTGACTTCTTGAGTGACCTAAACATATTGTGTTGTATAAATATGCCTTACTATATTGGAATTTTTTAAGTCGTTCATGATTCAGCATTACCTTGTCCAGTGTTTTCCTCATATACCATACACCTCTTAATTATTGCTCTAAGTGAAGTATCTGCTTTTAGATTTGAGATTTGCGACCTCTAGGTTAAGCATACAAGACCTTAGTTTATTACAAGTTTTCCAACACATCTTTTACTGTCTAATTATAAAAAATTAAGGTTCTATTAAAGTCCTCTACTGAGGTATATGGTTTCCTAACAAATGTTTTATAAGTCAAAAACTCATTTCATATAGAGGATCTTTGAAAAGGAAAATTAGATGCATATATAAATGTGAACTACGTAGATCTAACACCAAAAATTTCCACTGCCATATGCATACATTGGGTAGAAGTATAAAATATAATAACCTTGATACAATTAGGGTCATAAGCAACAACTACTTTCCTTAGGTGGTGTTTATTATGATTGGTTATAAGATTCCATTTGTTTTTGAGTAGCCATAGATTAGAGCATTTCTTATATTTCAATTTTGTCTCCAAAAGGAAAAACAAGATAGTCTCTATTCATCTAATGCAATCAGACATTATTTTGATGCTTTTTAAGGCCATTAAGCCCTTTAACATTCTAAGAAAAATAAACTTTAGGATTTTGTTGAGATGGATAGTCTAGACTAAGCTTTACATCCTGATTTCTTACAATCTTAACTTCATAGGATCCACTAGCAATCCAAGATATTTAAGGGCTCCCAAATTTTTACACATCCATTATCTATTATAGGCTCTATAGCATCATAATATAACTGATGAATTTTACTCACCTTTATAGAACTTTTAGGAGTTTCCTTTAGGATTAGTAAAACTTTCAGGAGTATTCTTTAAGATCGCCATATTAGCTAATGCATGAGAGGGAGCAAGATAATCATAATTAACACTATTAGTTTCAGCTCCTATGGAGTTTACATGAACTAAATTTGTGTTCATATTGTTTTTTAACTCAACATTGAAGTAGACTTTAAGAGGAGATGAGTACTGCTCAATAGAAATTCTTCAGAATAACTCATTTGAAACCTTCTGTTAGTAGGCTTCCACATCTTACCCTATTTTTAACAAAGTTGGTCTCTATTGGTAAGAGACTCTAATGGTACGCTTTATCATATTATCCTCATCCCCCAATCTTAGCAGTGAGATTTTCTTAGTGAACATTTAACTAATATTCACTCCTATGCAAAGCTTGGCATAACTAATTCTTATACACAATGAAGTAGCCTCATCCATGCATAATGTTCTTCTAATACAACTAGCCAGGAGACTAAATTCCTTTGTTAACCAATATTCTAAAGGGATTTCATGAAAATTGACACATAATAAAACTTACTTTTACTTAATCTTCAAGCTTGATCCAAAGTTTCCACATTTGTAAAAAGATAGGTAAACCATCAAAATGCTACAGGCCATCTTTTATGATTCCTTGAGCTTTTTCCCTTAGAGTTAAATTTAAAAAGGAAACAATTAGCTATCATTTAGAAAGACCTACAATAATCCCTCCATGAGCTGGCTTCAAGCTTAAGGACTATCAAAGGTGGTGGCACAATGGTAAGACCCTCTTTGATGGAAGGGGTAATGAACTAGAAGGAGGAGTTCAAGAAACCACAAAAAACATATGTTTAGTTAAAAGGCTTAGAAGGGGTCTGATCCTAAGAAGGGGCTAAGCTCAGTGAAGACTATGCTAAAGTAGGGTCCTAAACTAGGTCGGAGGAGGAAGCTAACTAGAATATAGAATCAGGATAAGGTGATGAGGGAAAAGTAGGAACGATTATAACGGAGAGAGAGGTGGCACTTTGACCCAGTATAGCATAACCTAACTATATGGAATAAAGAAGAATAAAAATATGTGACAATGAAATAGAAAATTTGAAAGGTAGTTTTAAAAATGGTAAGTTTGAGTGGTAGGAAAAGAAGATATGGAAAAGGCCCTACGTGCCTTACTATACTTTTAGAATTAGTGATAAGAAGCTTATGGAGAGAAACACAATGGAGGATTAAAACTGTAAGGGAAGAAGAAGAAGTTGAGAAGTAATAACCATGAGAAAGCCAGAGAAACAGGAAGGTAGAAATGAGGAAGTTGGGAAAAAAGAAATAAGCACTTGTGCAAAGCCTAGATCAACCACTGTAAAAAAGCCAACTTAGAGAGAAGGGATAGAGTCTCTTACTAGTCATTCCAGTGACTTCCAAATTGGCAAATATAATATTGTTACACAAATTTAGTCACATCTTACCTCATATTCCCAATATTTGCTTTCACCATTAACAATAAATGTATTTTTTGTGCCCTAAAAGACCATTTAAACATACTTTCTCTATGTATATTTCTAATCAATTTCTCCCTCAAGGAGGTTTGTTGAATGCAAAGTTGATTGCTTTACATGAGAAAGCCCTCATGAATGTGAAAACCTTCTTGAGTAGGTGACTAATAGATTTTGCCTAGGTTAGTTACACTTTACACACTTCCTTGGGGTTAGTTTAGCCTCTCTTTTGTTTATGTCACTAGTTGTTTTTCAGCTATCTTCTCCTTCTTATACCAATCATTACGAACATGAGTATCTTTAACGTAATTTTTGTTATCATTAAAGACCTTATAATTTTCTTTAGTGTAATTCTTATTATGATACTTTATCCTACTCTTCTGGAGCAATATTAATTCAGCCTTCAAAATGATGTTACTTACCTTAGATAGAATCCTCAATACTTCTACCCTTTTCTTATTTGATAATATGTTTCAAGCCCGTTAGATATCTAGTAATCTACTTCCCTTCAGTCTCTTTTAAGTAATTTCTCTCTGTTAACTTCAATTCCTTTCAGATGTAAATCATTCCTAGCAAGTAAAAGCTTAATCCATCAATCTACATATAATGATCCTTACTATTTTCCCTTCTCGAATCTTCATATATTTTTTAAAAGATGATCTAATTATTTAATATTCTTATTTCTATTTACAGAAATAAATGTTTGCCTTTAGTATGAGCTTATATTATCTCCATTATCAATTCCATTTCTTCCGAATCTAATGTTTCTCATAGGCCCAACAAAGAAGTCATCTTCTTCATTTGAATCTTCTATGTAGATCTATTTTTCTACTTCTTTATGTCTAAATTGGTCTACCAACAAATTGCTCTTAAGAGAAAAGTTCTCTATTATATAGCATCCCGTCATTTCGGTTTTTGATGGCAACTAGGTTCAAAGCATCAAATTGATCTGTAATTTTTCCAAAGAGTCATTCTAAATGCTTAAGTATAAAATACATCTGTTGCACCAAAGCTCTTAATGCCTCCCTTTAATTGTGTATATCACAAGATTTAGCTCCCTAATTTACGTCAGGAGAGCGCAATAGCCTAATATAATTAAGTCAACTATCATTAGATAAAGCAAGTTTAACATACTCATACACCAATTAACATAGTGGATAAATATGAAACGATATTAAGACTTAATTGATACTTCCATAATGTGTCAAAAGTTGAATGTAAACAACCATATATAGAAAAAAAAATTATAGAAATCTAATTCAATGTCCTATAAAATATAAAAAATAAATATTGATAGGGTTGTTATGACTAATCCTAATAGCAGCCTCAATGAATAAAAAAAACACAAAAATATTCTTTAATATAATCAAAAAGTTACTAAAAGGACTAAAAAATGACTCAAAAGGCCACAATAGTGAATTTTAAATTTGATAACATGTGAAACTATGTTTACAAGTTGGCACGTCGCCGAACTTGGAAATAGCTTCCGTCGATACGTACTAAGCCTCAATTTTCCATCCGGATCGAATGTTATAGCCGTTTAAGTTTGACATGTGCGTCTAATTTGGACGCTTCTCTGACGCTTAATTAAGTATTATTTGTCCGGTCGTCTCTAAAAGAAGACGGTTCAATTGTAGGTCTATACGTCTCTTCATGTCCGTACAACGATCAACAATAGCTTTGCATTTGAATGTGCTTACAAATTCTTGATTTTTTTGTTTTTTTTTTCCACTGAGAGTAAAACAAGCTTATCATGATGAGCATGGAAGAGGCTTCATTCGGAGTGATGCTCGGGGCATTTTTTTTGGGGTTCTCCTTAAGGTTAGGCATATTTGGTTGTGGCCCAAATGTTCGACCTAGTAATAATGTACATTTGCCTATTGGCGTTTCCGTTGAAAGATTTAGGAAGTCTAGTGTCAGAATATTTCTTTTTTCAGGGTTTAATTATGATGATTATGGTTTCATTCGTAAGAAAAAGGATTGTTTTTACAATAATTAGTAAGTGTGCGAGATTATTGCACTTATCTCCATCTTAGACAAGATTAGAAGATTCTTGGTATATGAATTGTTTACTGATATTTGAACATATTTTTCGTATATAACAACAGTAGTTGCATTCTATTACCAATGAAACAATCGAAATGATCTCCTTATAATAAAACTTCTCTAATAATGGACTATTTTAAGTTTTCTTTGGAGAGCTACAGAATATTTTTTCGAGTGTGTTCGTGAGGAATGCCTAGGTTGTCCTCTCTAGCTTGGCCCTTTCAAATTCAATAGAAGAAATTAAAAAAAATTTGATTTTTGAAAATTCAAGATAAGTCTAATTTTATAGCTTGTTTAATTCATAAAATTATAAAATATAAATCATTGATTGTACCTTATTATAAAGTTTATTTCTTTTTTAATTCACATATTATGTGAAAACTTCTATAACATCACAAATATCCGACCTTTAATTTTATCTGTTGAAATGAGCTAAGAGAATATAACATATCATGATCACTAGTTTCAATGTCTCATTTTACCTTGGTCAAAGATTTCTCAAATCAGTACAAATCGAGAACAAAATAATATTTTCCTTAATTACTTTAAGTTGATGAATCTTATATTGATCACTAGTAGTATTAAAAACATAGCAATTACTATTTGAGATACTTTAGAGATCTCAAGCAAATAATCACTTATATAATCATCACAGTAAGCATTTGTATAAATACAAAAGTAATGGTTCATACAAAATTCTCATATCAGGTTCATTCATTAAACTTATTCTCTAACAAGCACTAACATATTTATTTATCTCCACACTTTAACCTATAAGATCGACTGCTTCCTTGATATCGATGAAATATAATATGTGCTAATCTTTCCATTCTATTAATGCCTACTTTTAGTAAAGTAATGACTACGAAAATTTTATACATAATATCTAAATACAATATAAATATCATAATGATGATCTCATCATAATTTTATTTGAAAAGTATATTCATCCTATTAAAATTTTCTTATACATTAGTCAATTAAACAAATATATATAAGATAAAGAATCATTTAATTAATTGTCATAAATATAAAATCAACCAATTGGATATAGGAATAAAACAATAATTTCCTAATTGTACTAAGCTAATTGTAACAGCCCAGATTACCCGTTCGTAGATATTATCTGCTTTGGGCCTTGGCTCAGCTAAGCCCTCATGGTTTTGCTCTTCCCACCATTGGAAAAACGCATCTGTAAGGGAGAGGTATTTGTACTCTTATAAGGCGTACTTCATTCTCCCCTCTAACTGATGTAGAATCTCACATTCTCCACCCCTTTAGGGCCCAGCCTAGCTAATACAATGGTTCAGTTACCGGCTCTGATACTACTGTAACAGCACAGATCACCGCTTATAGATATTGTCTGTTTTGGGTTGCCCCTCGGATTTAATCCCTCACAGTTTTGCTCTTTCCACTATGATGGAGAGATATCCATACCCTTATAAGACATACTTCATTGCCCCTCTCCAGCCGATATGGGATCTCATCATCCACCCCACTTAAGGCCCAGCATCCTACGTTGGCACATCGGGTCAAGAACTGGATCTGATACCACTTGTAATAGCCCAGATTACTTGTTCACAGATATTGTTCACTTTGGGTCTTAGCCCAGCCAAGCCCTCACTGTTTTTCTCTTCCCACACTTGGAAAAACGCATCTGTAAGGGAGATGTATCCGTACCCTTATAAGGTGTGCTTCGTTCTCCTCTCCAACCGATGTAGGATCTCACACTCTCCACCTCCTTAGGGCCCAGCCTAGTTGGCACAACGGTTCGGGTACCGGCTCTAATACCACTGTAACAGCCCAGATTACTTGCTCACAAATATTGTCAATTTTTGGTTACCCCTCGGGCCAAACCCCTCACAGTTTTGCTCTTCCTACTCTTGGAAAAACGCTTCTATGGTGGAGAGATATCCATACCCTTATAAGGCATATTTCATTGCCCTCTCCAACAGATGTAGGATCTCATCATCCATCCCGCTTAGGGCCCAGCATCCTACGCTGGCACATTGGATCGAGAACTGGCTCTGATATCACTTGTAATAGCGGAGATCACCCGCTCACAGATATTGTCTGCTTTAGGCTGTGGCCCAGCCAAGCCCTCACAGTTTTGCTCTTCCCACCCTTGGAAAAATGCGTCTATAAAGGAGAGGTATCCATACCCTTATAAGGCATACTTCGTTCCCCTTTCCAACCGATGTAGGATTTCACACTCTCTACCCATTTAGGGCCCTGCCTAGCTGGTACAACGATTCGAATACTAACTCTGATATCACTGTAACAGTCTAAATCACCTGCTTATAGATATTGTCCAATTTGAGTTGCCCTTCGGGTCAAACCCCTCACGGTTTTGCTCTTCCAACCCTTGAAAAATGTGTCTATGGTGAAGAGGTATCCACACACTTATAAGGCATACTTCGTTGCCCTCTCCAGCCCATGTGGTTCCAGGTCGTGAAACTAATTGCTTAAGTATCTTATATCATATCTCCATATACCAATCATACTACTAATGTGATAGTAGCTCAATGAGAGAATCTTAGAAAATTTTCTTTAGATCACTTGTTTAAACCTTAAAACTTTCATGTCAATTATCATTATAATTAATAGATATTGTCTAAATACATACATGGATGTTTAATGAGACTTTAACTCCTTTTACATGTTGAATGGCTTTTAATTTCTAAAACACATTACTATTTTAACAATCTAAGGACCTATACCAAGTTAATTAAGAACTTCTTAATGTAAATAATTATTCTCCTAACAAAACATATATTATGGCATAATTAGTGGTTGATATTGCATTAGAACCTTTCCAACTCAAAATAATACCATTCAAAGTAAAATATAACATAACTAAGACTTATTTTGTCTTTATCAAATTAAAAGCCTTATGAACTTAAACTCAATTATTAGCTCTCGTCGTAGTTATTACCTTTTTTGTATCAAACTAAGAGTTGTTCTTAGACTAACATATTTTAACAATTAAAATATGAATTATTATTCTTTATTCAAATTAAAACTTTACCTTAAAAATGTCATTTACATAGTATATTTACCCCATAAATTTACGTTTTTTTAATTTAGAGCTTATAAGATATTAAATGCTTTGTATATGAATCCTATACTCAAACCTTTAGTTATAAAAACTTTGGTCTACTACTAATTCGTATCTTATATAGAGTCATATCAACAGATTCAAATGGTGCTTTATTCAATAGTTTTAAGGGCTTATTCCTAAAAGGATGTGTTTAAAAGTCATTGGAATGTATTATATATAATATCATATAGTTTCTCGTCTCAAACACTCAATCTGTTAGAGTAGTGCCCTAAAGGCAATCCCCTTTAGTGCATTTTGTTCATAGTCATGTACAGACTTTATGAATAAATAAAGAAAGGCATGTTTCATTTATTTGATGTTCTTTATGAATTGATAGTGATCTTTAATCAAATTAATGAAGTCCATGATATATGACATAGCATGAAGGAAATTATGATGTGATCATACTCCTGAGATTCCTATCATGTGTAATTATGTCAGTATCTAAATTTTCCCTAGTCATAGGATTAATGAGACTGAACATCATTAATCCGGACAGACTAGCATATGTCATACTCCTTGATTGGATCAAGCAGTGGATCTCAGAAACTGTAAATATGAGATATTTAGAGTTGACATATGGATGCTTACTAGTGGTAGTAAGTTCATTGGATGACCTGCCATGAGATCATCACATGGATTTATGTCGGTGATAATCTTATCATAGCAATGGTGCAAGTATCCTTAGACTTGAGGTACTCAAGGATATCTTGGATACTGATCCTGTACTTTGACTCCATTCCTTGTGGCCTTCCAGAGGTTACTCATAGGGTGGTGCTTGGGGTCCAGTTTGAGGTATTGAAGGTAATTGAGTAGCCAATAAAGGATTCATCACTTCTGTGAAAACAGAAGAGATACCACAACCTCTTATCGGGATCATTACTTTAAGTCTCGGCAGAGCATGACTATGTCATGAAGAGTGTCTTCATGGACATATAAAGTAATGAGTCCTCAGACAGGAACTGATTTCACTTGGCTAGACTTAGTCTAGTAAGAGTTGACATATTAGCCATACTCATAACCAAGTGGTGTATAGGATGATGAAAGGACGAATTGCACAAGAATTGTATACATGGAAGGGTTCGTGATCTGGTTCGTGATGAATTCATCAAACCAATTACTTTCCGGTCAATTGGGGGTCATGATGTGTTGCTAGATACCGCTCATGACTTGCTCAGATTAATTGTTAATCTAAGTGGCCAACATAACCAGGAACCTAAAGGGTCACACGATAAGAGTGTTTGAGAATCCGTAAAATAGTATTGGACTGAGTTCCAATTATGGAAACATTAGGATTAAATGGATCCCAATGGGATTGGGATATGTCCGATGAGATCGCGACATCAATATTGCTAAGAAAGGTTTAGAATTTGTTTGACATTGGGGCCTAGAGGTTTAGGACCAACCCAGTTTGACCGGACCTCTTAGTAATTATATATATATATATTAATTAATTATATATATATATATATATATATATATATATATATATATATATATATATATATATATATATATATATGTATATACGTTGGAAAGAGGGAGAGGATAAAACTTTGACTTTTCAAAGTTTTATTTAAATAATCCATTAATTAGTTAATGGTTTAAATCCTTCCACATGTCATGTTCTTATGCTAAGTCATTTTAAAGGTTAAAATACACATAAGAAGAGATTATGAGTGTTGTTGCCGTCGATGCTAGGGTTCCAAGTGAAGAAGAAAAGCTTAAAGTGTTAAACTTTTGGAAAAGTTTCATTTTCTTCTTCTTGTCAAGGCATCAACGTTTATCTCTTCTTCTCCAAGCAAGTGGTTCCAACGTTATTCTCAAGCTCTCCAGGACAGAGGTAGGGTCTAGCAGCTCTTATTCTGTTCTAGCTATTCCCGGGTCAAAAGGGTTTGACTCGGTTAGGTTTTCTGATCTCTGCGTGGATACCTTTAGAGATAGTCTCTATTGGCTATTTAGGTTTGAGTTTTCATATCGACACCGGGATCCTAGGTTTTCGGGAAGGTCCCGGGATCCAAAATTTTTGTTTCCGCTGCTGGAACATGTGATGTTCCTCCCGGGATTTTCCTACAGTGGTATCAGAGCGTCTGGTGTCGTGTATGAAGCTTTAACTGAAGCTAGATCATAAACCCTAATTGCTTGTGATGCTGTAGCATGTTTTCTATTCAATTTTCGAATTGCTATAGAGATAGGGTTTTCGAAATTTTTCTGCCCAGGAATGTTCATAACATGTTAGAGAATATGTCTATGAATTTTCAGAATTTATCGATTTGATTTGATATAGTTTTGCTAATTAATTCCCTAAGGTTACAGATGCTGTTTTGTAAAACGATTCTGGAACAGGTATGAGTATAAAATCGAGAATAAATTCTAGAAAAATCGTTTTCTGGATTTTCCTTCACCTACATGTCTCTAAGATGTTGGTGAATGTCTGTGAGCATGGAAATTGGATTTCAAGGTGATTGGATATTTATTCACTAATTTATTCTATACTGTTAGGAATTGCTGTGCTGATGAACACAGATTTTGAATCAGTTTTATTATTTTGGTTGACTGAGTTTTTGATGGCCTAAAATCCTAAAACAAATTCAGGTAGCATGTTCTGAACATTTAGTGACCTATGTAATTTTCTCATGATTTATTGAAATTGTTTCATTGATCATTTCAAGCAATGTACAGAACTGGACAGTTTTGGTGAAAATTGTTGGGACTGTTTTGCTTGGCTTGATTGAGGTTGCTTTTTCAGTTCCAATGCCTTGCAACATTTTTAATGTGATTAAAAATGTGTTATCTTGATGTGGTATGATTGCCAAAGTGAATTTCTTGAAGTTTCTTTTCCAAGAATTTTTGAATGCCGAATTGTTCACATTTGTGTCTCGTTGGTATATTTCATTTTCTTGCTTGTTTTGGCCGTCACAATTTTTGTGACAAGTGCCGGAGTAGTTTTGAGAGTGTATACACTAGCTAGAGATGCTTAGGGTGAGAATTTGGGTGTTCCTAAATTATTTGGATATTTATGAGTTTTGACTCATTTCAAGTTTTTCATATAGTTTGACTATTTAAGGCATTCATGAATCAATGAAGTGTTCATTGAGGCATCAATTTACAGATATTACCTTAGGTATGATGGTATTGAGAATTGGAATTGCATTGATTGAGGAATTAGCCGATTAGAGATTTTAGCAAAATTTCCTGAATAAGTCGACTTGTATATGGAATAAGTCGACTTGTTCAAGATTTTGGATAAGTCGACTTGTGAATAGAATAAGTCGACTTGTTCAAGATTTCAGATATAAGTCGACTTGTAGCTTCTTGTAAGTCCACTTATACATGGGCAGTGAAATAAGTCGACTTGTGTCAAACAAGTCGACTTGTGTGGCAGATGCAATAAGTCGACTTACATTTGATTAAAGTCGACTTGTGGCATCTTAGGTTGGATGATGGATGATTATAAGGATTGATTCAATGTGATTGATGAAATAACCTAAATCATTCCATATAGTTTTCGTGACTATGATCCTTCACTTGGAGTCTAGAGTTTCCAAATCCTCCTCGGTATATGAAAACTAACGCCTTCCATTAATATGGTAAGAACCGAGTTCTTATAGGGTTGGGTTGTTGAGCAAACTCAAGCTCACTCTATACGGATATGTTGAACCATGAAAATATGATTTTCGGATTAATGGGTTGGTTTTCACTAGAAGCGTTGGTTTGTTGAGCAAACTCAAGGTCAACGTGGACAGAGGCGAAATTGGGTAGCATACATCGGATGTATGCGCATCAAAGAGTTGATACCCAATGTAAGTGCATACATCAACAAGTTGATAGCACTGATTGATAGTTGTGTCTAAGATGTAATTGGTATATCTGATACCTCCCGAGACATAAGGTGACTTGTTGGACAAATCCAAAGTCATTCTCAATGTCGGTTATCGATGATGCAATTGGTATGACCGATACCTACCGATTGACCTAACTTGTGGCTTATTGGACAAATCCAAGGTCATTTTTAGTAATATCGGATATCAACCCACTAGGACATAATGTCATTTTGTTTATTTGGATTCGTAATGAGGGTTATGGATTCTGTGAAACTAGTGGGAGTCTTTTTGCATATCATTCAAGTCCTTATGATTATGCAGCTATTCCTATTCTAACATTCTTCCTCTCTATTCGTGTAGGTTGTTTAAAATGTCGTCAAGTGTGAACCTTCGCCGCTAATGGAGTCAAACAAGCTAACGGACCGAATTTTCTTGATTGGTTAAGGAACACGAGAATCGTTCTCGATCTGAAGGTCAGGGATATATCCTAGATTTTTCGCTTCCAGATGCACCTGCTGTCGATGCTTCTGATGATGATCAGAAGGCATATAGTAAGCATCTTAAGGACAGTGACATGGCGACTTGCATTATGCTTGCGTCGATGTCACCGAGCTATGAGCGGCGACGAGTCCATGGATGCTCACACAATAGTTTTCATCTTAGGGAGTCGTTTGACGAGCAAGCCGGTCCGAAAGGTTCGAGACCTCAAGGCTTCTCTTCACCACCAAGATGGCTCGGGGACATCTGGCATGCAAGACGCCTACGAAGATGAATGGCTATATTGAGAGATTTGCCGTCTTAGGTTTTGCAATGGATCATGAATTAAGTATAGACTTAATTCTCGTTGGATTGTCCGACAGTTATGCACAGTTCGTGCTAAACTATCGGATGAACCAAATATCCACTACAATACTCGAGTGATCAATCTGCTCAAGATAATGAAGCGATCTATCAAGAATGATAGTAAGCAAGTGCTGGTAGTAGCTTCTTCTTCTTCAGGTTCAAAGAAGAAAAAGAACCCAAAGAAGAAGAAGGTAAAGAAACCAAAGGGAGGCGTCATCAAGAAGAAGACCAAAGAAGCTGCCCCGAAAGGAACTTGCTTCCATTGCGGTAAAGATGGCCATTGGAGGCGCAATTGCAAAATCTATCTGAGTCATTGAAGCGAAGAAGGCATCGGATGCCTCGACTACTTCAGTTTGTATGTCATTGAAGTTAATCTCATTCTTGATCACAACATCTGGGTATTTGATACTGGTTGTGGCTCACATATGTAATGATATGCAGGGCCTCGGGGACGATGAGGCAACTCATGAAGGAGAAGTGAACTGCGTGTTGGAAATGGAGCAAGAGTTCTTTGCATTAGCCGTAGGAACCTATGTTTTGTATCTCCCTCTTGGGCTTGTCTTTGGAATTGGATGATTGTTATTTTGTACCCGTTTTGACAAAGAATATATTTTCTGTTTCTTGTCTAAATAGAATTTGGATTCCATATGAATTTTAGTAGCAATGGTTGTTCTATTAATTTTAATGGAATGCTTTATGGAGCTGGTACATTGTGCAATGGTATTTACATATTAGATATGTCTAATCCAATTTTAAATGTCAATGACACCAAACGGCATAAAGAGATAATCTAAAGTCAACTTACTTATGGCATTGTCGAACGGCCATATAAATGAGACACGATCGCTAAGCTCCACAAGAGTGGCGGTTTAGGGTCATTTGATTATGAATCATATGACACATGCGAATCTTGTTTATTAGGCAAGATGACTAAGTTACCCTTCAAGGAAAGGGTGAGCGAGCGATTGGAGTATTAGACCTAATACATTCGGATGTATGCGGTCCGATGTCCATCCATGCCGAAGTGGTTGTCGTTACTTCATTACCTTTATCGATGATTATTCACGATATGGGTACTTGTATCGATGAGATACAAATCAAGCGTTTGAAAAGTTCAAACAATTGAAATGAAGTAGAAAACCAGCTTGGTAAAAGTATCAAGGCATTACGATCCGATCGTGGTGGAGAATACTTAGACCAGCAGTTTGGATTATCTCGAGATAATGAGATATTATCTCGATGGACTCCTCCTTACACGCCCAAAGACAATGGTGTGGCTGAAAGGAGAAATCGAACCTTGTTGGACGTGGTACGATCAATGATGGGTTTAGCAAAGTTACCAAAATCGTTTTGGGGATATCGCTAGAGACAATTTGTTTACTTGTTAAACGAGTTCCCTCTAAGGCAGTTGATGTTACTCCATATGAGATGTGGACTAACGAAAACCTTATCTTTCTCATCCGAAAGTATGGGGTTGTCACGCTTCGTGAAGCGGATTCATCGAGATAAGCAGGCGAAATCGACAAGTGTTTGTTTGTAGGATATCCTAAAGAGACCAAAGGATATCAATTCTACCATCTTTGAGGAACAAAAGGTGTTTGTTTCAAGGCATGCTGTCTTTAGAGAAAGAGTTTCTTTTACAAGAAGGCGGTGGGAGCAAAGTTGAACTTGAAGAAGTTCAAGATGCTCAAACAAGCACGAATCAATGCTGAACTCAAACTGCACTCATTCGGATGAAGTAACAGTTCAACCTTCGTGACACACGAAGTTCGTAGGTCAAGTAGGATGCGCCTTGTTCCCGAGAGATATGGATTTCGTAAGTGAGCAGAATGACGTATTGCTCATAGAAAATGATGAGCCTGCTACTATGAAGAGGTTACGAAAAGTTCGAGTCGAAAAATGGTTTTGTGCCATGAAAGCGAAATGGATTCCATGTACATAAACCAAGTATGGACTTTGGTTGATGCACTGAAGGATAAAACCTATAGGGTGCAAATGGGTTTTCAAGAAGAAAACCGACATGGATGGTAATGTGATTACCTCAAAGCAAGGCTCGTGGCGAAAGGATTTCGTCAAAGACAAGGAGTTGACTATGGCGAGACCTTGACCCGTAGCAATGCTTAAATCCATTTGGATACTCCTAGCCATTGCCGCTCATTATGATTATGAGATATGGAAAATGGATGTGAAGACGACTTTCCTTAACGGAAATCGGCGAGGATGTGTACATGACACAACCGAGGGCTTCACTTCGATGATGGCAAAAGGTATGCAAGCTTCGAAATCCATCTATGGATTGAAGCAAGCATCCAGGAGTTGGAACATCCGTTTTGATGAGTCAATCAAAGAGTTTGGTTTCTCACAAAATCCGGATGAACACTGTGTGTACAAGAAGGCTAATGTGAATGCAATCATTTTTCTTGTGTTGTATGTAGATGACATACTGTTACTCGAAAACGATGTCTCAATGATGCAATCAGTTAAAATTTGGTTGTCCAAGCAATTTGCGATGAAGGACCTTGGTGAAGCAACTTATATCCTTGGGATAAAGATCTATAGAGATAGATCAAAGAGGTTGCTTGGTCTTTCACAATCATCGTACATAGACAAGATGCTAAAGAGGTTTAGCATGGAGCAATCCAAGAGAGGGTTCCTTCCCATTACTCATGGGATAACACTCTCGAAATCTATGTGTCCTAAGATACAAGATGAGAGGATTCGCATGGATCGGATCCGTATGCATCTGCGGTAGGATCGATCATGTATGCTATGTTATGTACGAGGCCCGATGTATCGTATGCTCGAGTGTCACGGCGGATACCAATCGGATCTGGTGAGGGTCATTTGGGTGGTGTCAAGAATATCCTCAAGTACTTGCGAAGGACTAAGGATGTTTTCTTGATATATGGAGATGGAAATCTCCAAGTGGCGAGCATCGGATGCGGCCTAATCGACAAGGATGACTCGGATCCCGTCGAGTTATGTTTTCCTGCTGAACGGCGGAGCGGTCGATTGGAAGAGTTCAAACAAGAGACGATGGCGATTGACGGCCGAGGCGAGTACATTCTTTGCATCGAGGCGGCAAAGGAAGTCGTTTGGATCGAAGTTCATTTCAACTTGGTGTGGTTCCTAGGCGTGATGGACCCATACGGTTGTATTGTGACAACAATGGGGCTATTGCTCGAGTAAAAGAACCAAGGTCTCACCAACGATCTAAACACGTACTCGCAGATATCATCGATTCGAGAGATCATTCTAGAGGTGATGTCGCGATCGAGAGGATTCCCAGAGCGAACATTCTTGATCCGTTGACGAAGCCATTGTCACAGAAGAATTTTGATTCTCATGTACTCGCTTATGGTATTAGATACCAAGGCGATTGGCTTTAGGTCAAGTGGGAGATTTGTTAGAGTAGTGCCCTAAAGGCAATCCCCTTTAGCGCATTTTGTTCATAGTCATGTACGACTTTATGAATAAATAAAGAAAGGCATGTTTCATTTATTTGATGTTCTTTATGAATTGATAGTGATCTTTAATCAAATTAATGAAGTCCATGATATATGACATAGCATGAAGGAAATTATGATGTGATCATACTCCTGAGATTCCTATCATGTGTAATTATGTCAGTATCTAAATTTTCCTAGTCATAGGATTAATGAGGCGGACATCATTAATCCGGACGGATTAACATATGTCATACTCCTTGATTGGATCAGCGGTGGATCTCGAAGCTGTAAATATGAGATTTTAGAGTTGACATATGGATGCTTACTAGTGGTAGTAAGTTCATTGGATGACTGCCATGAGATCATCACATGGATTTATGTCGGTGATAATCTTATCATAGCAATGGTGCAAGTATCCTTAGACTTGAGGTACTCGAGGATATCTTGAATCTTGATCACATACTGACTCCATTCCTTGTGGCCTTCCGGAGGTTACTCATAGGGTGGTGCTTGGGTACAGTTTGAGGTATTGAAGGTAATTGAGTAGCCAATAAAGGATTCATCACTACGTGAAAAGCGAAGAGATACCTGCCTCTTGTCGGGATCATTACTTTAAGTCTCGGCGAGCATGACTATGTCATGAAGAGTGTCTTCATGGACATATAAAGTAATGAGTCCTCGGGCGAGAACTGATTTCACTTAGGCTAGACTTAGTCTAGTAAGAGTTGACATATTAGCCATACTCATAACCAAGTGGGGTATAGGATGATGAAAGGACGAATTGCACATGGTTGTACATGGAAGGGTTAATGATCGGTTCGTGATGAATTCATCAAATCAATTACTTTCCGGTCAATTGGGGTCATGATGTGTTGCTAGATACCGCTCATGACTTGCTTAGATTAATTGTTAATCTAAGTGGCCAACATAACCGGAACCTAAAAGGTCACACGCATAAGAGTGTTTGGAGAATCAGTAAAATAGTATTGGACTGAGTTCCAATTATGGAGAGCATTAGGATTAAATGGATCCCAATGGGATTGGGATATGTCCCGATGAGATCGCGACATCAATATTGCTAAGAAAGGTTTAGGAGTCTGTTTGACGCCGGAGCCCGATGGCCGTAGGACCGACCCTAGTTTGACTGGACCTCTTAGTAATTATATATATATATATTAATTAATTAATTATATATATATATATATATGTATGTACGTTGGAAAGAGGGGAGAGGATAAAACTTTGACTTTTCAAAGTTTTATTTAAATAATCCATTAATTAGTTAATGGTTTAAATCCTTCCACATGTCATGTTCTTATGCTAAGTCATTTTAAAGGTTAAAATACACATAAGAAGAGATTATGAGTGTTGTTGCCGTCGATGCTAGGGTTCCAAGTGAAGAAGAAAAGCTTAAAGTGTTAAACTTTTGGAAAAGTTTCATTTTCTTCTTCTTGTCAAGGCATCAACGTTTATCTCTTCTTCTCCAAGCAAGTGGTTCCAACGTTATTCTCAAGCTCTCCGGGATGAGGTAGGGTCTAGCAGCTCTTATTCATTTCTAGCTATTCCCGGTCAAAAGGGTTTGACTCGGTTAGGTTTTCTGATCTCTGCGTGAATACCTTTAGAGATAGTCTCTATTGGCTATTCAGGTTTGAGTTTTCATATCGACACCGGGATCCTGGGTTTTCGGGAAGGTCCCGGGACCAAAAATTTTTGTTTCCGCTGCTGGAACATGTAATGTTCCTCCCGGGATTTTCCTACACAATCATGATGTGGATTTCTAAGTGGAGTCTATTGTGAGATAATCTCATTCTCTTTTAAGTAACAAAGAAACTTATGACCTAAGTACTCACCATCTAAGTCAAATTGAAGTGCCTTATTATTATTTTTATTTGTTTCTCAATCTTAAATATAAATTTTTAAACCTTTCAAATGATTTATACTTCTTTTTATTAAGTATATATAACTATATTTGAAATGATCATTTATAAATATAATGAAATATAAGTACCAACCTATAGTGTAAGTACGCATAGGACATTTACATCTAACTATATAAGCTTTTGTAACTAACTAGCATATTCTCCCTTTTATTAAAGGATAGTTTGGTCATCTCACCCATGAATAAGTTCCACAATTTTATATGATTTATAATCAAAGGATACAAATATCCTTATTCTTATGTAACTTTGTGATTTTATCTGTTGATTTGACTAAGAGAATGATATTTTACATGTTATTTAAAATTGCATTTACTTAATATTAAACACATTTATAATGAATTATATACATATATTTTATTATGTTTTTAATATTTAGTTCATTGTCTTATAGGTAAAGAATTTAAGGAATAAACACGAGATTATAGCAAATTTCTTCATAATAGTCTAGTTAAAGTAATTTTGGAGTCATTAGAATACTAAATTGATTGAATAAAAATTTATAAAAGATATATTAAGCTAATTCTAACTTGAAGATGTCTAAAAGTGGAGTAGTTAGAAGAATAAAGCATAATGAGCTCGCCTATCTTTCACCAGGGTTTAAAACTTAAGATACCATATAAGATTAATGTTGAAGTTGATCTAGGAATGACACCAAACTCATCTTCGAAGATACGTAACAGAGAAGAAGAACAAGATTGGTGCTATCAATGAAATTAAACCTAATTTATAAGGATTTGTTTTTCTTTGAGTTCAAGTTATCTAAAACTCTATATTTGCAGCCCTAGCTATAAATACTTGTATTAGAAGTAACCTAAACAGGACTTATAGTAAAGTTCTTGCTAATTGTTGGTATTTTTATTAGTTTTTTTCATAATTTTCTTATTTCTTTCAGTAAAAGAAGATTTTGGAGTAAAGATGAAGCTAGTGACATCTTATATCTCTCTTTATTCTTCTATTGTTTTCTATGCTAAGATTGATCTATTTGTGTGTGTCTTTTAGATATATTTTATGGTTAGAAACTTCAATTAGGGTTAGGGATGTTTCTTGTAAAGATTTGTTCAATTATTTATACATATTTTGATTATTCCATCAGTTGAATTTATTCTATTTGCTCTTAATGCTGGACTTGTAATTAGCTGCTATAGATTTAATCTTACGGATTGTAGGAAAGATTGATAAGTAAACTATGATATATGCATTAAGAGAATAAACACTTTAGTGCTAAAGAATGACGGAATCTTAAACATTAATGATAACTATATGGATTAATTATGTGTTTGATTAATTATGTGTTTGATTAGGTAAAATTATGCATTGATAGGTGGTAGTTACCTAATTAGGTATATATGTATTCCTTGAGAAAAGGCATATATACCTTAAGTTAATTATTATTTCAACCTAAGCTATCAATTGTTTATGATAACTAGAATTCTCTATAAGTGAACCTTGAATCCTTAACATTTGTGACCTATTTCTATTATGCATGAGCATAGA
This sequence comes from Erythroxylum novogranatense, assembly GCA_029891385.1. Lineage (NCBI taxonomy): Eukaryota > Viridiplantae > Streptophyta > Magnoliopsida > Malpighiales > Erythroxylaceae > Erythroxylum > Erythroxylum novogranatense. The sequence goes on along the minus strand of CM057226.1, from coordinate 69,242,301 downwards.
GTTAATAAATAGCTAAATAAAATAAGAGACATTCCATAGTATTTATATTATAAAGAACTAGTACTAAATTTGTTAATCTTAGATAAACAAACTAAAAAATAGCAAAGAGAGATGATTGAAGACAATTAAACTAATAACTAACATAAATAAAACAAAATTTATTAAGACAAACATTATGGATTCATTATATGATCCCATTATCATACATAATTGATAATTTAGGTTGAAATAACAATTAACTTAATATGCCTATTCCTCCGTAGAGGCACATAGGTATATCTAATACCATCCATTGATGAACAATTTAACCTAATCAAACTTATTAAGCATAGTTAATCTATATACTTATCACTAAATTCTAGGATATTATTATTTTCTAGTGCTAAAATATTTACTCTCTTAATATGCAGATCACAGTTTACTTATCATCCATCATACTATCCTTATAAATTAATTTGTGGTGACTAATTACAATATAACATTAAGATCAAAGAGAATAAATTGAGCAAATAAAATAATCAAAACATTTATAAATAATTTAATGAATCCTTGAAATCTATATCCCTAAATCTAACTAAGGTTTTAGGTACTAAAAGTGACAAGAAAGTAAATAAATAAATATTATCATAGAAAAGATTAAAGGAAATAGTTAAGAGAAGTTATCATAGGTTTATTTAATCCTTGCTCCAAATTTTCATCCTTGATGTAAAGAAAACCAAAATTGTGAAAAAATAAGTTAGAAATATGTCCAAGAGAAAATCTAAGAGAAGTCTTTGAACCTTCCTTTTTTATTCCTCCTAAGATTTGCTATAAAGCTAAGAGAAGTCTAACAGAAGTCTAATAGAAGTTCAATAAAAGTCTAGTAGAAGTCCCCTAGATTGATTTTGATACAAGTATCTTTATATAGTATTACAAAAATATAGTTATAGATGAATTAAACTTGAAGAATCCTAAATCCTCACAATTTTTCTCTAATCTTGTTTTGGAGCTTCACTCTTTACTAGTCACTACATAACTAACATCTAACATACTACATAACTAGTGTTAATTCAATGTTGTTTCTTTTTGTAAAATAAAAAAGAGTATGGTGTAGGTTATGCTTCAGGTTGGGCACTAGTTTAGTATTATATCCCAACTTTTAAAACCTTCATAAATTACAAATGCTTGTTCTCTAGCCAATGTAGAAACATTTTATGTTATATTCTCTCCAACTTCTCTACTATTCAACCTCTTCGAGTTAAAATTAGCTCTTAAAGTCTTCTACAAAGTTGTTTCTCATCTTCTTATCTTTTAAACAACATCAATATCTAGTGAGAGTCCTGCTAAAACATGAGGTCTAGAGAGGTCCAGTAGTATCCATCCTTACCTTTACCTAGTAGAGAGGCTATTTTCGAATCTTCTTATCTTTCAAGTGACTCTAAAAACTTATTAATTAGCCAAATTTGGGGAAAGTTACACTAAATTTTACACTTATCCTTCAAATTCATTACTTATTAAGAAAATGAACTAAATATGGAAAACTTAATAAAATAGATGTCAAACATTTAATACAGGTAACAACTACTAAGTAAATAAACCCCATATATTATGTAAAAACATCAACTTATTAAATTTCCCCACTCTTAACTCGTTACTTATCATTAACTAATTAAACCTTTACTAATATCCTATACTAAACAACTAAAATAAGAAAATACCACTTCTATAAATGTACAGTGAAACTTAGTATATATAACACGCCCTTGTTACTTGTTACCACTTAATTTGTTACTTATCATTAAATAATTAAACTTATTGTTTGCCTTAAGCTGGAGATACTAGAAGAGGGTGCAGGTAGTGAGGAAGCTAACCTTGTTGGATTGTTCTTTGATCAAAGACCTCCTTTCCCAATCATCCGCAAATGGGCACATAGGATATGGAAAACAAAGGAATGGTTAACGTGCTTCTAACTGAGGATGATCTCATTCTCTTCACCTTTACCCCAACCCCTTAAGCCTACAAGATACTCGAAGAAGGACCCTAGTTAGGAACCAACCTTTATTTTTTCAAGCTTAGCAACCTAGCTTGAAGTTGGAGGCTATCAAAGTCTAGAACATCCCACTCTAGATTAACTTCCATAGCATTCCCCTTAAGGATTGGACAACTCAATGGTTAAGTACCTTAGCTAGCTTCATTAGGAAGCTTCTATATATTGATGAAACCACTGCTAAAAAAAGGAGAATAGGATATGCACGTATATATGTTAGTGTTGAAATCTCCAAAAAGCTTCCAAATGAAATCCCAATAGCAAGACTAGGAGAGGGGAATAAACTCTGGTAGGATAACATTATTGTCTATTACCACTGAAAACCACCTTATAAACTTAAAGGGAAAATGTAAATTTTCTTTTGTTGATCTTTATATGTATACACTAATCAATGATATTTTCTAAAAATCTAAAGGAAGTAATGCTATCATTAAACTTGAGATACCATTATAGGGAGGCGTGTTCAAGTCCATATATTGACTTCTTAATTTATACAACATCTTTTTTCTTTTAAGTAGAAAGCTTAAAGGTTGATCCATATAGATTTCTTCCTTTAAATTTCCATTGCAATTTTAACTTCAATTTGATGGATTTCTAAATCACAAAGAGCTACCATTGCTATACTAATTTTAAATTATTTCTTTCTCAAAATGGGAAAATGTCTTATTATAATTAACTCCATCCTTTTGAATATAACCTTGGCAATATTGTTATTGGAGTCATATTTTTCCTAAAGATGCATTTATATCTAACTTTATTACAACCGTCTACTAATTTTACAAGATCCCAGACTCCATTATCTTCTATACATTTTAACTCTTCTTTCATGGTGTCTAAGCACTTACTAGAATTTTCACTTTTAACGACTTATGAAAATGAAAATGAATCTTTATCAATTCCAAAATCACCTTTTTACCTCTTGTACATAAACCATAAAATCATCAAAAATAGTTGATCTCCTTTTTCTTTGAGATCTTTCTTAATGCTATTTCATATTTCATCTACAACATGTTTATTAATGGTGACTTCATAATTTAAACTTTGTTCATGCATTTGTTGTTCTTATAAGTTATCAAATATTTTCAACAACTCTAGGAAAAAACACTTGAGGAGAAGTTATAACCAAGGGAACTTTTATTCTAACTTCTTAAACTTATACTTGTATTTGATTTTGAACTCCTACTAGCTATACCATTTTTTATGAATCTAACATTTGTAGTTTCAACAATTCTTCTAGTATGTGTAGCATAATAAAATATATACCTTTTAAAAATTTTTGGATAACGAAAGAAGAATTTACCAATTTTTTAAAACCAACTTTATTTCATATAGATCATAAATTCTTGCCTCTATCTGGTAATCTCAAACATGTAAGTGTCTTGAACTAGGTTTCCTTTGTATCCATGGTTTCAAAGATGTCTCAAGAATTGTTTTATTAGGAACCTTATGTAATAAATACACGGAAGATTTCAAAGTATACATCCATAATGATAAGAGTAAAGAAAAATGACTCATCATCTTTCTAGCCATATCTATTAAGGTATGGTTATGCCTTTCTACTAAACCATTTTGATGTAGTGTACCTAACATTATATATTGAGTATATATAAAACAAATTTTAAGGAATCTAGTAAATGGACTAGGACATTTTTCAGTTTTATTATATCTTCCATAATATGCATCACCCTTATCAGGTCTAATAATTTTAACCTTTCTATCTAATTATCTTTCTACCTTATTGAGAAGCACCTTTAAGGCACCTATTGATGATAATTTGATGTAGCAAACATGTAACACCCCACTCCCGCAAGACCTGAACCCGACATCGACGGTGATATCCAGGTCCGTGCCCCGCGAGGGTGGCGTGCTACATCACTCGATGAAAACTCAATTATAACTTTTTTTGTTAACACATACTCACACATATTATGCGGAAAACTATTTACATAAACAATTCATTGGCCTCGGGGCCCTTTTCATAAACACAATTTATTTCAGTCGGTTAACTTTACAACTGACTTCATCGATAATAAAAATTCAGAAAATAAAAAATACAATAATGCAGATTAATCGATCCCGACCTCTTCTACTTCATAACCAACAGATATCATCGCCTGTTGCCTAACGGGTATTCTTCTGAGTCCTGAAAAATAATTGTAAATTTTGGGTGAGTTTTGCGAACTCAGTGAGAAACCATCATCGATGGTTCACTCAACTCATGCATATACATACAATTTATATCATAGTTATACAAACACATTCAGAAGATCAATACATTCAATTTCACATTTATAAGGCATTTCGCCTTTCATACCATTCACATCTTATCATTTGTATATGCGATGCACATGTGACATTTTTCCATTTTCATTACGTCGTTGTGACCGTGTGCCTGAAACTGTCCCAGTGATGGCCACATTGTGTTGAGCCTGCGGCTCTGAATACATGGGCTGAATGCTTACGTCGTTGGCGATGGCTCGAAATCGTTAGGTGCGAAGCCTGTGCGTTGAGCTTAAAGCTCTGTATCGTTGGCTTCTCGGTCTGTTGTCATTATCTGATCATGCCTCTATGTATGAATGCACATGTTCCAATTTCTATTTACATTTCATGTCATTTCCTATTCCTTCGGACCTTTGGTCCGGTATGTCAATCATACCATTTTCAATTTATTGCATTGATGCATCATAATCATTTGCACATAATAGCACTTCAATATCACATTTCCAATATTTCAGACACCCATGGTCCGAAATCAATCAAAATCTAAATCACTCACATAGCCATCCGTTATCTCCGCATGGCATCAATGCGTAAAATTAAACACATAAAGGCTGAGAAACCAACTAAGTTACTCACCTCTTACTTACAAGCTATTGTCGGAAAGTCTTTGTCACGTCAGTCAATCGACGCTCCAGTTGTGCCTAAGCATCAGAGAAGGTAACTATCACTAACGATTCAATCCGAATGACTTACTGATGTACATGTAGGTCAAAATATGCATGTTCATGAATTCCCGATCCTAATCTCATTTTTTTTCCATCATAAAAATCCGTCTAAAAATTAGAAACCTATTGGCGCTGACGGTGCGCAATTCGGACCTCTATAGGTCCCCAATTAAACAAAACAGTGATTAAAGGCTCCGTTACCCGGGGTCACGTCAATTTTTCGTCTAAAAATCCCGAATCTCTCAGAAAATGAAATTCAATATTCTATGAATCTGATGCCTCAAGAATCAGGTCAATCGGACGTCGGACGGAAAAGTTATTCACGAAAGAAACCAAAACTCAACAATTTATATCTATATATATATAACCCTTATTTCCCCCTTTATTTTCTGATTTCCAACCAAACTTCCAACACCCATAACTCTTTCTACACATTTTTGAAAAATGCAAACTATACCTTGTTGGAAAGATAATGAAACCCTCTACAAGTTTCATGAAGACCCCAACAAGCAATTTTACCCATAAGGGTGTTAAAAATCCAATCAAACCTACTGCCTACTCAAAACCTATTAAAACAGGGCAGTACATTGCAAATTCAATAACTCTCTGATTCTTCAGTCAACAATTACAAAATAAATAAGGCAGTAAGATCACAATGTTATATACAACTTTCATGACAACCCAAAATCAGATTCACTTGTTAACCATGTCAAACAATTCACCAAAGCATCAGCCCTCAGAATTTTCCCAATCTGAACAGCACATTTCACAACAGTATATCTCTTAGCACAAATGTCACCAAATTCACTACCTTATATCCCTGCAAAGATAAGATCACAAACTCCAAGTTTCATGAAGAACTCAAACTCTAATTCTATTTCTAACAATTTCAAAACTACTATGCAAGTTACTGCCATGATCAGCCATTCACATTCTACTGTAAGATCAGTTTTTGCAAAAATCATAACTCCCAACTCTGACCTCTAAAAATTATATGCCATATCTCATTTTCAAGATAATTTCTTCCTCTACAACTTTGCAGAAGATCACTCACACCAATTCAGTCCAAAAAAATGGCTAAAATTGCTACTAATCAGAATGTGCATCAAATCTGCCATTCCAACTAGGTTTAACTCAATGCATTAAAACAGCCAATAGTTAACAGTTCATAACTCCCAACGTACATAACGAAAAATTGCAAAATCAATGGCATTGGAAAGCTAACAATACAGGCTCCAACTTTCATTTAGACCATTTCCACTAATTCCTTCTACATAAATCTAGAAAAATCACCAAAGTTTCAGATCATCAATCTCGGTTACTGTTCATACTGCACCTATACATCACTTTCAAAGCAAGATTCAACACTCTTTTAATCAAAATTAGGCAGTGCTCCCTTCACAACAATTGTAGAAAAATGTCTCAATTTTAAGTCAAAACAAACCTCACCTCTTTTTCTCAACCACACAATTAGTTATGGCAAAAACATTAGAACATGTTCAAAGTACAATTTCCAGCTTTGGTACTAAACTTAGCTTCTATCATTTCCAATGCCAATAACTCAACTCTGAGCATCCAAATGAGCACAAGATCAGTCCCTACAACATTCCTACATCCACTAGGGCTAATACAAAAAAAGTGGCAGCACTCAATTCCTCAATTCATATACACAATTCATTATCAAAATTCAATCACCAATCAAATTAAAACCATTTAAATCATCCTACTTTCACTTCATAATAAACCCTAGCCTTACACCCATTAATTCAAGCCATTATAGTTATCAATTTAATGCATCCATAAACATAATAAAGGCACCAACTTTCCATTCAATGTTTCTAACTATCATGACATTTAATTCCAAATGAAAACATCATTTAAAGCTTAAACCTTAAATGAACACTTACCTACTTAAAGCCTCCTTTAAAGCTTCAACTACCAACTTTTAACTTCTACACTTGAAACACCAAAGCACCAACCTCCTTCACCTCTCTAGCATGCACAAAACTCATCATACCAAGAAGAGTAGAAGAACTAGAGGAAGGTTTCACTTAGAGAGAAGGAAGAGAATTAGTTGGTGAGAGAGTAAAAATAGGGAGAGCCTTGGATGAGTAATGAAACACTTATCAAACTTACTATTTTATTCCATTCACAAGGCAAAACCATAGGAGAAATGATAATACCAAGACATGTGACTCATAGGCATTAAATGAAGAAGAGGGGTGGCAAAAGAAGATTGGCTAAACCTTTCAAAGAAAAGTCAAAGAAAGCTATCATGTACTTTAATTTCCTACCCCATTTTCGATTGTCTAGCCAACAAAACCATTTGTTTCATGCTTAATTGGAGCATAAACGTGGGTGAGGATAAGAAGGAGATAATGAGAGGCTAGGTGGAAAAATATGATTTGTTCAAAGGTTTAAAGAAAAGTCAACATATTAATTCTTTAATCCAGATCAAAAATTAACCCAATCAACTTAAATCATCAATCCCAAAATAATATACCCAAAAATACAGTGCCATTGGGTGGCAAGTTTCGCTACCGAAAATTGACCGGTTTGCCAATTGGCGATTTTTCCGGTCCAGGAATTTTCCCCGAATTATTTTTTTGAAAATTACCAAAATTGCCCAAAATTGTATAACACATAACAGTTCACTCCAAATAATTTTTCAAACACGAAAACCACGTTTTCCATAACAAAAACACCTTTAGGCCATAGACCGGCGATTTTGCCAGTTCGGAAATTTTCTTCGAAAAATTTCAGAAAAATTCCTGAAAATCCTATAAAATATAAAACAATTTTTGGGGCACTCAGAATAATTTTTCAAACCCATTAACCACGTTAATCCCAATAAAATTTCTTAGGCACGCAAACCGGGAATATCATGTATGCATGTACAGTTATTTCATGTGCATAGATTTCGCTGTTCACTAGTAACAGTATGCTTGGACAACACTAAGAAATCTCCATCAATCTCATCCTATGCCAATTTACTACTTTACCCTTCCAGTCGGGGGTGAGATGTTACAAAATAGTTATACTCATAACGTGAAACATCATCAATATAAGTGATGAAAATTTTATGTCTACTAGGCAATAAAACGTTGAAAGACCCACATATATGAATGTGTATAATTTCAATGATCTGTGTGATACTTATGGCTTATTTCTTAGTTATGTGTTTTGTATGTTTTCCTTTAATACGATCTAAATAAATGATAAAATTAGTAAAATCCAAATCTAGAAGGATTTCATTCTTTACTAATTTAAATTTTTAAATATGTGACCAAAACGTTTATATTGTAAGTTAGTTGAAGTTTCATTTATAAATCCTCATTCAATACCAACATTATGGTGCTAGTTCAATATAATTTCATTAAAAAGATTACTAAGCTTTAATTTGTAATAACGATCACAAAGAACACTAGAAACAATAAGGTAATTATATTTAAACAAATAAAAGATCCATTACCAAATTTAATGGAATATCTAACAATATCATGTTCTGAAAAATAAATTATGATTTGAGAAATGGTAGGGTGTCTAAAATCGCACCATATTAGTAACATAAATAGTATGTCTAGAATCAATCCACTAAGTATTATAAGGAACTTCCACTAAATGTGATTCAAAACATGCTAAAGCACTAATCTAAGCTTTCTTTTCAAATGTTGCCTTACATTTTAGGAAATATTTCTAATAATGTCCAGTTTTCTTACAAAAATGACATATATCCTTTATTAGTTCTTATTATAAATTAAAACTGATGACATACTAAATTTATGTGGTACATGCTTTCTCTTTTCTTTATTCTTTTTAAGTTCTTTTTAATTCATTAATGACCTACGAAATTAATTAAGTAAACTACTTGTTTCTTAAGCTTGCTTCCTCTTACTTTACAATCCATTCACATTATGATTTTCCTTCATAGTATTGTATCTCATTTGGAATGAACCATATTTAGGAGGCAAGAAGTTAGTAATAAACTTCACAAAGAAATTTTCACTCATTTCCATTCCCATAGCTCTTAATCTTTCTATTTTATTTGTCATTTCAGTGATATGCTCACGCATAGTATAAGAACCATCAAACTTTATAATAGTCATCATAACTATTAACGACCCAATAATTGACTTATTGAGAAATATCTTTTATCAAAACTTAAGATATTCCTTGGCATTTTTAGTTTAGGAAATGATAGTCTTAATGTTGTTAAATATAGTCATTTGTATAAACATTAAGATTATTTTATTTTATTGTTTTCAAAATCTATTGAGACTTCTCATTTGCACTACTAATATCAGTAAGACCAATGAGCTGATTAGCTTAAAGTGATAAGTTAACACCTAGGATTCATAGGTTGAACTAAACTTGTTCACACCATTCAATAAAGTTATGCCTGTTAAACTTCACAATAGACGAAGCTTATGAGTGAATAACAACATGATTAGATGCTATAAAATATACTAAATGTTCATACATTAATATTTTATGTTGGACCCTGAATGTTTCTTAGAAGTTAGAACTATTGAATGAGAAATTTTGGCGATTAGTCATGAGTAAAGAACAAACGAATGAAAAATTCTTGAACAAAAAAATGACAGGTAAAAGTAAAGTAGTGAATGAGAAATGTGGATAGATTCATATTTTGCTTTGGTATTTTTATTGGATAAGAGATTGTGAAGTTTAAAGTGAAAGTTAGGAGAACAATGAAAGCAAAAATGAAGTTGAGTATGTGTAGTAAGTTGATGAAGAATATGTGCATATTTATATGTTCTGTTATTGGTGTTCATGATTAATCATGGATTACAATTTTTATGGATTGTATCGAGTTGAAAAATAGAGTTGAGAATGAGGAGTAAATGAAGTAGAAATGGTGATCTTGGTATCAGTTGTGTTAAGGAAAGATTGTGAAACAAAATGGGTGGTTGATCTGGAAAATGTTTACAGAGTATGCTTCAGTCTTTTAACCACAATTTTTTCTCTAGTTATCCGAACGAGATAAATTCTTGATTTGGATTACATTAGAAACATATGGCTACATTTCTTATGAAGACAACAAATTTACATTCTGTCTTTAAGAGCCTCAAAATTTGTCATGAAGTTGAGAACTGGGTGCAGTAAATTGGTGGATGAATGTAAAATTCGTGTTTTGAATTTGAGGGAAATTCTGGACTAATCTAGGTTGAATTAGAGAAGGATGTCTTCTAGAAAGTTGTAGGCTTTCTTCTATCTTTCTAACGGTATATATTATGGAATTTTTGGACATCTGGGTTGAAAGTTAATGTCCTTAAAAGTATAGATGTTCATAAGTATAAAATGTATCGTATTTCTCAGGCACCGACACCAGCAACTTCTAAACCAATCTCTGATCTTTTAACTCAGCTTCTAAGAGCCTGATCTGTCTGAAAGTTGAATCAATCTCTCACTATAATTCTTGACTGATTCATCTTCCTTGATCTGTATTCTGTCGAACTCTCTCAAAAGGTTAAACACCTTCAGATTTTTCACCTTCTTATCACTTTCATACTCATTCTTCAAGAAATCCTAGATCTCCTTCCCTGAGCCAAGACCCATGATCCGAGTAAAAATTGAAGATGTTACTGACTAGTATAAGCAAGATTTAGCTTGAGCTTTCTTTGTCACCCTCTTCCTTAACCATCATAGTTGAGAAATCGGTGCATCTTATGCTAGAACCTCCACTGCGTAGTCTTCATCAATAGGCTTACAAAGATCCTGTCCTTGTAGGTATGCCTCCATCTTGATTGCCCAAATCTTATCCCTTCTCAATTGAAGATCGTAGGCTACAAACCCTGAGTTGAACTCTCAACTATCTCTAAGTACTCCTCTCTCGTAGTCACAGCTTGATTAGGAAAGAATTATTTTTCTCAAGCCAAAAGCTTGCTTACAACTTCATATATCCCTTAAGAAACTAGCTCTGATACCACTTTGTAATTGTTATCTCTCTGTCATCTGAAGAACTAAGAATTTTATCATTTAACTCTAATTAATGAAAACAATAGAAAGGAAATACAGTGACCCGTATATTTTTGGAATACAGAGGAAACTGATAAGAATAGAAGCGGTTAGAAAAACTCAATGATATGTTGAGTTTTACTTATAATCTTGATAGTATACAACTTCTTTGAATACATGATATTTATATCATTTCAATGTTTTAACTGTCATCTGACAAAAAACTGACTCAACTAACATTTCTTGAATTCTTTAAAACTGATTATTTACGTTGTTTCATGGCATTGCATGTATGCTGAGAAACCAACTTTATGTCTGAATTTCTAAGACATCTCTACTACAGAAATTATTCTAATATCTGGTTATGGAAAGACAACTAGACTAATTTTAGTCCATTGATTCACAGAACTGAGCTTGCACACTTTAGAAATAGAATCCCTCATAATACCAAAGTTTACTCATCCATTTCTGAAGGGCGATGGTTTGGTAATTTTAGAGGATTTAACACCCTCTGTCAATACTTCCCCAGGCTAAATAGTTCTAACAATTTGGGCATGCTTGTTTGGAAACCCCATCCTAAAGGTATCTTCACTAACAATTCATGCTACAATTTTCTCTAAGCTGATTCTCTAAGAGTTCCCTGGTACTCCCTTCTATGGAAACATTACTATAGCCTGAAAGCATCCATATTTGTTTGGCTAGAAACTAAAAATTGACTAAGCATAAAAGACATATGGCATGAAACGTTTGACCTAGTATGTGACTTATGTAAGTTGCTACCAAAAGACATAAACCACTTATTTTTAGTTGTATCTATTCCACTATGATACAACTGAAAATAATTTTTAATTTTTATTTCATTTTAATTTTAATTTTAGTTCAAATAAAAAGTATAATTGGTTCTTAATGTATTTTTTACTAATAGTAATTACAAATTTGATAAAACTTAAAAATAAATTATTTATACAAATTAATTAGTTAATTAAATTATTTTAATAACTTATATAATATTTATCAATAAATTATTATAGTTTATTTAAAAATTAATATTTATTTTAAATTATTAAATTAAAATTATTTTGATTTTAAAGTTAATTGTAAAATGAAAATTTTAATAATTAATACTAAATAATTAAATAATATATTTAATTGAGAGTAGATCAGATTATAAAATAGAAACAAAAAATAAAAATTAATTTTATGAATTTCATAAGTTATAAAACTGAAAGAATCTAAATCTAAAATTAAATTAATTTTTTACTAAATTTAATAATTAAAAAATAAAATAAAAAACAAACAAAGCCTTATCTTTTAGCAGTTTCACACACAGGTAGTATCCATGTTAAATCGTAACTCCTTAAAACTATTTCGCTCTATCTCTCTTTTACGTTCGTCTACTAGTTTTGTACTTGAAATTTGGAATGTTTGCCGGAAAATGATGTTTCGAAACAATCACTACAAAGCCGTTGTGCTTAGTTAGGCTTCCAGATCTTTGCTCCATAAACTAATGTTTCATACCGTACTTGGGGAGTGCTACGTCAGTTCCAATGGGAACATTGTAGTTATATGATAAATGAGATGACACCATCCATGCCACTGAGCTCTATCTCAGCTGACGCATAGCCCCACAACTGTAAAATTGGCTCAGTTCGGAGCAGCAAGCTCCGATGGAATTGAAGGGGGGGAAAAGGGTACCATACTAATCTCTTTCAAAATGGGGCACATTTGAAACCTATGACGAAAAGTACGTTCAAGCATTAAATTTGACTGGAGTCGTAAACCAGAAGGATTAGTTACAAACACCTAAACAATGTTTGATATATGCTGATTTATTTGCTTGATTTTAACACACTCTTCAATTATGGCATTCTTTTTTGGGAAATTAGTCAACTAGTGGTTCAAACTTAAAAAACCATCAGGGAGTGAAAAGGAAGTGTCCTTTACAACCTCAAACAGCATTTTTTATTTTTACCAAGAAAAGTGAAAATACTCTTGCAATGCTATCAAATTGAAAGTCCCACTTGACAACTTGTAATCCTCTAGTTACATATCTTCATTAACTCTCGAAAAGAAAGAAGGTACGAATTTTGTCTAAACGTAAATAGCAATAAATCACTGGTCAATGCTTGTAAATACACATTGTATATGAGCTTCAGATAATATTTCTAACAAAACCGAGAAAAGCAAGAGAAGAAGTGTCCGTTTGCACTTTGACATAGACTTTTAAAAGGAAAATATGCAAAAAACCAAGGTGTAGGACACGATTCATAAATCAATGTACGTTAATGTTGATGTGTAGATCTGAAGCGGGTTCATAACTACCAGAGAAAATGAAAGCTGAAGAAAGGTATAGAACGACACAAAAAGGGGTGGGAAAAGAAGAAAAGGGTTGATGAAAAATTGAGCACACCCAAAAGCTTTGACAAGGAACAAATCTGTTCCCACTCACCTTTGGAGTTTTGTTTAGTATTGCTTAGCCTCTGCTTCTTAATCGTTCTAAGAAGTCAATAACAATCTTCACCAAACCTTGTTACTTGTTCTCCTGTCTCGTTCACGTACGTATCGAAATCCTGAACGTCTCCCAACTCAAGCCTTGGCATGCTTCTTTTCCAAGACAATCAACTTACTATATTATTGGCCCTTCACACCGTTTATTTATGTATTTTTCTTACTCTGAAACGGTGAAAATTAGCATTAAATTTAATTAAAATCTCTTCAATACAGACATTTTAACTTTCATTTATGTGAAAAATGAAGTTTATTCATTTTGCATTTAAACATAGATATTACTATAGCATACCGATTGCAGAATCTTAGATGGGGGAAAGCGCACTCCATGTGGGGACCCATGGCGTTTATAGTTAAGACAAGCAAACAAATTTATGTTTAATTACTCCCTCCGATGAGTTTAATATTTCAAATTGACTTGCATGTTGAGATTATAGTCGATGAACTCTGAAATTTGACGCCCCTAAATTATGTTCAACGCATTCCAACAAAATCGAAAAGAGGGTTTGACACTCAATATTTTCTTCCAAGCGATACTTTCATTACATTTATGGTCCACTGTTAGCTGTGTTATCTCCCTCCGACATATCGTGTGTAAATGTCCAACTAAATTTTATATATGCATCTTCTTGCCTAAATTGAAACATACCATTATAATATTCCATAAAGTCTGACGAACCTAGTAGCGACAAAATCTGGATTTGTTTATGTTCTTGAAAAATTGGATTTGGATGGGCACAATCCTTCTAATTTCTAGTTTGTATAGAGACCTATTGACAAATTGTGACAATAAATTGAATTCAGTGTTCACCTGTCATCTTTCACGTCTTCCATTATGAGATATGTGGCAATGAATGTTAACCCAAGCTTTAGCTAGCCTAGAGTACATGCATGGCCGAACTGTTTGTGAAAAGAACTAAAGTTTGAAACGAAGAAAATGAGACTTTACATAAGTCGTACGTGATGGAAACAAAATTGAGAAACTTAGACTTAACCTGTGAGAATTTGTTTGTCCAATTTTATGGTGTTTAACGTTGTCCGTCGTTTTGGCCATCGGATAAAATTAAACAATCTCTAAACTCATTTTTAATGGCACATCGTTTTAGACATTAGACAGGGTTACACACTCATACTCGTTACCAAGTTGGATATATGTACGGAAAACTTCTTCTTCTTTGGCAGGGATGGATCAAAGAACGCGTTTTACAAAGTTATACGTAATTTGTTTCCTGTTTGATATTGGATTGTTGTGCTTTTCAGTGTATGCATATAGTATTAAGCAAACAAACCATCAGTGCCATTTTGTTATGAAATTAACAACCTTTTTCGATTTACAATTGCAAAGGGATATAAAGAAAAAATTTACCAGAAAGCGTTAATGGTGATGGTGATTTGTTGAAATTCAACCATTAGTAACAAAGGGAAAAAAAAAAAAAAAAGACTTGTCAAACAAGCGTAAAGAAATCATTCACTCTGAACCTAGTGGGTGCAACAACTTGCTTAAGGTTGAACTAAGCTCGCCGCTGGAATCTGAGCACTTCTTGAATCAAAACCTAATCTGCCAACCTCAAACAACTCTCTCTTCTTTACACTCTTCTATAAAAGGACCGGCAGTTTCCACTTCATCAGTCGATTACATCAACTCTTATCAAGTTCTTAACATCAACCATTAATTCAATCATCAAAGGATATAGCTTCAAGTGACAATGGATGCTATTAACTTTATCCTTCCCAATCGTAACTGTTCCTTCTTACTGGGCTTAACTTGGCTTCTCCTTGTTCCGACCATTTCATTAACCAATGCAAAAACTCACTACCATGATTTTGTCGTAAGTCCTTAATTTTTCTCTTATCTTTCATGATTGCATATACTTCTTATCTCTTTTGTGTAATAATAGGAACCCTTACATTCTAAAAAGTTGAAATGTTGAAACAGATTCAAGCAACGAAAGTGAAGCGGCTGTGCAAGACTCACAATAGCATCACGGTTAATGGGATGTTCCCGGGACCAACCGTGGAAGTCAATAATGGAGACAGTCTGGTCATAAATGTACAAAATAGAGCCCGATATAATCTAACCATTCATTGGTAACCCATCTATAGCCCACTTCGCCTACTTTACATTCACTCGTGAGCATATATATCTGCACAAATACGGTATAGTGGAGGACTTTGTGATTTTGACACTGGAATATGTATTAGCTTGCAACTTTCCTAAGAACTTTCGTGGAAGCAGTAATTAATAACCATCATAGGTGCTTGTAGGTACGAAATAGTAAAGTGTTTGATAATTTATTTTGGCTGTGTAGGCATGGGATCAGGCAGATGAGGTCAGCATGGGCAGATGGGCCAGAATTCGTGACGCAATGCCCAATTAGACCAGGAGGAAGTTACACTTACAGGTTCACCGTCGAAGGACAAGAAGGGACACTATGGTGGCATGCTCATAGCTCATGGCTGAGAGCCACTGTTTATGGTGCTATGGTTATTCTCCCAAAAGAAGGATCTTCCTACCCCTTTCCCAAGCCTAAAAGAGAAACGCCTCTACTTCTTGGTATTAGTCAACTAGCACCAGTCTTATTTAACATTCTTAGTCGAATGAATAAATGGGTTTGATTGATTCATTAACAGGCGAATGGTGGGATGGTAACCCATTAGATGTGCAGAGAGAGGCAAGTAGAACCGGAGGTTCTCCAAATATCTCTGACGCATATACCATTAACGGTCAACCTGGTGATCTATACAACTGTTCCGCCAAAGGTAGGAAGAACGGTCCCTCTGAAAATTCTTATAATTTTTTCGTTAAGAAATAGACAAGGGAAAGAGTAAAAGTGATAAAAAAAAAAAAACAGGACATATTCCCATGTAGCGGTCCGAAAAACCATTACAGTTTGCAGAGCAAAATTGCCGTGCAACTTGCAACAGAAACATCTTTCTTAATTTCGTCGAAGATTTTGAAGACAACGAGGTTGTGAGTCTAACTGATGTGTACTTGTGTAGATACGGTCATTGTTCCGATAGATTCTGGCGAAACGCAGCTCCTCCGAGTCATCAACGCTGCCCTCAATCAACCACTTTTCTTCACAGTCGCGAACCACAGGTTCACGGTTGTTGGTGCTGACGCCTCCTATCTAAAACCCTTTATCACATCGGTCATCATGCTAGGACCTGGCCAAACCACCGACGTTTTAATTTCCGGGAACCAACCACCTGCCAGGTATTATATCGCAGCCCGTGCGTATCAAAGTGCGGTAAACGCACCTTTTCACAACACAACCACCACCGCCATTCTCGAGTACAAGTCCGCACCATGCCCTGTAAAGGACATATCAACCAACCCAATTATGCCACTGTTACCGGCATTCAACGATACAAACACTGTGACGGCGTTCAGCACCAGCCTCAGAAGTCCGCGGAAGGTAGAAGTCCCCACAGATATAGATGAGAATCTGTTCTTCACAGTTGGACTTGGACTCGATCCTTGTCCTAAAAACTTCAGAGCTAGGCGTTGTCAGGGGCCGAATGGCACTCGCTTCACTGCTAGCATGAACAATGTATCTTTTGTTTTTCCGTCGACCATTTCTTTACTCGATGCTCATCAACGAAATATTCCAGGAGTTTTCACGACTGATTTTCCTGCGAACCCGCCAGTTAAATTTGATTACACTGGTAACGTGAGCATGTCGCTTTGGCAACCTGTTCGTGGGACTAAATTGTACAAGTTGAAGTACGGATCAAGAGTGCAGATTGTGATACAAGATACGAGTATTGTGACTCCAGAGAATCACCCAATACATCTTCATGGATATGATTTCTACATAATCGCTGAAGGGTTTGGAAACTTCGATCCTAACAAGGATACATCAAAATTCAACCTTCTTGATCCACCAATGAGAAATACGGTCGCAGTACCGTCAAATGGATGGGCAGTCATCAGATTCGTTGCTGATAATCCAGGTACGTAAATGATGTTCTGCTTTTTACCATGTAATTAAATGAACTTATGCTAAATCTTTAAGATGTGTTTGCTTGTGATTGAATAGGTGTATGGATAATGCACTGTCACTTGGATGTTCATATCACGTGGGGTTTAGCAATGGCTTTCTTGGTTGAGAATGGAGTCGGGGAATTGCAGACTTTACAGGTACCTCCGCTGGATATGCCTGCATGTTAAGAACATTAACATACAGAGAGATTAGCCATCGTGTAAATCGTTAAATCCAACCGAATCCAATAGGGGTCGTTCATTTTTCACTTTTCAAAGTATTCGAGTTTCAGCGCCGTTGCTTTACCCTGCATTTGGGGTAATAGTTTCTGGTTTACATGTCTCTCTCCCTCTCTCGCTCTCTCTCGCCAATAGATAAAACCAAGGGTTCGGATGATGATGGTGCCCTTCCTACTTTTATTGCCATCTATCTGGTGACCAACCCGCATGACGATAGATTTCTAGCTGTATTTGTTTCCCCCGTTAAGAACATGTGCAACTTTCTTTCCGGTGATCTCTTCTTCTAATCCCTGAGTTGTCAGTCCTGTCCTATCATTTCATTTGTAACTGACTAAAAATATTACAGTCAATTTTTACAATTATTAATAATTAATTTTATACTAAAAAATATTGCGGTCAATTTTTTAATTATTATTAATTAATTTTATATTACTACAAATATTAATTATATAATCGAATCCATTTGAACTTACAACAAAGGTGGAGTTTATGATTCTGAATAAAGAATTGGTAACTCAATATATTGGCCCCAGGATTTGGGTTTATAGACAATAGACAAAGAAACGGGATCCAATACTGAACAGAAGAATTGTTTTCTTTTCCTTGTAAACTGAAAACTAGTTAGCTTGGACGCTCTTTAATAGGCTTTGTTCTGTAACAGACCCCCAAATTGGGGTTTCGTTGGAAATGTTTGGATAATTTCTAGGAACCAAATCTTCGGTCCCATTTATCCAATATCAACTCTAGTCCACTTATGTATAGCTATAGATTTTGATGGACCTATCAAAATTTATAACTGTACATGAGTGAAACAGAATTGATACTAGATAAATGAGACAAAAAAATTTGGAGCTCAATTTCTCTTGCAAGAAACAAAAAATAAATATTGACACCAATCACAAGAGTCACAGCAGACTTACGATCACATCATATATCGCAATAGGACAGACTTGCAGTTTGTGAGTTGGGACCTTTTCCTCAACTCATCGTGTATAGGACAATAACTACCTCAGCCTGTACAGTGTACATCACAGTAGGACTAGAATCACAGACAATTTGGGTCGTATTGACTTCACACATTTATATTTCTTAATTTTAAATTTGCTGATTTGTTACTCAACCATGTCCATGACAAAATCGTAAAAGCACAATTAAATTAGTGGCAAATAATTAAAACCAAGAGAGAGATTCGAGTATTGAACACTGAAGAGGCAACATGTATCTCTTTGCTATTTACTATCAGCCAACTGGAGTGTCGTTTCATGTTAGAAATATATATACAACAGTTTAGTTAGTTAGTCATACCTCTTTATCTGATAAGATGCAGTAGTCTTTCATCTTTCTCAATTCAGTTTTCTATCATAGTATCAGAGCAACATATTTCCACTTCCCTAGTTTTTCTAGATTCTAAGATTTCCAAATTTTCTTGCATTTTCTTTGCAAATAAACAAAAACTTTGTAGTTTCTTCTCAGTATTCTTTTCTTAAATCTATACTTAAAACCTGCTACTATGGCTGGTTTCAATACCTGGAATGCTAATAACTCTTCTGATTCAACGTCAAAACCAGAAGATAATCTTTCAAGTCCTTATTATCATCATGTGAATGAGAATCCCACTCTTGTTCTTATTCCTTCGGTTCTAACTAGACCAAATTATCATCAATGGCAAATAGCCCTAAAAATGTCACTTCTATCCAAGAAAAAACTAAGCTTTGTTGATGGATCGATTCTACAACAACTTCGTACAGATCCTTTGTTTATTCCTTGGGAAAGATTGTTGGGCACCGACTTGATTCCGAAACCCAACTCTTGCTTAATCATGAAACGTGAGCTTATTACCATGAAATCCATCAAAGTTTCAGTAATCACTTGGTCCCATTACAGAACATAACTTATTCCAATGAAGTCTTCTTAACTATCATCGATTCCTTTTCTTGCTTTGGTACCATAACTGTTGTGGTTCCGGTTGCGGAACCCAAACCTGGAGAATCATGATACTGAGCAAAATTTTCCTATAGGGTCATTTCTATGAACCCTTATTAGGCATCATCCCACAAGAGTGGTGTGCCCATAACAATCAAACATCCAAACAAACTTGTTACTTCTACTCAACCATATTACGAGAAAGGCAAAATGAACATACATAACTAAACTACTTCAATCTATCATTTCATTTCTAAAGCAACAAAGTTCGAAAAACTTTATTTACATATCAAAAGCCACACCATTGGTTTATTACAAAATATAAAATAAAAAATTTGAAGAAATTTTCTTAAGCTCATGATCGCTTGATCTCTATCTATCACTTGAAGATGGGACAGAAAGGAGGTGAGCTTGAAAGCTTGTGGATAATATTTTATAACAGAAAAATAAACAAAAACCATTGAAAACGTTCACTTATCATAAAAAAAATTCTCATTGAGTTCATAAAGAACTTGTTTCTAAAAATTCTCATCATGTAGTCAAAATCTCAAACTACAAAACATGAATGCATCAAAGTTGTTCACATAATATAAACACATAAGCACATCAGAATGGTTTGAGTGGATCCAAAACAAAGCGTGCTACGCATTTCCACATATTGGTCTTACGTAGCCGTGAACTTATGAGAGTCCATGAAAGAGCTCCATGCCATTAGTGGGCAGGCGGGAAAAGTCTTTTGTCAAAGTGCACTTGACTTAACTTAAGGGACTACCACAAACTCACATAACATGTATTTCATAACTTGTAAAACATATTGCCCAAAATGACACTTTTTCATAACTTGATTTTTCATAAACATGAGATATGTCAAAACCATGATTTCATAAACATGTCATCTTTTTTAAAAAATCACTTTCAAAGCCTTTTCATAATTCATCACACAATTCATAAAACAACATATTGAAATTTCTCAAATCATTCAAAAGCAATAAATGCAACACTTATGATGCAATTAAAATCTTTAAACTTCTTTGATTCAAAGAAAACATTAGTGGCTTATTTAATATATTATAATCATGTACCCACCTTGATTTTGTTGCTTATAGACTTGCTCAAAAATGCCTCTTCTCTTGTTCCTCTTACCTCTTTTGATCCCTTTACACATAACAAAAATCCCACTCAATAGGGTTGTCCACTGAAAATCCCTCAAAGCACATCACTAAAATTGGCTTTAGCATACTTAAACCCAAGCATTTTCTAAACTCCATTAACTAAAATCCTTTCAAAAATCCAAAAATTTTAAAATGATATTACCTTTATTCTTCACCAAATGAAGGGATCTTTAGCTCAAAAGGAAACTCTTCTCTTCCTCTTCCTTTTTCCTTTCTTGAACAACTTCAAAATTTCTCTTGAATATTAACACTATTGAAACCTTAACTTGTTTTCTCTTTTTTCTCTCCTTCTCTCTTCTCTTCATATTTCTCTCTCTTATTCATAAAACTCTCTCTTTTTCTCTTCAATTTTCGTTCTTATTTCTTCTTAAAATGACAACACTTCTTCTTCCAATTATGCCCTTAATGATTGAGAAATGTCCCATTTGCCCTTTCATTTATGCCTTATGTCTTTTATGCTTAAGTGTCTTGTCAAAAGTATCCTTGAATATTCTGGCATAACACTTTCTTCTAGAAAAATGGTCCCCATTGTCTTACGTTTCTAATGATACCAAAATCAATCCATTTGGTTCAAAACTTTAAAAGTATTGGCCCAAATATTTTAGGACTATTTTTATATTGAAACAATACATTATACTTAAATTATTCCCAGAAATTGGAAGTCTTAAAGACTGAATTAGATTTCAATTTCTTCATATCATTTGTAGCTCCATTTCTCTTGTTTATCTTGAAATAAGAATCATCTTACTTGGAGCTATATCGATGAATACATCATCAAAATACCAAAGTATGTTCAGTAAAACATCTCATTCATACTCTTCCAACCTATACCCTTACTTTGATTCAATCCATCTTTTTCAAATTAATACCAAATGCTATAAAAATCTAAGGAGGGACAGAAAAATGTGTTAAGAAACTATTGGTTCAAGAATCACTTCATTTTGAGGTCGGATGAAAAAGTTATGACAGATAGAATCAAACATGATTTTGCCCCCAGTCATATAGAACCTGTCTCGGGAAAAATCGCATAACTCTCTCTACAGATATCGGATTAAGATCATCTTAGGACGATTTCAAAGAGGACTTTGAGATATACAAATTTTGAGAAGACACCTTTCTCTAATTCAGCTTACTTCAATCCAAAATTTTCCTCGAATTCAGAACACGAATTTTACATTCATCCACCAATGTACTGCACCCAGTTCTCAAATTGATGACAAATTTTGAGACTCTTAAAGATAGAATTTAAATTTGATATCTTCATAAGAAATGTAGCCATATGTTTCTATTTTAATCCAAATTAAGAATCATCACGTTTGGATAACTTCGTGAACATTTTCCGGATCAAACACTCATGTTGTTTCACAATCTTTCCTTAACACAACTCGTACCAAGATCACCTTTTCTACTTCATTTACTCCTCATTCTCATCTCCATTTTTTAACTCGATACAATCCATAAAATTTGTAATCCATGATTAATCATAAACACCAATAACAGAACATATACATATGCACATATTCTTTATCAACTTACTACATATACTCAACTTCATTTTTGCTTTCATTGTACTCCTAACTTTTACTTTAATTCTTCCTTTTTCAAAATCCCTTATCCACCAAAAACACCAAAGCAAAACATGAATCTATCCACATTTCTCATTCACTACTTTATTATTTCCTATCATTTCGTGGTTCAAGAATTTTTTATTCGTTTGTTCTTTACTCATGACTAATCGCCAAAATTTCTCATTCAATAGTTCTAACTTCTAAGAAACGTTTGGGGTCCAACAAAGATGCAACAATTTGGTAATCTCTTGGTTTATTCATTCTGTTTCACCCTCTATTGCGCAATCGATTATTTGGTTGGAGTCTGTCTATAAGATCTAGAATGATCTCAAAGCTAGGTTTGCTCAAAGCAACTCTTTTCGTATTTGTGATCTTTAGCTTAAAATTTACAACTCTCAACTTATCTGTATATGCTTTTCAATTCACTAAGGATTGGTATAATCAGCTATTACAACTACTACAAGGGCTTCCATCTACCTCCCATCATGTTAATGCAGTAACTTTGCCGAGTCACATACAGACTGTAACATCCCGCCCCATTGGGAAGGGTAAACTGGTAAATTGGGACAGGCTAGGTTGTTGCATTTGCATATTTGAAATGTAAACATTCAATTGGCCTCGGCAATGCACATATAGGTAAATGCATTCATGACAATTTCCCGGCTTTTGATCGTGAATATGATATGAATTGTGAAATTATGAGATAATTAGATTTGATTATGATTTAATGAGAATTGAGGAATAATTGAGTTTAAATATTGAGTTGGAACAATATTTGAGTGACTGCCAATTGATAGCGGCTCTTCAGAAATTTTCTGAAAAATTCGGGAGAAAAAGGCCGGACCGAAAATCCTCCGAATGATGGACTGATTGGCTATATAGTGCTAGAATAATGGGTATATGGCAATGGAAAATTTAGGTATATGATTTTAGAAATTAATATGACGATCCATTGAAATTTGGAGATGAGCTGGACTGGAAATGAAATTGAAAAGAGAAAGAGATTTAAATGTTTTGAGAGGAAAAAGACAAGAGGCTTATTTGTCTATATATAATGCCTTAAGTTTTGAGATTTGAAGAAAAAGAACTCTTTCTTTCCTAGGGCACGATTGTTCCTCCTTTCCTTGTGATCTTCGATTCTTCCTTGGAGATTTTGTTTGCTCCTTCACTGTGATAGAAGAATAGCTTGAAACCTTGAGAGATGATGAAGATCTGTTGGAGTTTGAGAGTTCATCGTGGCTGTTTGAGGAAGGAATTTGGGTTGCAGAAGATCTGAGGTTTTATGCTTAATTGGTAAGTTAATGGTTTTAATGTTGTTATTTATTGTGTTAAATGCATACATGAGTTTAATTGTGAAGATTGGGGTAGTTATGGGTGAGTTATGGAGGTTTTTAGAGAGAGAAAATGGTGGAAATCGGATCGGAGAAGACGACCTACGACTCGCACGTCGCGACGTGCGCGAAGCCTTGCCGCGGCGAATTAACATTTAATTCGTCACGGCGAACGGAAAGGGAGACGTAGCGACGAGCCCAAAAAGGTTGGACGCCGCGGTGAGCACCTCTCGACGTCGCGGTGAGCGCAAGTCTTCCACGCCGCGACGAGCCCTCTTCCATGCGTCGCGGCGAGCCCAAGAGAAACGTTCGTCGCGGTGAGCGTCATTACACGTCGCGGTGAACGTCTGCTAGACACCGCGATGAACGGCTTGAGTTCGCGGCGAGGGAGAATTTCTGATTGGATTTAATTGGATTTTTGAGGCATAAATAATGGTGTAGACCTCCAATTGAGGTGATGTTTGATTCGTTGTGATCTAGATAAAGAGGTCTAAAATTGAGGAAAAGAATGAGAGTTTGAATTTAGGTTTTTGAGATCGCCATTAGTGAAAGACAGTTCAGAATGTGATTGTATTTCAACCAAATGATTGTACTTGGTAATTGGGGTATAATGTGAGACTTTGAAAGTAAATTCATTGCTACTGGGAATAATAGGAACTGAGCGTAAAGGATGAATTTGACCTAGAGAATAGCGCTATTGACTGTGAGATAATACCCTAGCGAGTATGACGTGATAAATTGACTGGCTATTAGAAATTGGGGAGTTCCGTATTATGCTATTGAATTGGGATTGAGTCATTATTGAGCAATTGAGTGAAAAATTAGAATTTGTCTAAGAAAGTGGAATTTGGAAATTTGCACCAGGAAAGGTCATGAATAGGCATCGTGCGTCTTTTATTTAAAGCATGTACATCATCAAATTATCTTTGACTGTGCATTAGTAATTGGGTAATTATTTGATTATTTTAGAGGCACCGATGGAACAATTCCACAGAAATTGTTGGGACTTCCAGACCGTAGCTCGGAAGTGCAGGTGAGTAACCTAGTTGGTTCCTCAGCCTTTATGTGTTTAATATTATATGCACTAATGCCATGCGGAGATATGGATGGATATATGTGTGTTTGATTTAATTGATTTCGGACCACGGGTGTCTGAAATATTGAATATGTGATATTGAAGTGCTATTGTGTGTACATGACTACGAATGCATCAATGAAATAAATCATAAATGTATATGACTGAATTACCGGGCTGAAAGTCCGAAGTAAAAGGGGAAATGGAATTGAAATGTATATGACTGTAAATGGAAATTGGAACATGTGCATTCATGCATAATGCCATGATCAGATAATGACAGTTGTGACCGGAGCAGCCAACGATTTTCAGAGCTTAAAGCTTAACGCAATCAGGGCCTCTAGCCCAACGTATTTGTTAGAGCCACAGGCTCAATGATCAGGGCTTCAAGCCCAACGTAATACCGAGCCTCAAGCTCGAGGGGAGTTAGTGCATACCCTGAGGGCTCTCCTACTCCCTAGACGCGTCTGTTGAATATTGATCACTGATAGGCGCTCGGTCACAACACCATAATAAACTGGACAGTGTCACATATGCATTGGATATATAAATGATTAAATGTGGATAGTGTGACATCTCTGACAGTGATGTATGTGATACTGTGAATATGCATGAGTTGGGTGAAACATCGATGATGGTTTCTCTCTGAGTTCGCAAACTCACCCAACATTGCAATTATTTTTCAGGAACTGGAGATTACCCGGTTAGTGAAATGGGAGTATGATTACGGCAAGAGAGTCAGAATTTGAAGTCGGGATCAGTTCGCGTCTGCATTTGTGTTATTCTGATTTATGTGTAAATTTGTATTTCCGCATATTTGGACTGTTATTTAGAGGGCCCAATTGATTAATTCTGTATTGCTATTTGTTTACTGAAATAGTATTTTGATGGAAAAAATTTTTTGTATCGTGGGCCCAAATTGTTTAATGATTTCTGTGCACTTGTTTGTTTCCAAAAAGTACAAAATTGTTTTACGAAATTTCTAAACGGATTTGAGTGCTCTAGTACGCCACCCTCGCGGGGCGCGGGCTCGGATATCACCATCGATATCGGGTTCGGGTCTGGTGGGAGTGGGGTGCTACACAGACAAAGTCAACCTCAGGTTTGCTTCCTTTAAACTGTGAGAAAAATCCACACATTTCTTTAAATATTTCTACTATCAATCATCCTCAATACAATGAATGGATTATTGATGCTGATGCTACAGATCATATGGCATGTTCTTTAGCATTTTTTCACTCTTATCAATTTGTTCATGATTTTTTTATCAGTCTTCCTAACAAATGTAGAGTTCGCGTTACTCATATGGGCATTGTTTATTTGAATAACTCTATAAAACTTCTAAAAGTTTTATATGTGCTAGAATTTACTTTTAATCTATTATCTATTATTAAATTAGTTGATGATCTTTCTTGCTTCATAACTGTTTCATCTTCTCATTGTATAATCCAGAGTATCCAACCATGGAAGATGATTGGGGGTGGGTTTACTGAGCATTCCCAAGGATTATACAAGCTACATTCTAGTGTAGTTTTACTTATTTCAAATGCTACTATTGTTAATTCTGTTACATGTAATAAAAAAACTTCAACACTATGGCATACTAGGCTAGGCCATCTTTCTTTTCCTAGATTAAAATTGTTAGTTCCTTAGGTTTCTAATATTGAACCTTGTGAAATATATCATATGTAAAAAAAAAAAGATTACCTTTTCCTATCAGCACTTCTGTTACCAATGCTATTTTTGATCTAATTCATATTGACATTTTGGGATATAATTATGCTCCCATTTTTAAAGTTTAATGTTCCAATTTTTTTATGAATCAAAAGGAATAGTTCATCATTCTTCTTGAGTTAAAAATCCTCAACAAAACAATATTGTGGAAAGAAAACATCAACACATTTTAAATGTGACAAAGGCACTAAGATTTTTGGCAAACTTAACTATACATTTCTTGGGAGAATGTGTGCTACATGCCATTTATTTGATCAATAGAATACCCACTTCTATTCCCAATAACATATCACCTTTCGAAGCATTATATTCTAAACCACCAAATTTTAATAATTTGAGAGTTTTTGGTTGTCTTGCTTTTGTTTCTAATCATTTTAACATTAAAAACAAATTTGATTCCAAAAGCATCAAATCTTTTTTCTTTAGTTTCTCTCCAGGTATTAAAGATTTTAAACTTTTTGATCTTAAAGCTCAAAAGATCTTTACCTCTCAAGATGTTTCTTTTTATGAACATATATTTCCTTTTTCAAAACTACATACTGATATGCAGTTATCTGATAATCAAAATAATGCTCACCAACTTTCTAAAGTTTTTTCTTATTCTAAACTAACCTGTAAGTATTTTGCATTTGCAGTTGTAGTTGTAGTTGATCAAGATTATTAGCCACAAAAGTTATGAACAAATAGTTAGACATAAATCTTAGAGACATGCGATGAAAGCAGACCCTACAGTAAAATAACACCTGGAAGCTGGTTGATCTGCCTTCTAGAAAGAAAACAATCATTAAGTGGGTTTTCAAAATAAAAAGAAAAGTTGATGGTTCGGTGGATAGATACAAGGCTAGGCTAGTTGCTAAAGGCTATACCCAGCAAGAGGGCATAGATTTTTTGGATACTTTCAGTCCATTTACTAAAATGACTACAGTTTAACTTCTCCTTGCATTAGCAGCAACCAAAGGGTGGTATTTACATCAACTTGACATCAACAATGCATTTCTTCATAGAGATTTTAATGAAGAAGTGTACATGCAGCTTCCTAAGGCCTATGAAGGTAACAGAAACATGGTTTGCAGATTGGTTAAATCCCTTTATGGATTAAAATAGGCTAGTTGTCAATGGAATGTTAAATTAACTTCAGCATTACTTCAATATGGTTTCAAACAAGCCACTTCAGATCAAACTTTGTTTTTTAAAACTGGATGTGCAGGTTTCATGACACTTTTAGTATTTATTGATGATGTCATAGTAGCCAACAATGACTTGGAAGCAATTCACAACATCAAATAGCACCTACATGATGCCTTTACAATTAAAGATCTTGGAGAACTCAAGTTTTTCCTTGGATTTGAGGTAACACGAATAAAGCTGAAGTGAATCACACATTAATACAGCACTTAAAAACACAATAGAATGCACTAGAAGGGGGGTTGAATTGTGTATTCCCCTTTTTGAATATCTTTTAGTATTACTTGTTAGAATTAAGATTCTTTACAGAATTCTTATTAATCCTGATTGATCAAACTTTTCAATGCTAAGTATATGAATAGTAAATAAAGATCAACTTTGAAACTAAAAGTGAGATAGAGAGTGAGAGTAGTAGACACGCAGATTTATCCTAGTTCACCCCAAACCGTGGGCTACGTCCAGTCCTCAGAGTTTCTTATGAGATTTCACTATTTCTTCAAACGTTACAGTATTCTTTCACGAGCCTCTTCAGGTCTCTACAACCAGTATTCTTTCACACTTAGCCTCTGCAGGCTATCTATACAACTTTTCTTTTCAAAAAATATTTGAACACTCTGTTACAGAAGGATAGCGTTCAGCTAATTCGCACTTAATCGCTTTTTCTTCGCTTTGTGTAATTTTTCTCAAAACAGCAAGCTCTTCAGTTTTCGACTTCGACTTGTATTTATAGACTTCGTCTCTAACAGCTTCTTGATTCTTGAATCTTGAATCTTTAAAGAAACGGTTAATCATTTGAGTTTTGTAACTAACTCGAACTGACTCTTGTGTCTGTTTCTTTTCTGCGTCTGCGTCTGCGTTTGCGTCTGCGTCTGCTTTTGTTTCTGCGTCTGTATCTACATTTGCGTCTGCATCTTTTATTGTCTTGTGTCATCTGCGTCTGTATCTACATTTGCGTCTGCGTCTTTTATTGTCTTGTGTCATCTACGTCTGTGTTGACTTTTTCCTTTGACAAACTTAAATACGTGTTTTGATTTATGCATGTGCATCAGATCGACTTTTTCAACTTAGTGCATGTCAACTTCGTGCAGATACGTCATCTTAAATACATCTCTCGAATTAAATACATATCGTCATCTTAAATCAGATACGAATTAAATGCAGATATCGTCTGTGTCGTTTTGTTTTCTTGTATTTGATCTCACTATGTTTGTTATACATCAAAATCATTTTTATGTAAAGTCATTTTGACTTAACAATCTCCCCCTTTTTGAGTATAACAAATTACATACAAGAAAAGAAAACACAACAAAACAAAACAAACAGATGTTGCAAAAACTTATCTTCTTCCTGTCTTCGTCTGTTGTGGTCACACCTTCTTCATCTGAACATCCTCTCCTCTTCTGATTATTTTCTTCTTTTCCTGCTCTCCCCCTATTTGTTATAATCAAAAATGATTATCGATTCTGGTTCTTCAGCAGTTCTGCTATCATCTTCTTTAGATCATTCACCGTCTCCTTCATGTCATTGAGTTCACCACGTAATCTACTGACTTCATCTGACGAAGAGGCTTGATCTCGCTCACACGATGGAGGAGCGAAAGGAATTGTAGTAGTATAGGCATCAGAGGATGGAGTGTAGTCTTCATTAATCTCAAAAGTCGGTGGACGAATGAATGTTGCAGCTTCAGGAAGATTTAGATCAAAAGGAACTGGCAGCATCAACAACTGTCTTCCTTGCAGGGATAGGGCATGTTCTTCGATAGACAGTGTATTAGACAAAGGGCTAATACGAAGAGTCATCAACAAGGAACTCGATAAATGTTCATGTTTTATACTTCCCCTCTTGGGCGGTCTTCCGACGATTTGTATGGCTGCAGCTCGCTTGATCTGGTCTTGTGCGAGAATGCATGCTTTATCAATTTTCCGCGACTTCTTCGCAATCGATCTGCATGACGATCATCATCAACATTATCTTGAAAATAATTTTGACTTTCCTTTGTAAAATCTTTTGGACACCTTGGTTGAATATCTAGAACAACCTTTATCTCTGTGTTCTCGTGATTGGGAACATAGTACACGGTGGGTGGGGGCGTCTTGAGGGATATGGCAAATGATCGAGAAGCCTCAAGATATCATAAAAGACTTCTCTTTTCATTTAGTAATCGCCACGTGATACCATTAATTAACATAGGTTGCACCAGAGCTACTATTTTCTTCACCGTTCAACACCGATTATAATAGCATTGCTCGATTGGTAATAACTTCTACCAATTTGATTTCCACTTATATTTTCTCAAGAACTTCGGTAGTTATATACCTTCGACTTGGTTCATCATCACCAAATCTGATCTGCAGCTTGCTTCGTTGTGTTCCTTAGAAGTTTCTGAACCGCCATTCTTCTGCTGGTTCCTCCTTTATAATGCCAGTGTCTCATGAACCGTGCTTTCATCCATCGGTTCTTCTTGTTGAGCACTAGGAATTTCTTGAATCTGTATAATGCTCGGTTTACATTCAACTTGAACATGTCAATGCAGACTCTTTTGTAGACTAACGTCCTCGGCGGTTGAGATGCTCTTCTTTTGACTAACCTTCTTAGTCTTTTTCTGCCTTGATTAGTTTTGCTGATTTCTTCACAGTGAGATTTTCCTTTAACAGATGTTTCTTTTCTCTTCCTCTCGGTCTCTTTAGATCTTCCGCGTATCCTCTTCCGAATAAAGACTAAGGATCTTGTGGCTTTGGCTGCACAAGATTTAGAAGTTTCTTCTCGCCTTTGTTCTCTGGCAATCTTCTCTTCCTGTTGCCTCAGAGTCCTGATTCTTGGAGATCTCTTGGCTTTCTTCACAACTTCGCTCAAGAGACTTTCTCCTTGTCTCTTTGGCGCACTTTGCTTTGCCCTCTGAGATTGACTTTCTTCTGCGACAAGAGGACTCGCCATTTTCATGAGAGGTCTCCCTAGCACTCTCCTTAATTCGGCGATGGCGATTTGATACTTCTGAAGCGATTGAGATCTTGAGGCAGAGTCTTCTTCAATATACGCTCCCCCTCAATTCTTGGTTTCTTTGAAGAACCGGCGTGATCTTTGGCTACTGTATTCAGACCCATCCACCGAATAGTATGAACATCAATCTTGCTCTTCATCGAAGCAGTTAATCTTATACCTTAGTGCGATTTAATCTGGATTCCATAAAGATCTTCGTCAAAATCATACCATAAGGATAATCGAAGTTTCCTTTAACCCATAACCATATAGTGAAAGATTAAGAAGGGTAGATCTATAGGATTTCGATTGAGAAGAAAGAAAAGACATTGTTCGTCTAAAGTAGTCACCAAATGCCTTGAACCAACTCTAGGAAGAATGCAATTGAACAGGATTGCATGCAGAACCCTAGCCTTTGGAATCAGATTTGATGTCTTCCTTTCTCTTGAATCATTTGTGCCATAGAGCTGCCTCTTGACATCTTCTTCTTTCATTCCAACTGAGGACATCCATCCGGCCTTGGTAGACAGTTTTTCACCAACGGATGGGCAATCGCCATTTTCCTTATCAAATCCTTTGTGACAATAACTGATATTCTATCCACAGAGGATACAATAGTGTCTTCTGTCAGACGAGCGTTCTTCCAGAACTCATATACCTCATTTATATAGACAGGTTCTTGTATCTGAAAGAAGTTCTTCTAGCCAGCTCTTATAATCTCAGGTTCTACATCCATGCCGTCACCCCTTAGTGATTCAAAGTTCACAAGTCTTCCATAAATCATTCTTTGCTTCCATTGTATAGAGCGAAAGATTATCTTCTGGAAAGCTTTTGAGTGAGAAGATTTTGAGAGAATTGGTAAAGTAGAAATGAACCGTCAGGAGATGATGAAAAGACTGCTATAATATCATCTTCAGTCTACTTATAGGGTTATGAACTGATGGGTTCTCGAATCATTAAGAACCTCGAGTTTATCAGATATTTCCCTCCAAAAATCTTCCTTGTGAGAAAAGTTACTAGCTGTAACTCACTGTGTATAACGCCGTTAGTTTCTCACGTTATTTTAGCCTAACTGCTCATTTAGCATCACCATATTGAGATTGCATCTTATCTTCTGAAAACGTTCTTCACTCAGTGGTTTAGTGAAGATGTCCGCCCATTGAAGCTCTGTTTCAACGAACATTAGAAGCACCATCTTTCTCTGAACGTAGTCTCTCAGGAAATGATGTCTGACTTCTATATGCTTTACTCTGGAATGCTGAATTGGATTCTTTGATAGGTTTATTGCACTGGTGTTGTCGTAATAAATTGGAATCTCCTCCTCCTTAATCAATAGTCTTCAAGTCGATACTTGATCCACAACATGTGAGCAAAGAATTCTTGCGGATATGTATTCTGCTTCATCGGTTGATAGAGCAATTGAGCTTTGTCTCTTGCTTGACCAGGAGACTAGATTTCCTCCAAGAAAGTGACATCCTCCACTTGTGCTCTTTCTTTCGATTCTATCTCCGGCATAGTCCGCATCACAGTATCCGATTAACCTGAAATCATTACCTTTCTCAAACATTAAGCAAAGATCAGTAGTACCTGCGAGATATCTCAAAATTCTTTTAACAGCAGTAAAATGAGACTCTCTAGGATCGGCTTGAAATCTTGCACACAAGCATACACTGAATAGAATATCAGGTCTACTTACTGTAAGATACAATAAAGAACCGATCATCCCTCTATATAGGGTTTGATCCACCTTCTTACCAAGTTCGTCTTTCGACAAAAGGTTTGAAGGATGCATCGGAGTTGCCATTGGCTTCACATTATTCATGTCAAACTTATTCAACAACTCTTTCACATACTTCTGTTGATGAATGAAGATCTTCTCTTTGGTCTGCTTAACTTGCAACCCAAGAAAGAACTTTAATTCACCCATCATACTCATTTCAAATTCTCTTTTCATTAGTCTCTCAAACTTTAAACACAACTCTTTTGTAGTAGCACCAAAGATAATATCATCAACGTAGATCCGTCTTAAGATAAAATCATTCTCAAAACTCTTTCTAAAGAGCGTCTTATCAACTTGACCTCTGTTGAAACCATTTTCTATTAAGAAGGTACTCAGACGATCATACCAAGCTCTAGGGCTTGCATTAGGCGTATAAGGCTTTGTGAAGTCTATAGACATAATCTGGATTTTAACATCTTCAAAGCCGGAGGTTGTTTCACATAGACTTCTTCGCCTATAAAGCCATTCGAAATGCACTCTTAACATCCATCCGAAACAACTTTATATCGTGACAGATTGCATATGCCAACAAAATCCTTATAGCTTCAAGTCTCGCCATTTGGAGCATATGTTTCGTTGTAGTCTATTCCTTCTTGCCGATTGTAACCTTATGCTACTAATCGGCCTTATTACGACTCACTCTTCTGATTCGCCTAACTTATTCTTGAAAACCCATCTTGTTCCTATAATGGATTTCTTAGGAGGTTTTAGAACTAAGGACCGACGTTATTCCTTGTGAATTGGTTCACTCTTCTTGCATGGCTAACACGCAAGCTTCTTCTTGAAGAGCTTCCTCAACCTTCTTAGGTTTTACTTGTAGATAAAAGCTACATTAGCTTCTCGTCGAATCGGACCTTGTCCTAACTCCTTCGAGGTCTCACCGATAATTAACTCTTCTAGATGAGAACTTTTATACTTCCAATCTCGCCTTAGTTCTATAGTTTCGGAATATCTTCAATCTTATTCTCATGAGTGTCCGACGAGGAGTTTCGAGGCATCATCTAGGTTCTTTGAAGGACCTTCAATCTCCATGTCATCTTCCTTATGGGTTTGAGAACTATCATCAAATTTGACATGGATCGCCTCTTCAACAGCCTTTGAAGTCGTTGTAAACTCGAAATGCCTTAGGCGATAATGAGTAACCTAGAAATATTCTGGATAGGTCTTTGAATCGAATTTATCCAACAGCTCTCTCGTATTCGAATGGAACATTTGCACCAATGGATGAAAGTAGGATATGCTTGGTCTTCTTCCATTCCATAACTCGTAAGGAGTTTTCTTCAACATAGGTCGCAACAAGATCCTATTCGAATATAGCATCTTTGTATTCACGACTTCCTTGAAATACTTAGGAAGATTCGTCTCACATAGCATAGTCCTTGCCATCTCTTGAATCGTCCTATTCTTTCTCTCAACAACTCCATTTTGTTGTGGAGTTCTAGGCCGAAAGTTGTGGGAAATTCCATTCTCCTCACATAAAACTCTAAACTTCTCATTCTCAAATTCTCCGCCATGATCACTCCCGATACTAGCTATAGACATTCCTTTTCATTCTCAGAACTTTACGGATAGAGTTCTAAAGTACTTAAAAGACTCATCTTTGTGTGATAAAACAATATCCAACAAAATCGAGTAAAATCATCAACAATGACAAGTCCATATTTCTTTACGCTAAGACTTAATGTCCTTGTAGGACCAAACAAATCCATATGTAATAGTTCTAAAGGTCTTGAAGAAGTTACAAAATTTTTAAGAGAAAGAGGTTTTAACTTTGTTTTCCTTTCAAACAATTTTCACGAAAAATTCTTTGTCAAAACTTATTTTTGGTAAACCTCTTACCAAATCATGTTTTACCAATTTTGAAATATGTTTCAAAGAGACATGACCTAGCTTTTTATGCCGATTAGTCTTTCTTCTTGTAAGATAGAAAACATGAGATATTTTGACTTTGAAAATCTTCTAAGTTGATTTTGTAAAGGTTGTTTCTTCTCTTGGCGAGAGAAAAGTATAGACCCATCTTTGTTTCGACTTCACAAAGATTTTGATTGAATGTAACTATAAAACCGTAATCACACAACCGACTCACACTAATCAAGTTATGCTTTAGACCATCAACAAGCAGTACATTATTTATGCATGCAAAGGAATCTTTACCTATTTTCCTGATTCCAATGATTTTGCCCTACTGGTTGTCTCTGAAAGTTACTGATCCTCCCTTCTTATACTGAAGGTCTAGGAACATAGACCTTCTTCCCGTCATGTGTCGCGAGCATCCACTGTCTAAATACCAATGGTGCTTGCCGTATCTTCCAAGGAAGGATATCTGCAGGAGAAACTATTTTATTTCTTGGTACCCAAATTTTCTTGGGTCCTTTATGGTTAGTAGTATGCACATGATATGATCTTTGATGCATATTACTCAGACGTTGATTAAAATATGTTATCCTATTTCTTCCTTTTTGAGAGACAAATTTATTACGAGACTGAGTATTGTTTCCAGTAAAACCTAATCCAGTCTTATCACTAGGATGTCTACATTTTCCTAGCATATCATTCATTTTCTTTGTACTCTCTGTGAAGGTAACTAGATCAGCTGATAGATTCTTGATCCTCAGTTTGAGTTGATTAATCTCATCCGATCATCTCTACAAGTTTCCTTTAACTTCTAACTACTTTTTAAGCAAATATTTTCTCTCCTATTTTCTCAAGATTTAATATTCTCTCAGATACTTTTTCTTCAACAACTTGTCTTGTTTCGTAATAGTATGAGAATCTTCTAACAGTTCTGAATATGCATCATGCAAATTTTCGTAGTAGGATTTTACCTCCTCATCACTATCTTCCTCGGCCATTAGGCAAATGTTTGCATGTTCTGATGACTCGAAGCCTGTATCTGATTCAGATGAATCTAGGTCCTCCCATGTTGCCATCATGCTTTTCTTGCCTTCTCTACTCTTCATGGGTTTCTTCTTGAGAGTAGGGCATTCAGACTTGTAGTGTCCAGGCTGATTGCACTCGTAACAAATGATAGAAGACTTTTATGGCATAGCTTCATCTTTTCCATTCTTTCTGAATGTCTGGTTACTTCTGGGCTTCTTCTTCCACATGCATCTTATCTTTCTGGAAATGAAAGATAATTCGTCATCTTCATCACTCGATTCTGAATCTGATTGGCTAGAGTTGTCATCCCTTGATTCTTCAATTTTCAATGCTTTTGATGACTTCCTCCTTCTCTCGAGTCTTATGATTCTTTTGTCCGACCTTCGCTATTGACTTCTCTCGCTTGGGCTTATCTTGACGTTGAGTTCAACTTCATGAATCTTTAAGGATCCCAAGAACTCATCTAGCTTTAATATGCTCAAGTCTTTGGCTTCTTACCGCCAGAACTTTTGGTCTCCATCTCTTAGGAAGACTTCTTAGAATCTTGCGAACGTGATCTTGATTATTGTATGTCCTTCCAAGAGCTTTCAATCCATTGATAATTGTTTGAAATCTTCCAAACATTTGATCAATAGATTCTTCATCTTCCATCCTAAAAGTTCATATTGATGTACAAGAATACTTATCTTGGATTTCTTAACTTGACTTGTGCCTTCATGAGCAATGGACAATGTGTCCCACATTTCTTTTCTTTGTGTCGCAACCATGCACTTTGTCGTACTCGCTTCTACTTAGGGCACACGTTAAGAAAAATTTCGTCTTTGAATTCAGTTGTATTCTTGCTTTCTGATCATCCGTCCATCTGCTTCGTGGAATAGAACTACCTTCGTCATCTACAGGTATATAGGGTCCGTTTTCTATTATGTCCCAAAGGTCTACATGTGTAGATTCGATGAATAACCGCATCCTATCTTTCCAAAGAATGATAGTCTTCTATATTGAATCTTTGGAGGTCTAGTGATTGAGGCTCCTTCAATATGTATACATGTGACTCATCCATTATCTTTAATCCACACTTCGCCAAAGTGATTCTTGGATACCAAGCTCTGATACCAATTGAAGTGAATCACACGTTAATACAACACTTAAAAACACAATAGAATGCACTAGAAGGGGGGGTTGAATTGTGTATTCCCCTTTTTGAATATCTTTTAGTATTACTTGTTAGAATTAAGATTCTTCTGAAATTCTTATTAATCTGATTGATCAAACTTTTCAATGCTAAGTATATGAATAGTAAATAAAGATCAACTTTGAAACTAAAAGTGAGATAGAGAGTGAGAGTAGTAGACACGCAGATTTATCCTGGTTCACCCCAAACCGTGGGCTACGTCCATTCCTCAGAGTTTCTTCTGAGATTTCACTATCTCTTCAAACGTTACAGTATTCTTTCACGAGCCTCTTCAGGTCTCTACAACCAAGATTCTTTCACACTTAG
Organism: Erythroxylum novogranatense; assembly: GCA_029891385.1. Classification (NCBI taxonomy): domain Eukaryota; kingdom Viridiplantae; phylum Streptophyta; class Magnoliopsida; order Malpighiales; family Erythroxylaceae; genus Erythroxylum; species Erythroxylum novogranatense. Next base: position 69,205,499 of record CM057226.1, on the reverse strand, counting down.
CCTCTGCAGTTATCTCAGATAACTTTTCTTTTGAAAATATTTGAACACTCTATTATGTAAGGATAGCGTTCAGCTAATTCGCACTTAATCGCTTTTTCTTCGCTTTGTGTAATTTTTCTCAAAACAGCAAGCTCTTTAATTTTTGACTTCGACTTGTATTTATAGCCTTCGTCTCTAACTGCTTCTTGATTCTTGAATCTTGAATCTTTAAAGAAACGGTTAATCATTTGAGTTCTGTAACTAACTCGAGCTGACTCTTGCGTCTGTTTCTTTTCTGCGTCTGCGTCTGCGTCTGCGTCTGCGTCTGCGTCTGCGTCTGCATCTGCGTCTGCGTCTGCGTCTGCGTCTGCGTCTGCTTTTGTTTCTGTGTCTGTATCTACATTTGCATCTGCGTCTTTTATTGTCTTGTGTCATCTGCGTCTGTATCTACATTTGCGTCTGCGTCTTTTATTGTCTTGTGTCATCTGCGTCAGTGTTGACTTTTTCCTTTGACAAACTTCGCCTGTGTTTTGATTTGTGCGTAAAGCCTCAGATCGACTTTTTCAACTTAGTGCAGGTCAACTTCGCCTCAGATACGCCATCTTCGCTCTGTCTCTCAATTAAATCAGATACGTCATCTTCGCCTCAGATACATCTCGTGATCGTTTTGTTTTTCTTATATTTGATCTCACTATGTTTGTTATACATCAAAATCATTTTTATGTAAATTCATTTTGACTTAACAAAAGCAAGGCATTAATATTTGCCAAAAGAAGTACACATTGGACTTGCTCAAAGACGCTGAGTTTTTAGACTCCAAACTAGTATCAGCATTGATTTTACCAAAGACAAAGCTCTCGAAGGATGCAGGAGAGAAATTGGAGGATGTTATACATTATAGAATGTTAATTGGCAAACTTCAATACCTGACTACAACTAGACCAGACATCATATTTATTTTCCAATAATTGGCACAATTTCTCGACTCTCCTACATCGGATCATTTTTTTATTGCTTATAGAGTATTACGGTATTTAAAGGGAACTATAGGATAAGGTCTTTTCTTTCTTTTCTTTTGATAGTGAAGTTAAGCTCAAAGCTTTCTCAAATTCAGATTGGAGAATTTGTCTAGACACTAGAAGTTCTATTATTGGATATTGTGTGTTTCTTGGTTCTTCTTTAATTTCTTGGAAAATCAAGAAATAAACCTGAAGTAAATCACACGTTAGTACAATGCTTATAATACGATAGTGAATACACGAGAAGGGGGGGTTGAATTGTGTATTCCTCTTTTTGAAAACTCTTCCAAAACTGTTTCGTTAAAACCAAGTTCTTTTACAGAAACTTCAGTACGTTTCAGTTAATCAAAACTTTGAAAACTTGTTTCAAAAATTAAGTAATAACAAAACTTTGAACTTTAAGAGATATAGGGTAGAGAGAAGTTGACACAACGATTTTATCCTGGTTCACCCCAAACCGTGGGTTACGTCCAGTCCTCAGAGTTCTTTCTGAGATTTCACTATCTCTTCAAAGTATACAAGTATTCTTTTCGAGCCTCTTCAGGTCTCTACACTCAGTATTCTTTCACTCTTAGCCTCTGCAGGTCTCTACACTCAATATTCTTTCACTCTTAGCCTCTGCAGGCTATCTGTACTACTTTCTTACAAAAGTATTGAAAATTTGTTACAGTAAAACTAGCTCTCAGCTAATTTTGCATAGTAATCTCACAAAACCTTTTCGTTCGTGTAATGTTCAATAATAATCTCTTTTTCTCTAACATTGCAATTTTCGACTTCAACTTATATTTATAGTCTTCGTTTGTAACTACTTCTTGATTCTTGAATCTTAAATCTTGAATCTTGAAAGAAACGGTTAATCAGTTGAGTTATGTAACTAACTCGAACTGACTCTTGCGTCTTCTTTTGAATTCTGCGTCTGTTTTTCTCCGTCTTATATTTTTGCGTCTGCGTCTACTTCTCCCTTTGAGTCTGCTTCTTCCTTTGCGTCTGCGTCTATTTTTCATTTTACGTCTGCGTTTGCTTTTCATTTTGCATCTGCGTCTGCATTTCACTTTGTGTCTGCGTTTACGTCTGCTTTTCACTTTGCGTCTACGTCTGCTTTTCACTTTGCGTCTGCTTCTGCTTTTCATTTTGCATCTACATCTGTGTTTGCGTTTTATTTTGCGTCTGCATCTGCGTCTGTTTTTCATTCTCCGTCTATCTGTTTCCTATTTTGCTTATACTTTTATTGCTTCTTTGTTATTCATCAAAATCATATATATGTAAAGTCATTTTGACTTAACAATCTCCCCCTTTTTGATGATAACAGATTATACACATAAAAAGAAAACAAAATACAATGTTTAAAACAAAAAAAAACTTATCTTCAAAAATCTTCTTTTTCTTCTTCCTTTCTTTTCTTCGTCTCCTTCAATCACACCCTTTGAGATTCTTTTCTGCTCATTCTCTTCTCCTCTGCTCATTCTCTTCTCCCCCTATTTGTTATAATAAAAAATGATTAATGACGACGACTCTTCATCAGTTCTGTCATCATCTTCTTCAAATCATTCATCGTCTCCTTTATCTCGTTGACTTCTCCGCGTAATTTGCTGATTTCAGATTGGGAGTCACACAGTGAGGAGGATTTATCATTATCTGCTGAGGGTGCAGTGAACGCAATTGTTGTAGCATATGCGTCCGAGGATGGAATGTAATTTTCTCGAATCGCAAATGTGGGTGGATGAACGAATAGATTTGACTCTGGAAGGTCTAAATCAAAAGGAGCAGGTAGCATTAGCAACTGTCTTCCTTGCAGGGGTATGACTTCAGCTTCAATAGACAGTGTATTAGATAAAGGCCTAATACGCAAAACTGTCTGGACAAGGTATTCAATAAACGACCCTGTAATCAATCGTCCCCCTACTGGATAGTATTCATACTTATCTGTATAGCTACAACTAGCTCCATCAGTATTCTCCTTTGAAGCGCATGCTTCATCAATTCGACGCACTTCATCTTCAATTTGATCTGTGGACAGATCATCACTGATTTCTTTAGGATACAGCTTCGACTTCCCCTTATTCAAATCCAAAGGATATCTTGGCTGAATATCCGGTACAACCTTTATTTCGGTCTTCTCTGTGATTGGATAAACAGTACACGGTTTGTTGGACATTTTTGTAGGGTATGGTTTTGTAGCAGCATCCCTCAAGACATCATAGATAGTCTTTTCATCTTCATTCAGTAAATGCCATGTTTCACTATTTATCGAAATAGGTTGTACGACAGCCATTATCTTCTTCCTTGGTTGATTACAGATGGCGATTGCAGTCCTCCTTTTAGTAACAACTTCAACCATTCTGATCTTCAACTTGTATCTTCTCAAAAATTTAGAATAGTTGAATACAATCAAACCAGCTTCATCATTTTTCTCCTATGGTACCTGAACCAAGTTTGGTTCTGCTATTGCCTCTGGTTGAGCTTCAATAGGATTCTCCTGAGCCAGGCTTAGCTCCTCTGGTTCCTCCTGTTGAGCAGTGAGAATATCATGAACTCTGCTATGCTCAATTTCCTTTTCCTTTTGAGTAGCATTGAAGGTATCTTTCTTTCGACTAACTTCCCATTAGTGGACACACTCTTCTTCCGACTAATCTTCTTAGTCTTTTCTTCTGCTTCAGTCAGTCTCGAAGTTTTCTGCACTTGAGATTTTTCCTTCTCAGACTCTTACTTTCTCTTCTTCTTAGTCTCTTTAGCCTGTTTGGCTGAATCTTCTTCTAAAATTGAGACTAGAGATCTTGTTCCCTTCGGTACTCGAGATCCAGATACTTCTGCTTGACTATGCTCTCTGGCTCTCTTGTCTTCCTATTGTCGCAGAGTGCGAATCCTAGGTGATCCCTTCACCTTTTTAGAGATCTCACCCAAAAGATTCTCTCCTTTTCTTTTCTGCGCACCTTCTTCTCTTCTTCGAACTGGGCTCACTTCTCTTTGAGGACTTGCCTGTTTTATCAACTGTCTACCCGATAGTTTTCTTCTTTCATCTATCAGTAATCTCATACTTGCTTGAGATTTAGAGCTTGTGGCGGGAGACTTCTTCAATAACTGCTCCCCCTCAGTTCTAGCTTTCTTTGTAGACTCTGCTTCTACTTTCACCACAGTCTTCAAGCCCATTCTTCTTATAGTATCTGAGTTAATGGTACTCTTGACAGATACCATCCTTCTGATTCCTCTGTGAAGAAGGACTCCGAATTCCTTAAAAATCCTGGTGAGTAGCATGCCGTAAGGATAACTGTTGGTATCCTTCATCCCCTTAACCATATAATGAAAAATAAAAAATGGTAGGTCTATTGACGACGATTTAGCGATATAATGTACATTGCTCATCCAAGGTAGTCACTATATGTCTTGACCCGGCTCTTGGTAAGATGCAATTAAACAAAATCGCATGAAGAACCTTAGCCTTCGGGACCAGACTTGAAGTCTTCCTCTCCCATGGGTCATTAGCTCCATATAACAGTTTTCTGACATCTTCTTCCTTCATACTAACCTTGGACATCCATCCGGCTTTGGTTGATAGAGTTTCTCCAACCGAAGAGCATTCAGTCACCTTCTCCACTAACTCCTTTGTCACAATAATGCTTATTCATCTCATCGTGGAGACGATGGTGTTATCAACCAGTTGCACATGCTTCCAAAAGTCATATACCTCATCTGTATACACTGGTTCCCGCACCCGGAAAAAATTTCTCCACCCAGCTTCTACGATTTTCGGTTCAACATCCATAGCATCTCTCTTCAGAGATTCGAAGTCCACATGCCTTCCAAACATCATAGCTGGCTCCATTTCTTCTGATTTGAAATTGGTTATGGTAAAGTGTTCTTCAAAGGTAGAGTTGATCTCAAGAGTTTTTCGAAAGAGAGTTGAAACGTCTGTATTTGTGAGTAACCGTAATGATTTTAATTTCAGACTACTTGTAGGGGTCTTGTCCGGTGGGTTCTAGAATCATTGGGATCCTCAAGACCATCAGATTTTCCCTCTACAACTTCCTTGTGAGAGAAGTTACCAGCTGTAAATCACTGTTTCTGACGCCGTTAACTTTGACGATCTCTTAGCTTGACTGGTTATTTAACATAACCATGTTAAGGTTCCGTCTGATTTTTTTGAAACGTTCTTCACTCAATGGTTTAGTGAAGATGTCTTCCCATTGATACTCTGTTTCAATGAACTGTAGTCGCCCACCTTCCTCTAGACGTAATCTCTTAAGAAATGATGTCTGACTTCAATATGCTTTACTCTTGAATGCTGTATTGGATTCTTTGACAGATTGATGGCACTGGTGTTGTCACAATAGATTGGGATCTCCTCTTTTTAAACTGAATAATCTTCCTGATGATATTTGATCCACAAAATTTGTGAACAACAGCTTGTGGCAGCCATATATTCGGCTTCGGCAGTTGAAAGAGCGATTGAGCTTTGTCTCTTGCTTGACCAGGAAACTAGGTTTGCGCCAAGAAAGTGACATCCTCCACTAGTGCTCTTCCTTTCAATTCTATCTCCGGCATAGTCCGCATCGCAATATCCGATTAACCTGAAATCTTTACCTTTCTCAAACATTAAGCAAAGATCAGTAGTACCTACGAGATATCTCATAATCCTTTTAACAGCAATAAAATGAGACTCTCTAGGATCGGCCTGAAACCTTGCACACAAGCATACACTAAACAGAATATCAGGTCTACTTGTTGTAAGATACAGTAAAGAACCGATCATCCATCTATACAAGGTTTGATCCACCTTCTTACGAAGTTCATCTTTTGACAAAAGGTTCGAAGGATGCATCGGAGTTGCCATAGGCTTCATATTATTCATATCAAATTTACACAGCAATTCTTTCACATACTTTTGTTGATGGATAAAGATTTTCTCTTCGGTTTGCTTAACTTGCAACCCAAGAAAGAACTTTAACTCACCCATCATACTCATTTCAAACTCATTTTTCATCAAACTCTCAAAACTCATACACAACTTCTTTGAAGTGGCACCAAATATGATATCATCGACATAGATTTGCACTAAGATAAAATCATTCTCACAATTCTTTCTGAAAAGCGTTTTATCCACTTGACCTCTAATAAACCCATTTTCTAAGAGAAAATTACTTAGACGATCATACCAAGCTCTAAGAGCTTGCTTCAAGCCGTATAAAGCTTTATGAAGTCTATAGACATGTTCTGGATTCTTAACATCCTCGAAGCCAAGAGGTTGCTTCACATACACCTCTTCGTCTATAAAACCATTCAGAAAAGCGCTCTTCACGTCCATCTGGAAAAGCTTTATGTTTTGACAAACAGCATATGCCAGCAATATCCGAATAGCTTCAAGTTTTGCTACTGGAGCATACGTCTCATTGTAGTCTATCCCTTCTTGTTGATTATGTGCTACTAATCTAGCTTTATTCCGACTCACTCTCCCTGATTCGTCTAACTTATTCTTAAAGACCCATCTGGTTCCTATAATGGATTTCTTTGAAAGTTTTAGAACTAAAGACCAAACTTTATTCCTAGTAAACTGATTCAGCTCCTCTTGCATGGCTAAAATCCAAGCTTCATCCTGAAGAGCTTCTTCAATCTTCTTAGGCTCTATTTCAGAGATGAAAGCCACATTAGCTTCTCTTCTGAATTTGGATCTTGTCCTTACTACTTCTGAGGTCTCTCCGATAATTAGCTCTTCTGGATGAGAACTCATATATTTCCAATCTCTCTTTAATCCTATAGTTTCTGGAATATCCTCGATCTTATCTACTTGAGTTCCTGATGATGGAGTTTCTGTTGTATCATCTAAGTTCTTTGAAGGTTCTTCACTCTCCATGTCATCTTCCTTATGGGGTTGGGAATGATCATCAAACTTTACATGGATGGTTTCCTCAACTGTCTTTGAGATAGAGTTATAAACCAGAAAGGCCTTAGATGATGATGAGTAGCCTAGAAAAATTCCTGAAAAGGTCTTTGAGTCGAACTTATCTAACAACTCCTTTGTATTCAAAATAGAACACTTGCACCCGAATGGATGAAAGTAAGATATATTAGGTCTCCTTCCATTCCATAACTCATAAGGAGTCTTCTTCAACAAGGGTCGCAACAGTATTCTGTTTTGAATATAACATCCTGTTCACAGCTTCGGCCCAGAAGTACTTAGGAAGATTCTTCTCACATAGCATAGTCTTTGTTAGACCCCGATTTTTTTTTGTGATGATATTAAGCATGAATTGTGATAATTGTGGTTTTATGCTTTGATTTGATTAACTTGAGAACATTAGTGGGTTTACTTGAGTTTAGTATGATTGAATGAGAATTAATGGGTAAAAGTTTATGAGGGCATTTTGGGAAGTTACTTATATTGGAATGGATTTGGGCTTAGCTAAGAGGGGTATTATGGTCCTTGTCCCATTCCTTTAGGTTTAAAAGAAAGAATTAGAAAGAAAGAGGAAAAAGAAAAGAAGAAGAAAAGAAGAGAGGAGTGGCGCCGTCGGTGGAGGAAGAGAGAAGAGAAGAAAGAGTTTTGCGATTCTTGAGATTTCCGACCTTTTGAAGCAGTTTTCGGGTAAGTTTATCTTCATCCCATTGTTTTGTGGCTAGATTAAAACCTAAGATGGCTTGGATGTTTAAGAATCGACGGTTTTAGGGTTTGTAAAGCAAAAATGGTGAGATTTCTTGGGTTGATGCATTTGTGTTTGATTTTGAGTTGTTAATGGGTTAGAAATGTAGCATAAGTCTTGATCTACAGGTTAGATGCGGTGCATTTGAGTTTGGGAACGAAATGAAGTCGAAAAATGCAGAAAACAAGGGTTGGAGTCGAGTCAACCCGCTTGCGTCATGACGTCTTGAAAGCACGCCAAGGCGTCTGGAGAATTGGTGACACGCCGCGTGCACCATGTGCACGTCGCGGCATGCACGAAGAGACGTGCATGCTGCGGCGCACGAGTGTGCACGTCGCGGCATGCGAGTGATGAGCACGCCGCGGCGAGCCCCCCTGTTTTCCGAAAGTGAAATTTTTAGTATTTTGGCCATATCTTTTGGTGTAGATTTTCAATTGAGGTGATTTTGGATTCATTGTGAACTGAAAATAAAGGACTACGAGTTGTATGAAGAAGGGAAGTTCGGAATTTGTTTCGAAGGGTTCGAGAATTTAGTTGGAAGTCGGATGGAGACCTTTAATGCTTTATTTTAATTTTCAAGGTTTATGGAATATTTTCTATAGATTGTTAATTAAATGAGAACTTGGTTTATTGTAGGGAACCAAGCTGATTTGACCCAATCGCAAGTGGAAGGACAGTAGTGAGTTTGATACTCAAGCGATACTAGGTGGGTAATATGTTTATGGTTATTGTGTGTATGGGAAAATTGCCTTGTGTGTGCTTATTTGCTTGCATGATATGACCTTTTTGTTATTGAATGACATGAGAAATAGTGAATGTGCATTTTGATTATGATTATGCATGGCTTGATAGGCCTTATGGAAATGGACAAGAATGAGAATTTAGAAAACTGTGGAAAATGCTTTGAGCATGAATCGATTGGATTATATGATTTGTTTGGGTAAGAGAGTTACGGATGGAGTCACGTGCACGTTGACATAAAGCCTTCTCCCGATTGCCCGCTTAAGGCCACGAGATCCTTGAAAAATCGGACTCGGATAGTTTACGGATTTACCTTTGGTTTATCCGGATCGTTTACGGAACTCTCGAGCCAATTGTTTGTGCATACACGATCGATTTGTTGAGCATAACACATGATGGATTTGACAGACTTGTTGCATAATGAATGTTATGTTGAGGAACAAGAAAATGCATGACCTATGTCTATATGAATGTGAATAAATTGATGAATTTTGATTTGCTAGTGATATATGTATATTGCTTGATTGTGTAGCTCGTTGCCAATGGCTATAAACGATATATATCGAGCTTCATTCTCACCCATTACTCTCCCTCCTCAAAAGCGGATCGAGACGATTGTCGACCTTGCAAGGCATCGGAAACTTCGAGCTAGTTAGGAGCTTGTCTTAAGTTAGTAATTTGGTTGGCCCTCATAGCATTTCATCATAGAGTATACTTTTGTATTTTGGGATTTACTTTCATTTTGTATTGTGCTATATTTTGAGACTATTTGGTGAATTTCTTCGAATGAGAATGATAGATGATTTATGAACTTGGAATGATGAATGTATGTTTAGAATGCATGTATAGAATGTATGTATATGTATCGGTATATGTATGCGTAAATCGAATTGTACTTATGTATTTGTATGGATGTTGGGATCGGGTCCGACGTTATGGGGCGCCCGTCGTCCGTGCAGCCCGAGGGGTCGCCTCGGGAATGGGGATCCGGGGCCCGGGCCCCGGGCCCAACATGTTTGGTATCAGAGCGCCTAGGTTTAATGTCCTTGACTTAGAATGCATATAGGATGACTTGTTTGATCTTTGATTAATTGTTGCATTGATTATGTGACATGCATATCATGCATACATGTAGTTTGACCTGTAGCTAATCCTTAGTGTTTCCATTTGAAGGAGTACGATGCCACCTCGTAAAAGGACACGAGGAGTTATGCAAGGATCTGCTGCACCTGACTCTCTGACTAGGGAGGAGAGGACTGATGAGTCAGTAGCCCCAGGGAATGCTGAGGCTTCTGTAGGGCTAGGTAGTGAGCCCGTTCCGTCGCCGAATCAAGAGTCGTCAGCTATGCAGGAGCAAGTGCCTCCTTTGGATCCGAGGTTGTTCCAGGCCTTTACTCAGGCATTCGATGCAAAGCTATGGGCGGATGCCATAGCCTACACTTCACCCCACTCCAAAGGAGACGATTTGATAGGTTGAGGAAGTATGGGGCTGTTGATTTCTTTGGGACTTCAGATCCTGAAGAAGCTGAGACATGGCTGCGGAAGACTGAGAGAGTGCTAGACTAGATGGAGTGTGAGGATGAAAAGAGAGTCATTTATGCGGCGAGTTTGCTTCAGGGAGATGCTCTTCATTGGTGGGAGACTGTACCAGGGAGTCAGATGAGGCCAGAAGGATTGGCATGGCAGGACTTCCTTGTGGCTTTCAGGAAGAAATACCTGTCTGAGGTATATGTTCAGCAGAAGCAGAGGGAGTTTTTGAGTCTTACTTAGAGGGATATGACAGTCAGTGAGTATGAGCGCCGGTTTACAGGCTATCGGATGCTTCAAATCGATCTTTGAGTGAAGATGCTAGATGTCGCGGTTTGAGTCTGGATTGCACCCGCCATCGAGAGAAGGTGATTGTGCAGAATTTTTGTGATTTCCAGCATCTGGTTGAGGCAGCTTTGAGGGTAGAGAACATTGAGAATATCAAGAGTGCAGTGAATAAGAAGAGAAAGGGCAGAGAGCAGTCCAGGAGAGGAGGTAGCACTAGTACTCCTATGCCAGATAGGAGTGCTAGGAGCTTCCCGGTCTAGTCAGAGGAGAGGAGCAATGGTGTGAGCCGACCTAGGCCGATGAGGACTTCTACTGTTTCTCACCAAGCTTCAACGGTGGGTGGCGGTAGAAGGGGAGATGGGGATAGATCTTTCGTCCCGAAGTGTGAGCACTGCGGGAGGTCCCATAGAGGAGAGTGCTTCAGATTGACAGGAGCTTGTTTCAACTGTGGGGAGAAGGGACACATTGCCAGAGAGTGTCCTCAGCCTCCACGATAAGAGAGGAGTCAGATGCAAGTTCTGAGGAAGACAGAGACCATGGGACAGAGGACTGTGACAGAAGTGGGCAGTTCAGATGCGACCAAGAAGGTGAATCTTCCAGGGAGACCGAGAGGGCAGGCACCAGCTAGGGTGTTTGCGATGACTAGGGAGAATGTAGAGACCGCTCCTGATGTTGTGACTGGTATGATTCGACTTTTTGCTGATGATATGCTAGTTTTGATTGATCCGGGTTCTACTCATTCGTTTGTTTCTTCGAGTAGACCCGCGTGTGATAGGATTGTGAGCCCATTGGATACTCCGCTGATGGTGAGTACTCCAATCGGCCAATACATTGTGATTAGTCAAGTGTATAGAGGTTGTGAGATTCGCATTGGTGGAGAACTTCTAGTGGTGGATTTGATGCCACTGAAGATGGGAGGATTGGATGTGATTTTGGGCATGGATACTTTGGAGAAGTACAATGCTCGTTTGGATTGTAAACAGAAGATAGTGGAGTTTGAATTGGATAGCGGCAAGAGAGTGGCGTTTGTGGGGGACAGGAAAGCAAGTCCGCCCAGAATTGTTTCAGCATT